>QEOQ01000014.1:201939-332972 GCA_010279815.1 Brachionus plicatilis
TTTCAAAAAAAAATTTAAAATAAATTTTCTTTCTAAAAAAAAAAATTTAAATAAAATCGTCTTATTTTTAATTAAATTTTTTTACTGATAAAATTACCTTGTTGTAGCCATCTGACCTGGGTAGCCGGACCGTAGCCTTTTTCGTTTTTGGCCGCTATGCGGAACAAAATGGCCGGTTTGGCACTCAGATCCACATAAGCCCTGGTCAACACTTCGGCACTGACCACACAACTTGGTTCTGAACCGCAGTAAATTTGCGTAAAACACAAATCATGATTGGTGTTCGAAGGAGACGCATTGTTGCTTTTGGCCTTGGTCTGCAAATAAACTGAGTATTCGGTAATGTTACTGCCTAGTTCCTGGTCTTCTGGCGGCTCCCAGAATATTTGCGCAGCCTGTCCCATCTTAGTAATCTTTATGTTTGACGGAGCGCCCGGAAAGCCTGGCTGACATGTGAAAAACGCGGCCTGCTCGCTCCACGGCCCCCTCCCGCACGAGTTAATGCCCGCCACCCGAAATTTGTAGGCAGTATTCGCCTCTAGTCTACGCTTCATCAAATTATTTTCACCCATGCTAAAATTGTTCTTTTCAAATTGATCCATTAAAAACTGTGACGTATTATTGACAAAATAGTCAGTGACCAAACACGTCAATTCTTTGGTTATGCACACATCATGCCATTGACTCTGGTCGCCAGGACTAAGCAAATTTTGTGTGGGACTATTTTTGATGATGTTGGATATGAGATTTGTTTGGTTGTCGGAGATTTGGTCATTGGTACCATCTAGCTGATCGGTGGGGTTCAATTTTTTTGCATCCTGTATCTGAATTGAATTGACAGTGCTGCTCACTTGTCGACTAATGTCGCTCAGATTTACACTCTTAATTGTCGGTATATTAAAGTTGGAAAAGTTGGCGCTACCATGTGTCATCGATGTGCTCACTGAATTGTTATTGTGAATTATTTGAAATGTTTGATTTGGCTTGTTTGTGGTGACAAAATTGTTGTTTTTGATTATCACAGACGGCTTGTTGGTCATTGTTGACGACGATGTTATCAAGTTCGGCTTGATTATGGTCGAGTTTAGACCTGGGTTCAAGCTCGACCTATTCATGCCGCTCTGACTCATGTTTATCAGCTGAGGGATTTTGTTTGTTTGAGTCGAGACTAGTTTGACCACTGTGGGATTGGCGTTCGTTTTAATCTTGAAAATTAAATTTATAAAAATTTTATAATAATTTTATATAAAATTTAAAAATTTATTAAAATTTATGTCATTTTGATTTGAATTGTAGGTGTTGATTCAAACTTCAAACAACAGAATTCAAATCAATGTATATTTGAAAAATCAAAAAAATTAATTTAAAAAATTTAAATTTTAATTATATTATTTAAAAAAATTTGAATTCAATTTTAAAGATCGAGTTTCAATTTACTTTGATGGTGTTTGAATGAATGTTTCCTTAGAATTTTTGAATAGGTTTTTGATGATTTTTTTGGCAAATTAAAGTTTGATATCAAGATCAAAAGATCAAAATATTAATTGTACTATTTTTTTTAAAGATAGAGAAAAAATAAATTTTTTCCAAAGCAATTATTTGGCATATGCTGTCAAGTTTATTTTCATATTTAAAATTTTAAAATGCTCCTTTTTATTGAACTTTAATAGGTTTAAATATTTTAATTGATTTTAATGAAAAATTATTTTTCAAAACAAAAAAATTTGATGTTTTAAAATTTATAATTTTTTTAAGTGGAAAAATAAAATTATTTCAGTTTGAATGAATGGATATAAAAGTTATAAATTTGAATTTGATGAATTAACTTAACCTGAATTATTTAAATAATTGTCCGTTTTTGTAAAATAAATTAGAGATCAATCATTTTGATGTTAATTTGATAATGAACCATTATTAAACATAACATGTCTAGTAATGTTTGGTATTTATTTTTTAAAAATTATCAAAATCATTAGATTAATTAAGTTTTAAAATTTTAAATGATCGTTTTGATCTAAATATTTGATCTTAAACTTCAATTTTGTATAAAAAGAATCAGTCACTTTATTTTTTTATAAATTGAATTTAGTTAATTTATAAAGTAATTCTTATTTATATTTCGAATAAAACAATTTGTTCAAATAACAAAAATTGTTTTGGATTATAGCGGCCAAAAATCGAAAAGAGTCATTTTGACTCGCTTGTGCTACTAGTGTTAAGTTTTTTAATGAAAATTACAAAAAAACAACTTTTCAAACTGGAGATTTTTTGAATCTAAGTTTTGACAGTTTTTCTAAAAAAACCACTTTGAAAATACAAATTTACTTAAATTACTTTAAAAAAATTATTTCTAATCCACAATAAAAAGTGTGTTTGAAAATTTTTTTTTCAGTAATTATTTTATCATCTCTCACTTATTGTTTCTTAACATTTTTGGAACATTTTTTGTCGGCTATTATCGGAAATTTGAAAATAAAGTTTCGTTAAATTATTAATTATGATTGAAAAACGAATTGAAGAAAAATTATTTAAATTTCATGTTCATTTTAAATTGGTGCTTAGAGCCCAAAGCTATTGTTAATCAAATAAAATGATGCTATAATTTTAACTCAAAAAAATAAGAAAATTGATCAAAATTATCAAAAATTGCCCAAAAACTACGATTTTTTGAATTGTTATTGTTTACTAAAATTTACATGAAACCACGGATTTTTGCGGAATATCCAGTAATTTCATTTACCATTCTTTACTGTATTGATTTGACATGATGTTCGATGGCAAATTTACATTAATTATAAAAGTCTCTTTTTTAGTGATTTGCTTTGAATTTTCTAGACTTTTTTATTTTAAAAACATTTTTCAATAAAATAGGTATAATGAAAATAATTTTAAATTTTTACATTTTTTTTTAGATTTTTTGTGCAATATTTAAATTAATAAAAAAAACTCCCAAATTATATAGCTGGCAAATTCAATAAAATTATCAATACTGTACTTTAGTAATTTCATTATTAATATTTTTAAATGTTTAAGCCACATTGATAATTATATTATTTAAAAAAAATATATTTTTTACTTTATTGCATCTTAATTAATTTTATTTTTAATTTAAATTTTTTTATTATCTTATTCTGAAGGAGCATTAGCTCGGTACAGATAAACATATAAAAATAAAAAATTCTAAGCAAATTAAACGTAAGATTAATATTTAAATTAATTTAATTTCATTAAAACAAAAATACGATGCTGTAGTTTTATTAGACAAAAAAATAGAAAAATGTATCTCAAATATACACTGATTTGGACGTAAAAAACAGCACAGTCTACGGACAACAAAATAAAGAAGAAATAGTCCAAAAAATTTTCGATTTGTTCTTTTTGAAAGTTTTATATATCACGTTAAAATAAAGAAAAAAAATTGCCATTTTTTTGGTTATTTAGAATTTTTATTCCAACAAGGCCGAGTTAAACGTGAATAACTAAATTGTCTTTCATTATTATTTTTTTTATAAATCTGAAGTAGCTTTAGCTCAGTCACCATTTTATTTTAATTTTACATTTTTGATTTTTTTAAATCTGAAAGAGCTCATATTAGCAAAAAAATAAAATAAATCAGTCTGACATTAGAAATAATTTTTTTTAAATAATTTATTTTTTTCCTTAATCGATATTAAGATTAAATTTTAAAATTGTTTTAGCAATATGAGGTTGAGAATTTTTATCACTTGAGCCAGTTCAAATAAAAAAATCAAAATATTTTTTTATTATTTAATAAATCAACCATGCAGCAGTTTTTATTACTACTACTACTACTACTACTAAATATGTAGAATATTACAATTTTTCAAGAGATATAAAACAAGATATAATTTCATACAAAACTTCCAATAAAATTTTTTTTTTAATAATTTATCCTGATCCTGATTAAATAAAAAATATCATTCTAAGATATTAAACAATTTTCTAAATTTATTTCATTTACTTCCTATAGTCTTAGAAAGCTTAAATTATTTCACACTGTAACTATTTTAAATAAAAAGATAATTGAAGAAAAAAGCAGATAAATACTGTGAATAAAGTGAAACAATCTAAATGGGAATTCTAGTATGAATTAAATTTATTAAATTGATGATGTAAAAATTCAAAGAAAAACTAATTCATGAAAAATTTACTAAATTAAACAAAACTCATAGCATATTTTTGGTAGAAAAATATTTCATAGAAATACACTCTTAAAATTTTTTTTTTTTCGTAGAAATTATGTCAAAAATTCTAAAAATTCAATTAATTAAAGATTTTTTTATTTACAAATTTTAAATGTATTTACGCTTTATCAACTCTTAAAACATTTTTTTTTCAATTAAAATTTTCTTTTTTTGAAGATTAGAGGAAAATTTTAAATGTTTTTTCAATTTGATGACAATGAAAAATTAAAAGAGATTATTATTATGAAAAAAATGATAAATTTTTAAAAATATTTTTCTATATTTGATGCTATATGAAAAATTTTTTCAAAATAACTCTATGAAATAATTATTCTACAAAAAAAAATCTATGAATTGAACGTTCACCATTAAATTATTTTAAAATAAAAAAGATTAAAATAAAAGAGAATAAAGAAAAAATTACTAAAAAAATCAATTGGTTTATCAATTAAGAGTCATCAATTTCTATATCTTGATTTTTTACTTTAAAAAATATTCAATGTTTTTATTTCTACGTTTTTTTTTGTGTAAGATAATTTCTATTTTTAATACACAGCCATTTCATTAATTAATTTAATAAGTTCGAACATATTAAATTTTTATATTAAATACAAAAATTAGCAAAAATCATATATATAGAGCTGTATTAAAAAAGACATTCAATCGGAATTTAGTGAATTTAGCTATAAATGGTTTTAAAAAAACTTTGACGTTTTAATTTTTTTCCTTTTTCAAAAATTCAATAAATAAATTTTTTTTTCATGAAAATCGGTTTTTTTCGAGAAATTTTAGAATTTTTTTTAAAATTATCGCTATTTTACGAAAAATGGCACTATATTAAAATCAGAGTTGTTCATCAAGTCTCAAGTCTGAAGTCAAGTCCAAGTCTTAACTTGACTTGATTTTTTTTGTTGGGTAAAAAGTCAAGTCACGACTTGGCTTGAATTTTTTTTTTTATTTAGTTAAAAAGTAACTTGAGTTGATGTTTTGTCTGATTTTATTTTTACTAAATTATAGTTTATGTAAAAATTGAATTTAGACGTTTAAATTTTATAATTGAATCATTTTGTTAACCAAAAAATTATAAATTTATAAAATAATCTTTTGAAAAATATAAAAAAAATCAAGTCAAGTTAAGACTTGACTTGAAAAATCTAAAAAAAGTTTTGACTCGACTTGACTTTTTGGTCGAAAGACTTGAAAAATAGCGACTTGAGTAACAACTCTGATTAAAATATAGAAAAAAAAAATCATAGAACAAAAAATCATAGCAATGTCAATTTCATAGTATTAATTATCATGGATAGTGATTACATAGGAAGTTTTTTTCATAGAAAAATAAATTTTCATAGGTTTAATTTTTATAGAAACAAATTTGGAAGAATTTTTTTATTTGAAATATAAATTCGCCTATATATAAATGCTAGACAAAATCCAACTGTTGCTAAAGTAGTTGATCTATTTCGTCTTGCGTAAAGTTATTTGGAAAAAGCGACAAGGAGAAAATAATGAAAAATTGAAGCCTATTATTAATGATTATGATTTAACTTTGAAATTGCATTAAAAAAGGTATAGCTAATTTGTTTATTCATAAATAAAGTGAGAAAATGATTTAATTTTTTTTTTAGAATTCGATAAATTTATTTTCTATATTTTTTGGTTTCTAAAAATGTGTCATTCGATGAATTTTATTTTTCTATGAATCTGATTCGATGAAAATTTTTCTTTAATAAATTTATTTCTACGAATTTTTTTTCCACATTTTGGACGTCCCTCACAAAAAAAACCCTTTTTTTAAATTACCATTTTTTACGTAAAATATGGTGAATTCAAGGTATCGTAGCAGCACTGTATTAGAAGTTTTGTATGAAATTTGGCACAACAACAAAAAAAAAAAGAAAAAAAATTCACTCACTTTATTTAATTGAGAAAAGGGCGCCTGATTCTTGAGCAAAGTAATGATCTGTGGCGGTCCACTGCTCTTACTGGCTGCTTGATTATTGGCGAGCAAACCGCCAGTCTGCTGATTGTTACTCACACTGGTGCCACTGTTTGACGCACTAGAACCACTAGCGACACTAGCGGACAGCACATTGGTGGCGGAGGCGAGCGCCTTGGGCAAATTGATCACCTGTTTGAGTGCAGAAGGGGCACTGGCCGCTTGAGCTTGAGACGCAGTCACGTTTTGTGTGTGAGTGGGACTGGCGGCCGCCGGTTCCTGTTCGGGCTTGGACGCCGGTGAGCCGCTGGCAGTGACGGGCGAGCCGGCCTCCATTTTAAAGTTCAAACTGTGCCCATACTGAAACATGGACGCGTCGTTGGTCGAGCTCAGCTGATTAATGCAGCCGATGGCGTTCAGCACCGGTATTTGGCTGAGATCGGCCGGGCTCTCCTTGTCATTGACCTTGTCGTCTATTTCCCGCTTCAAAGGGTCACGGCCGTTGTTCAAGCTGATTAGTATGTTTGACTGGGAGTCGGCAAGCGGCTGCACGGTGATATTGTTGAGCGCCTGGTTGAGCTCGGGCAGTTGAAGGAGAGAGGCGGGCAAGAGGGTGGTAAGCCCGTTGGAGACCTGGACGGGCAGCAGAGTGGGCGCATTGACCGGCACGGGCACGGGCACCGGGTTCAACATGTTGATCATGCCGGCGTTCATGTCTTTATTTTTTAAATAGCCGTCCACTTTTTGCACTTGGAGAATGTAGGCGTCGGCAGTGGGGCACGCCGTCCAGCTGACCTCCAGCGAGTTCACGGTCGGCTTGAGCAGCTGTACCTTGCCGGGCGGACCGGGCGCCTCCGTCTCCAAATACCACAAGTCCTTGCAGCACACCTGGTTGTTCCAGGCCTTGCGATAGCCGTCGCGGCCCGACCACACGTACAGCCGGCTGTTTATTTGGACGGCGGAGTGGCCGGCGCGGGCCCGCGGCGCGCTCTCCTCAAAATGGTCCGCCGCCACACTCTCCCACGTCATCGTGTCCACATTGAACGCGGCCAGCGTGTTCGAACACTTCCACTCCTTTTCAAAGCTTTGACACACGGACGCCTTCACATTGCTGTCGTGTTCGAGCACGAACGGCACCCAGCCGCCGAACACCAGCATGCGATTGTTGATCACGGTGGCCGAGTGAAGGCTGCGCGGGAGCGGGGCGGCACCGCTAACGCTCGGCCTGAGCCAAGTGGCCGTGTCGACGCTGAACAGCCACAGGTCGCCGAGCCGGGTGCCGCACATGCCGCCGTAGAGGAGGAGGCGCGGGTCGGCGCCCGCCGCGTCCTTGTAGGCGACGCACGTGTGGGACTCGCGCGCCGGCGGATTTTTGCCGTAGGTCTGCGGCACCGACCATTCGTAGCGGCCGAGTCGCACGTCCAGCACGTAAAAGTCGTTCAGATACTTGGGCACGTTTTCTCTGGGCTCTTTGCTCTCGTTTTCGAGGCCGCCGAACAAATAGACCCGGTCGTCGAGCAGCGTGAACGAGTGGCCGAGGCGCGCCGACGGGTAGATGGGCGACGACTTCATCTGCTCGTCGGACACACGGCGCCACTCCCAGCTCGACAAGCGCAGCTCGTACAGGTCGTTCGAGTACTTGCCGTACTCGACCATGCCGCCGAACGTGATGAGGCGCGCGCCGTCCGACACCAGGCCGTAGGCGGCGCAGCCCGGCGGCGCCTCGCCCTTCACCTCAGGCACGAACCACTGGTTGGTCGTCGTGTTGAACACGTGAAGTTCGTCGACGATGCCTTCGTTGCCGCCGCCGAACACGATCATGAGATCGTTGTGGGCGACCGCCCGGTGACCGTGACGCGGCCGCGGGCTAGCGCCCACGCTCGTCGTTACTTTTTTCCATTTTAGATTGTTGCACAGCGACATTTTGTTTGGACGGGCCACCCTCTTAAAATATCATTTCTTGAATGATCACTTATTTATTTTCGTTTATGTTGATGATGTTGTTGTTGTTGGTCCGACAAAATTCGATCACAGATTTTGATTGTTGTTCGAACAAATTAGAATGTACAATCGACAGAGAGAGAGAGAGAGAGAGAATAATTTGTGAATTATTTATTCGCCGCAATATTTTATGCTTTAATTATATTGACGCTCGTTTACTAGAGCTTAGTGTGTGTGTGTGTGCACCGAGATTGGGATAGTGTACATACACATTCGTATGTAAGGAGATATTTTATTTTGTCGATGGTTGTGTATGCATGGGATTTGGTTCAATTGCGAGCTGTGTGTATGCGGGTATTAATTTTTTTTTTTTTTACTTGACGTTTTGTTAAGTTTGTTTTGAGAAGTGAAGTTTTTTCTTTTTTTTTGTTGTTGATTAAATGTGCCAAGTTAACTTAACATCGGCATTTTGAAGTTGATGATCAATTCAAAATATTATTTCAATTCAAAATAATTGGGTCATGTCCAGAATGTGATCAGTGATCAATGATCACATATTTCGTGATCAAAAAAGCCTCTAATTTATGAAAAAATAAAAATATATTTTTTTTGGTGATTAGGAAATTTTTTTAAATATATTAAACTTTATTGCCAAAATTAAGTCTCAATTTTCAAAATAAATTAAAATAAAAATCTAAATTATTCTTTGTGTTTTTTTGAAATGTGCAATTGAACACCCTTTTCATTTTTCATAAATTCACCACAAATGCTACATTCTACCGGATTTGAGTGTTTGCTTAATGCTTTTTTTTGCCGCTAATTTAGGGCATCTTGAAGATGATGATCAATTCAAAATATCATTTCAATTCAAAAAGTTTGTCTTTAGATATTAAACTAAATCTCTGATTTAATTTAAATAATTTTAATGTAACATGATTTACATAAAATGAAGATTAAGAAAATAAGAAAAAATTGAAAAAACATTTTCTCAATACAATAAAAAAATCGATTTTTAACTTTATATCGTTAATTTTCACACATTATATGGATAAATAAAATATGATAAACTTCAATATGATCAAAAAAAAAATAATAGATTTAATTATTCTTTATTTATTTAATTCCTTACCAAAAAATTGAAATAAAAAAAAATATTTGGATCAATATCAAAATTCAAGTCAAACTTGAATATATTACAAAAAGATAATTTAATTTTTTTTTAAATTTAAAACAAAAGTCATAATATTTGAGTATCAATCAAAAAGAAAGATAAATTTTATTGATTTTAATTTAAAAAAATATTTAAACTCTAAATAAGATCTAAAACTAAAGCATTTATTTTTTGTAAGAGATAATAGAATACTGTAAATTTGGAGGAGCTAACACAAAAAAATTCAATTATTTTTTAATTACGCCCGATTTGATTAAGCTCTCGGCCATATCTATTATAGTCTTTTCGTAGTCAGTTGCTGGTACGCCGAGCACCTTTGTCATCCGGGTAGTATCTGATTTATTGTTGGGATTTTCAGCTTTTTCAAATTCAGTTATGAATTTATATCCTTGATTGGCATATTTCTTCTTGAGAATTTCAAATACTTCTCTATTGGAACCCCATTTTGTTTCAATGATGTGTCTGTGACCAGCAGCTTGAGGCAAAAAAGCTGCTTTCAAATGAGCCAAAGCCACGTCTCTAACATCACAGTGGCCAATGTAAAATTCATTATCTTTTTCTTTTTTGCCCAGCATTAAATCCGAAATAAACTTTTCTGATGTTCCAAGAGAAGTCGAATCTCCTAGTGATGGACCAAAAACAAAACATGGATTAATGACAGCTAATTCGAAGCATTTTTCGCATTTCTTTTTTTTTTCTGCTACAAAATCCCAAGCACATTTTTCGGCTAAAATATTCGATTATTCACTAAGCCAACAAAATCTTATTCATATAGCAGTGATTTTGCAAATTTTCTAAATAAATGCTTTTTATTTTCTATTTCAAAAAGAGCAAATTTTGATTTTTAATTAATTCACCAGGAAAAAATAATAAGTGGGCAAACAAGGCTGCTTTATCACAATAGCTTCTTACAGAAGTTCCTTCGAAAACTTCGCAACGATTCCAACAGCCAAAACGCGAGAGCTAGTCTCTATCTTGTTTAATCATATAACTAGTTTATAATTTATAATTTATATTTTTGTAGCAATTTACGATATGTCTGACAATTCTTACTTTATATTTTAATAACAATTATTGTACAATTAGATTTAATTCTCAAATCAATAATTTTTAATCAATAAAACGTTTGAAACTCAAGTGTTTGACTTAAACAATCTTTTTAATCTTCAATGCTTTTTCTTTTAGCCCTGATCATTATTTTTATGAATTAATAAAAAATTAAAAAATTTTATTTTTTTTATTGAGTTTGGTTCATTACCGAGTCATTTCATTTTTAACCTAAGTTTTAAAGCTAGAAATTAATCAGATGTGCTTAGTTTTAAGTTTTTTAAAAATTTAATTATTGTTTCAATTTTTAAAAGTCAAAGCATTTTGAAAAGATGCAAAAAAAAATTTTAAATTTTTGAGTTATCAAATGATTTGAATTAAATTTTATTAATCAAAATTTAAAATATCAATTTTATTGATTATAAAAAAATGACTCCACAAATTTAATCTAAATAAATATTAGCATTGTGACATTATCAGATATTAGATTATAATTAGATAAATTTTAGTTAGATTTCAAGATATAATAAATTCTAAAAGCAGTTTGAGTTTTTTTGAATTTCAGCATGTTAATAGGTATCTAAACTTAACTTTTCTTCATCAGGGTTCGGTAATAAACTAATTTGAAAGACGCGTTAGATGTTACATAAAAATGAGTTTTTTTCGAGATTTAAATTTATAAAAGATGAAATTATTGTCATTTAAAAAAATATTAAAATTTATGTTAATTAATTAGGAAGAATTAGAAAAATCAAATTTGCTTTTATTGAATAGATTTATATCAAAAGTGAAATTAAAAATATTATTTTTTTTTTATTATTTTTGTCGTTAAGGAGAAAAAAAACGGATTTATTTAAAAAATATTTGAATGAAGACTAATTTAAAAAAAATATTAAATTTTGAGGCAACAACCATTTTTTAGACTCATGCACTTTAGATCAAGTGTTAATATTTAATAGTGACTTGATGTGAATATTAAAATTTTTTTTTTCGAATCAAAGATTCTGAATCATGGAAAATTTTTGTTTCTGAAGGAGTTAAAATTATAAATTCTCCTTAAAAAAATACAAGAGGAAAATCTAATTTGAGTAAAATAGAGTAAATATTAGTAAAGTAGAAGTAAAACATTTTTTATGTTTTTTAATTTGTTTTAAAAAAAAATCTTTACAAATTTTTTCAATTTTATCAGGTGAACGCTCTGTTCATAGAATTTTTTTCATGGAATAATTATTTCGACTAATTAGACTAATTTTCATAGAATTTTTTTTAAGGGATACAATAAAGAAAATTTTTTCTAAAAAGATATTATAAAATTTGTTTAATCTTTAAATTTTTCTTTTAATGCTTATAACATAATTTCTATGAAAAAAAATTCTATCAGTATATTTCTATGAAACACTTTTCTACCAAAATTTATTCCATGACTTTTTTTAAATTTTATCAATTTACAATGAATTTAAACATCATCATTTAATCATTATATTGCTTTTAACAAAAATCACTAATTGTTTGTGTGGATTTAAATTTTTCATTGTGAGCATTAAATAAATATTTTTTATTCAGATCTGTTGGCTCTTTTTTTCTCTTTAATTTCATGAAATTTATTTGAGATCATGTTAAAGACTAAAAAATAAAATTAAAATTTATAGTAAAAATTTGCAACATCATTGTGAATAAAAATATAAAAAGAAAGGGTTTTAGAGTTTGTTGACTTACCAAATAATTGGATATTTACAAGAAAAGAACTTTTTATTTTGAAAAATATTGCACAATCAACTTTAGTTTTAGAATCTTAAAAGTTGCAAAACTTTTAGATAATTACTTTTGATAATGCATGTGATAATTAAAATGATAAATGAAAAACAAAATAAATGTTATAAAGCATAATATGTAAAAAATCTAGATGAATTTGCTTAGATTTTATGAAGTATAAATCTAGGCAATTTCAGGCTTCATTTTTAACTTTAAAAAAATTAAATTTGATTAAAATTAAGTCAAACAAAATGGTTCAATACAAACTTTACTATTTTAATGCTAGAGGCAGAGCAGAATTTATCAGATTTATCTTTGCTGCAGCGGGACAAGAATATGAAGAAATTGGTTTTGAAATAGAACAATGGCCAGAATATAAAGCAAAATCTCCTCTAGGTCAGGCTCCTTTTTTAGAAGTTGTTGAAAATGGTCAGACTTTTCAACTGGGGCAATCATTAACAATCGCTAGATATCTTGCTCGAAAATTCGATTTGGCCGGTAAAAGTGCTGAAGAACAAGCCAAAGCTGAGATGTACGCCGACCAAGTTTTTGATTTATTGAATGAAATGGTTAAAGTTCATTTTGAAAAAGATATCACACGCAAAATTGAAGCAGCCAACAAATTATTTACTGAATCTATACCTAATTCTTTAAAAGTTTTTGACAATAAAATTGCTAAAAATGGCTCAGGATATTTGGTTGCCAGTGGATTGACTTGGGCTGATTTATTCTTGGCTGATTTCCTTGACCGGCTTCGCGAAAAGAAAGACATTTTGCTCTCTAATGCACCAGCGGTAAAATCATTGTATGAAAAAGTACTTGATCACCCCAAAGTTTCTAAATGGATTGCCAAAAGACCTAAAACCGAGAAGTATCTATACCAAAAACCACAAAATTTTGATTAATAAATAAAATAGTTTTAAAAAGTCGTATTTATAATAATTTTATAAAATTTTTAAATTATTTTATAGACCAATAAACACATATTTAATTCTTTGCTATTTGTTTTTTTTAATGAACAAAAAAATACAAAAACCAAAAAAGAATCAGAATTAATAAACTAAAAATATTAAGTTTTTAATACTCAATAAGTAAAAAAATTAAGATCTCAAAATAAAATACACGAAAATAAATTTGGCTTAAGACATTATGTCTAGCTTAAAATTTATCAAAGATACTAAGTTTACGTAATTTTATGAAATTAAATTTTAATTCCCTGGATATAAGTAAAATTTGATATATGATTCTGGTGAAAATGAAAAAGGCAATTTCGTAATTTGATTTTGGGATTTTTTCTAATTTTTCAATTTACAATTAAAAACAAAAATTAAAAGCTTTGTGCTTCTATAAGCTTTGAGAAAAAATTCTAATATCATGACTTATACCTGCTGAAGTTTTTGCTATTTAAAGTGCTGTTTATACAATAAATGATCCTGAAAAATATTCAATAATATTTTTTTTACTTTTTTTAAGTGCTATTTTTAATTTTTACACTTTTTAGCAGTTAAAAGATTTTAAATTTTACAAGATAATTTTGTTTTTTGGAAAATTTTTTAACTCGTTCCAAACCATTTTATGGGATTAAGATCTGAGAATTTTGAATGTAGATCGAATTTTTGATTAGTTTTATTTAAAATTTATTTTTAAATATGATTTTTTAATTTTTTGATTTTTTTTGACGAGTTATTTAAAGGTCTATTTGAAACACTTAATTAGGTTTAATCAACAGATTAAAAAACTTAATTTAATCCTAGGATGCATTATTCTTTAAATTTTTTAATCAGATAGATATTTTGGTTTTAAAATAGTGAAGGCTTTTTTAAGTAAAATTTAATATTCCTGGAGAATTCAGATAGTTACATTTAAAAAGTTGTTTTCAACTCTATTGTTTAAATTAGAAAATTTTCACTATCAGGAATGAATTATTTCGGTAAAATATTCTGTACAAGATGCTTAAATTCGACTTTTAAAATCGAATAAAATAAATATATCCATTGAGATAATTAAATGTTTTGATAAAACCA
This sequence comes from Brachionus plicatilis, assembly GCA_010279815.1. Lineage (NCBI taxonomy): Eukaryota > Metazoa > Rotifera > Eurotatoria > Ploima > Brachionidae > Brachionus > Brachionus plicatilis. The sequence goes on from QEOQ01000014.1 coordinate 216,019, forward strand.
AGCAGTTGATTTAATTCAAGCTTTAAGCTTTAATTAAAAAAGAAATGATTGGAAAATGAAACAAACTCAATTAAAAAAAAATTAGATTTAGATTTAAAATTTGCAACATCATTGTGAAAAATAAATATATACAAAGCTGAATAAGAGTCTGTTGGCTTTATAAATAATCGGATATTTACAAAGAAAGAACTTTTATTTTGGAAAATAAATTAAAATAAAAAATTGCACGATCATATTGTGTTCTAAAACATTAAATGTAACACAAACTCAATAATGAGTTGACAAAAACTAGGTATAAATAATTGGAATTTTTTTTCGGATTTTCAAGAAATTAGAAAATTAAAATGAGCAATAAGGAAAAGTTAATTTTAGTGACGGGAGCAAGTGGTTTCATTGCTCTTAATGTAATTGAACAATTGGCCAAACTACCACATCGTGTAAGAGCCACAGTGCGAAATTCAAAAGATGAAAAAAAAGTTGAAATAGTCAAAAGAGCTGCAAAGGGAAGCAAACATCCGATTGAGATTGTATCGGCCGATTTGCTTAAAGCCGACACTTGGGCCCAAGCATGCAAAGGAGTCGAGTAATAACTTTTCTTTATACTCAATTAATAAGAAATAGAAATAAATAAAAAATAATTTTAGCATTGTTTTGCATTTGGCAAGTCCATTTCCGGCCGAAACTCCCGAAGATCCAGAAAACAATTTATTTAAACCAGCCATTGATGGCACTAAAAATGTGCTTAGCGCAGCACATGCAGCTAAAGTAAGCCGTGTGGTATTAACTTCAAGTTGTGCTTCAGTTTACAATTTTGGAAGCAAAAATAAAGTTTTTACAGAGAAAGACTGGAATGATCCTGAAACCTCACCACCATATGTAAAATCAAAAATTTTAGCCGAAAAATGTGCTTGGGATTTTGTAGCAGAAAAAAAAAAGAAATGCGAAAAATGCTTCGAATTAGCTGTCATTAATCCATGTTTTGTTTTTGGTCCATCACTAGGAGATTCGACTTCTCTTGGAACATCAGAAAAGTTTATTTCGGATTTAATGCTGGGCAAAAAAGAAAAAGATAATGAATTTTACATTGGCCACTGTGATGTTAGAGACGTGGCTTTGGCTCATTTGAAAGCAGCTTTTTTGCCTCAAGCTGCTGGTCACAGACACATCATTGAAACAAAATGGGGTTCCAATAGAGAAGTATTTGAAATTCTCAAGAAGAAATATGCCAATCAAGGATATAAATTCATAACTGAATTTGAAAAAGCTGAAAATCCCAACAATAAATCAGATACTACCCGGATGACAAAGGTGCTCGGCGTACCAGCAACTGACTACGAAAAGACTATAATAGATATGGCCGAGAGCTTAATCAAATCGGGCGTAATTAAAAAATAATTGAATTTTTTTGTGTTAGCTCCTCCAAATTTACAGTATTTTATTATCTCTTACAATAAATAAATGCTTTAGTTTTAGATCTTATTTAGAGTTTGAATATTTTTTAAAATTAAAATCAATAAAATTTATCTTTCTTTTTGATTGATACTCAAATATTATGACTTTTGTTTTAAATTAAAAAAAAAAGAAATTATCTTTTTGTAATTTATTCAAGTTTGACTTGAATTTTGATATTGATCCAAATATTTTTTTTTATTTCAGTTTTTTTGGTCAAGAATTAAATAAATAAGGAATAATTAAATTTATTATTTTTTTTTATTATATTGAAGTATTTTTTTATTATGAAATATCGATTGTTTGACCATAGAGTTCTCTGATTCTTAATAAGGAATTACTTAACATAACTTTATAAGTATGGTTAAGTTATATTTTTAGATTCGACAATTTAAATCCTCATTTTATTCAAAAGCCGCAAATTTTATTTTATTCCATATATCTTGAGAAAAGAAATTAAAATGTTTATACTTTAAAATTGTTCTAAACTTTTTATGTCTTATCAATCTTACTATATTTTTTTTTTTTTTGCAAAAACGTTTTTATCAAAAATTAGAAGAATAAACAATAAAAACAAAAAAATTAGAAAAATATTAATAATAAGCTACGGTTAACAATTTGCTGAGGCGCTCAACTAGGACTTGTTGATCACTTTTTTATTTTATTTATATTTTCACATCGGTTTTATTTCAATCAAATTAACATTTATTAAGAATATTTTTTTTTCGAATTTTGCTAAATTAATAATTTCCCATTTTTAAAATTTTTCAAAGCTTGTCCCGACTATAAAAAAACTTTTTTGTTTAAATAATTATTATGTATTTAATTTTTTTTCAGCAATTAGATTGCACCATCATTTCAAAGTATAAAATGATTTGTCAAATTTGATAAATATCAATTTTTTTAAGTTTTATATTTTTAGCGTAATATAAAGAAGTATGTTGATTTTTTATAAATTTAAATCAAAATTTAAATCTTAAATATCAATTTTAAATTTTCAAATTATTTTTAATTTAAATTTCAAGCAGCACTAAAATAAAAATTGATATCAAATGACCGATAAATATTTTAAAGACTAAAAATCTTATTGATATATCTATACCATATCATAACCAACTTGACATTACTCAAATAATTAGATCGTAAAATTGGCTCTTGTTAATACTCAAGCGAAAACAAAGAAAAAATACTAATTTGCATTTTGCTCTAAATAATCAATGGGGAATAAAACTCTTAGTGAATTTTGATTGAATTAATTATGGTTCATCTAATTTATTAAATCGTTATAAATCAGACAAAATTCAAGCATTTTTACTCATTTTCAAATAAAGAAATTTATTTTTAAATAACTTCAAACATTTTGAATTAAAATTTAGCAGAAAGAAATGACAAGTTCAGTTTGTTCGAACAGCACAGAAGAATTAAAAGCATTTAATGGTGGTCCGAATGAAGAGCAGAGTCAAACTAATCAAATAGAACAAGTTTCTAATGAAAATGAACCAATTTCGGATGACAAGTCGAAGCAGATTGACAACGATCACGACGAGTCCAACAATCCGATAGAAATTTTCAAAAAACTTGAAATTCTTAAAGAAATAAAGTAATTTTTTTTTACAATTAACAATAAAAAAAATATACCAAATTTTTAATCAAAATTATCTTCCATTTTTTACAGAATAAAATCTAATGAATTAGAAAAACTGAAAACCAAATTGGTTGATGAAGTTGACACAATAGAAACAGAGAACAAAAGTATTATCACCTACCAGTCTGAACTGGACGCTTTGGTCAAAGAAAAAATCGAACAAATGGAAATACTGCAGCAAATTCAAGAGGACATAAATGTGGTATTAAAAAAAATATTTTTTTTTATTTTAAATAAAATATAAAAAAAAATTTTTTTTACTAAAAAATAGATGGAAAGTACCATCAAGCAAGCAGACGAAGATAAAACGCGCTCAATTCAGAATGCTCTTCAGCTTCACGTTGACTATGAGCCTCTGAAAGAGCAAGTCAACCATCTAAGGGCATCAATTGGACTTGAAAAATTGAATGACAACATTGACATATCTGTACTTGAAAATTATTTAGAGTAATTAATTTTTTATTTTTGGGTAGAAAAAAAAATAATGTTTTATAAAGTAAATTTAACCCGTTTGGGTCTAAACAAGAAAAGCCCAAAAATGAATCTACGCCAAGCTTCAAGAGCCATGAGGATGGAAGATTTTACGAAAGAAATCATCACCAAAATTCGGTTTCAATTCACCAGCCAATTGCGATGCCAGCATTCAACCCTTTCACTAATTTCAACCACAACATTTCCAAAAGGGTCCAAGAGTACCAGATGTCTCCAAATGTTAAAGTGGCCAAAAGTCCGCCGCGAATGGCTGTGCCTGCTCAAATATCTTCCGAGGAGTTCAACAAACATTTCAATAAATTTATCATGAACCAAAATAAGGCAGGTGTTGCCAATGTCCCGGCCGTTCAGGCGAACCCGATGCCGCATTCGTTCAGACAGCAGCCTCCTCCCATGAAAGCGTGCCTCTCGTGCAATCAGCAGATTCACAGAAATGCTCCCATTTGTCCGCTGTGCAAGGCCAAGAGCCGGTCCAGAAATCCAAAAAAGCCCAAAAAAAAAATGGAACAATCATCGTCAATTTCGCCAAATTAAAATTTTCTATTTTTCTCACTCTTTAATTTTGTTAAGTTTAAATATTGTGACTTTAATAATTTTTTTGAATAAAATTTTTTTAATAAAATTTTCATATTAAAAAAAAAAATTAAATTTTCAAATTAAATGAATGGGCTGAAATTAGTTCCGAATTTAACAAAATTTTGAATTAACTAAACTAATTTTGAAGCATACATTAGAAAATTATTAAGCTATAAATAGTTGTTAATATTTGTATAAAACAAACGAGTGGAGCACAACAGACTAAAATGCTTGGCAATCGAACCACAAAAAATGATCAAGATGAGAAAAAGACTTCTCTTGGTGAAAAAATTGATGTAAATATTGACCAAAATGAATTGGAAAAAGGAAGCCATATGTCATCAAATGTAAATAAAAAATAAATTAAAGCTTAAATAATTATTTAATTTTAAGGATAAATTTTCACTTATTGATTTTGAGCTTAAGAGGACTATTGGCACCGGCTCATTTAGCCGGGTCATGCTTGTCCGAAACCTAAAATCAAACAAGTACTATGCCATGAAAATTTTGGACAAACAAAAAGTAATTTAAAAAAAAAAAATTTTCAAACATTTTTTTTATTAAAATAAAAATTTAAAAATTCTAAAAAATATTTTATTTTTTCTAAAATTTTTTTAATCAAGGTAATTAAATTAAAACAAGTGGAGCATACTTTGAACGAGAAAAAAATTCTCCAAGCAATCAGCTTTCCGTTTTTAGTCAATCTAGCCTATTCGTTCAAAGACAACCTGTACTTGTTCATGGTACTTGAGTTTGTGCCAGGTGGGGAGATGTTCTCGCATTTGAGGCGAATGGGCCGCTTCTCGGAGACCCATGCCCGCTTCTATGCCTCACAAATCGTGCTCACATTCGAGTACTTGCACTACTTGGAAATTTTGTACCGGGACTTGAAGCCCGAAAATTTGCTAATCGACTCGGACGGCTACATTAAAGTGACCGATTTCGGCTTTGCCAAAAGAGTCAAGGGTCGCACTTGGACACTGTGCGGCACGCCAGAGTACCTGGCCCCGGAGATCATTTTGTCCAAAGGCTACAACAAGGCCGTGGACTGGTGGGCCCTGGGAGTTCTCATTTATGAAATGGCAGCGGGCTATCCACCTTTTTTTGCCGACCAGCCAATTCAAATATACGAAAAAATAGTGAGCGGAAAAGTGCGGTTTCCCTCTCACTTCAGCTCGGATCTAAAAGACCTGCTGCGCAACCTGCTCCAGGTGGATTTGACCAAGAGATTCGGCAATCTGAAAAACGGAGTCGATGACATCAAGGGCCACAAGTGGTTTTCGCCCACGGACTGGATTGCTGTCTATGAGAAAAAAGTGGAGGCTCCGTTCATACCCAGATGCAAGGACGGCGATGCGAGCAACTTTGACGAGTATGATGAAGAGCCTCTTAGGACTTCGCCCACATGCAAATTCGAAAAAGAGTTCGCTGAATTTTAATCCTATTCTAATTTTGTATTCTTATCATGAAAAAAAAAATTAAAAAAAAAAAAAATTTGTAAAATTTTCGTTCTAAATATTTATTATTTTATTATTTAGCTTTAGGAATATTCATGACAATATTTATGCGCCCTTTTTTTCTAGCCCAAAATCATCCCGAATCAGTTTTTAATCTTTATTAGAGGCGTTTTAAATTGAATATTTGCTCATTTAAGTTTTTTTTTATTGAGTTGTTTTTTAGCTGAAATTTACCAACAGATTGGATAGCTGGCGGACTTTGGACCGGCTGGGAAAGCGTACCATTCCATAGCTTTAAATGAGAGGGTAAAGTTGCGCAGTTGTCTTCGTTCATGTGCATAACACTAGCGGCATCAACAGAAATTTTATTCATTGTTATTAAATTAAATTTTTTTTTTTTTCATTTTTTTAAATAACAGATATTTCACATAAATCATAAGCATACAAATCTGAAATAATTGAAATCATGAATTTAATTTAATTTTTTTTTCTTCTTTTCATGTAATTTCGCTCTTTTTTTAAATGAAATTCAAGTCCTTTTATTTTAATTTTTTTTAATCTAAATAATTTTAAATAAATTTTCTTTCAATTAATTTTTTTTCCTTTATCTGATCGTAAATTTAGGTGCAATAAAATTCACATTTTAAAATTTTTATTTATTTGAGCTTAAATGCATTTGTTTTTTTGATGATTGTGAAAAAAAAAATTTAATTAAATTTTGATAAAAAATAAGAAATTGTCTTCAAAAATTTTATTCAAAAGTAAATTGAAATTTAAAACCAAGAAATATAAGATTTAAAAAAGAAACCAGAATCCCAAATAGTTTTTATTATTTTTGTAATAGAAACTTTTTGTTCACCTTTTTTATTTTTTAAGCACAAACAATTTATGGTTTGATTAATAGATAAAATTTTCATGATCTAACTAAAGATTGATATTACTTTCCGGACACATCATAAACAAATATTTACTTTACTCCGGAGTTTTTTAACAATTCATTCTATAATTTAAAAAAAAGCTGATGTTTAATTTGTTTCCGATTGATTTCAAGATAAACTATAATTTATTTTAAAGGAAATTTATTTAGGAAATAGTGTGAGTAGAATTTTTCAAAATAAATAATCTGTAAAATCTAATCAATAAAATAATTGAAATAATTGCCATCAATCAACTTCTTTAAACCAAATTATTAAAACCAAGTCTAAAAAAAAAAAAAAAATCATGGTTACAAATTTATTTAAAAATTCTAAAAACCATAACAAAAAAAATCATTTTGTTGAAAAAAAAAGATGACTTCTAATGACCATTGTCTAGAATCCAATACCAATGAGACCATACAAAATTGTGCTTTTTGCCACGAAGAATTCAACAGCGAGCCGTTTAGACTTGAGTGCGGCAGCATAATTTGTAAAATTCACTTTGATTGTGTCGACAGTGGTGAGCTGTATTCTTGTTGTATTTGTGGAAAAAGCCATGTCTTTGAAGAGACTACAGATTTGTCCTACAAAAAAGAAATCTTGATCCCAAAGCTTAAAAAAATGGTTTCAGAGATGAAACAACGTCTTGAATTCTATGAATCTGTGTCCCAGGATCCGGTCAAATTTCTAAACTCGAGTCTTATGGAGCTCAAAGAAAAAACACAAGAGCGCAAAGATCAGCTAAAACAGATAGTCAAGGACCATTATGAAGAGAGTCGGACAAAATCCATCCCAGAACTGGTCGAGACCAGTTGTCTGAGAGAACAATGCATTAAATTGAACAATTTTTCCACTGAACTAGAAAAGTTTACTCAATATTTAAGGACAAACCAGAATTTTTATGTCTATCATGTTTATGGCCACAAACTGAGATTAGTAAACAAAATTTTGGAGAGAAAAATTCAGAAAATGAAGGACGATATACTGGTCAAAATTTTGGAATCGCTTTCAATTGAAAAAACAAACATACCAGATCTACTAGTGGAAACTTTAGGCACTATTGGTATAAAATCGGTAAATAAACAAAAAAAAAATTTTTTTTTAATTTTTTTTAATTTTTAAAATTTTTTTTTTAATTTTAATTTAAAAAAAAATTTTTTTAATATCTTTTTTTCTAAAGACTAAAGAAAACATTCTGCTGAGCAAAGATATAAATGGTCAAGTTAAAGTATGGGATTTGAATAAAGAAAATTGCCTTTACACAATAAATTTACGTCAATCTTTTGAATTCTATTTGAATCTTTTCTCCAAAGAAAAATACCTAGAGCTATTGTTTAATGAAGAAAAAAAGCCGAATATTTTATTAAATATTTACAGTCATTTGATAAACGAGGCTAAAATTGATCTAAAAAATCAAACTATTTCATGCTCTAAAGTCCTGAAGATAAATACAATTGAGGAAAAAACTGTCAATTGTCTGCTGGTTGTCACCGAGAAAGCCAAAGTTGTGGTTTATGACTTGAGAAAAAATGAGCGTGAAATGCTGGCTCTTGATCTTGTCGAGGACAGCTCTGAAGTAATGGAAGCGTGTTGCTTGGATTATTTTAACCAAGATTTATGTTTGCCAATGGCTTGTGGCTTTGCTAATGGCGATGTGGCCTTATTGAGCATTTCAAAAGAAAACCAGTACTTTGACAAGCCTGAGAGTTGCGGAGAAATTCCGCAGTTTTTTAAATTTTGGCTGCAGCCTCATTCGGCACCTGTAGTTTATCTGAAATTCAAAACATTTGCTTCTGTTTCAGAGTCTGTTGAAAAATTGATGCTTGTTTCGGCATCAAGTGATGGTCTGGTGCGAAAATGGACTCAAATCTGTGACAAAAATTTTGAGTTTGAATTGAGCCAGGAGCTTAGCTGTGACCAATTTAGTTGTTGTGAGCTATTGAATGAAAACCAAATAGTCTTTGGCTTGGTGAATGGATTAGTTAAAATAAAAAATTTTGATGGAGTGCAAATAAAGGAAATTAAGGCTCACACTGAAAGAATAAAGAGTGTTGTTTCGAAAAGTTCCGAAGAGCTCATTACTTGCTCGGAAGACAAATTCATAAAAGTTTGGAACCATAAAACTGGATCATGTGTATCTAGATTTGCTTCGCATTTTGATGTGATTGAATCAATCGAGCTTATTGAGCTCAATGACTTTAGAAAATTTGTTAATGATAAAAGAATAGAGGCCAAAATTAGTCAGGTGTCATTGGAACTCTCTAAATAAAAAGATAATTTATGAAAAGAGATTATTTAGTTTTTGAAATTAATTAATTTATAAATAAATAATATTTAATTATGGAGATATTATTGTAATAATAAATTAAATTTTTTTTTTAAACTTTAAAAAATTAAGATTTTCAGCAATCATGAATTGAATTAGAAAAATTTAAGCTCTATCTTGATTTGTAGTTGTTCACGAAAATTTTTGAAAATCAGGATTTTTAGTCAAGAAGCCAAATTATTTTTATTAAACAGTCGTAATAACAGACTATTATTATCTAGTTTTAATTTATTATTTTCATTTCAAAGACGCTTTTGAAAAAAACTTGATTTTTTTCAAATTTAATTTATGTGATTTAGTCTTGAAATAATTTTGGTATTTTAAGTCACTTGTAAAGTAAAGTAAAATAGAAAAAAAGATAAAAAAAAATTTTAAATTAATTTTTTAATTGAAATAATTAAGCTTGTTGGCAATTACTTACCATTTTACAATGAATCTTTACAATAAACTTACCATTAAAGAGTTATCCGATAAACTCTTCCATTTAGAGCTTCTTTTTTTTATATTATACAATGAAAATGTTCAAAAAAAAGAATGAAAAAAATGATTGAAATAAAAATTAGAAAAAATAAATACTTTAGAGCTGTTTTTAATTTATTTGAGCGGAATTTTTTTTTTAATTTTCTAGATCAGGCTTCATTTCAAAAATTTTTATACTCTTGGGTTGTCTAATGCAATAGATTTGCCATAAATCAGAAATTTATTGCAATTTTAGCATAAATATCTTCTTCAGTATTCAAAATTTTAAAGTCTGGGCTTGGACTTTTGAATGAAAATTTAAAAAAAAAGAGTCCAAAAAAGTCCGGACTTGGACTTGACTTGAGACTTGTGACTTTTAACAACTCTGCTATATGGTTTGAAATACTTGCCAAAAATTATCAATCGTTTTAATTTAATGTCAAAAGATCACTAAAAATTATTATCTTGATATTTTTGTTGAAAGGATTCAACGCAAAGCCACAAAATTTCTTTCTTCAATTAGTAACAAATCTTATGAAAGCAGATTGAGGGATTTGAACATTCCAAATCTAATGGAAAGAAGAAAAAGAGGTGATTTTATTCAATTTTACAAGTTCATACATGGGATAGAATTGGTTGAAAAAAGCAACAATTTTAATGTCACAAAAAACCAAGGAAGAAATCACTGCTTCAAATATCATAAAGAAATTTCGAGGCTCCAACATAGAGATAACTTTTTCTTCAACAGAACCGCTAGCAGATGGGAATCGCAATCAATAAGTTGATTGCTGGATGAGCAGCAATCAATCATATCAGATGTCTTAGTGTACCTTGTCATCACGCTCGCTGGCTAGCCAGCTACAGTCTAAACTACTACTACTAACAATAATTCTTATAAATCATGGAAATGTGAAATTTTAGAAAAAAATTACAGCACAAAAAGTAAAAACGTTAAAAAATTTTTTACTAATTGTGAAAAAATGGTTCTGCAAATAGTACAATATTGAACAAAATTGTAAAAACGAATAATAAGCTCTGCGAAAACTCTGCAAATTTCTGTAAATTGCACACTATCAAAAAATATTTGGTCAAAACATGCAATAAATTGGCTTAAATTCTTTTTAGCACTAATTTTACTTTTTTAATCGCCAAAAAATCTCACTTTTCTACAAATACTTTTAAACAAATAACTTGTTGCAAACAAAATTACTTCTTGAATATAAAATTATATAAAAAATTGATTTAGAAGAGAAATTGAATAAATCATCTTTCGAAGATAAGCTTTATCGGGTCTTGTCAATTTCATGATCTATGGATCACAAATTTTACTCGCAAAATTTATCTTGTAAATTTTATGAGTAAATTTAATTTTATTTATGTTGTCAATGCCTTGAAAAAGAATTTTCCTAAAGTCAATATAGGAGGGTGCTATTTTCATTTGGCCTCTAACATATAGAAATATATTAAGTCAAATGGTCTAAAATCATGCTTTTCTTCGAATATTCACTTCAGTAAGACTTATTATTATCTAAAATGTTTACCATTTGTACCACTTTCTAATATTTTCATTGCTTTCAATCAAATAAAATTATTTTCTCCGAAAGAAGCACAACCACTATTGGAATATTTTGAAAGAACTTATATTGGAATTCCAAAAAAGAATGATTCGAGAATACGCTCAGTGCCGCTTTTTGCAATAAAAACTTGGAATCTTCATGATAGGATAATAAATGACCTACCACGATCTAATAATAGTTTAGAAGCCTGGCACCAGGCACTAGCAAATGACTTGACTACTCATCATCGGGGATTTCAAATATTCTGACATCGACTGGAGCTCCTCATACGCCATACCCAAAAGAAGACCGACTAGCAATGATTTCACAGCCCTACTCCACGAGACCCATTTACACCAACATGTCACCGAACCAACACTTGGCAGCAATGTGTTGGATCTTGTTCTAAGCAACTCCCGTGATCGTATATTCGCCGTCAATGTGAACGCCCCACTAGGCGGATCCGACACTCCGTCCTTACGGGATTTCACCACCACCAGTTGCCAATTCTTACCTACCGATCCTAAACCCTGCTGGAAGAACGGTAACTATGAACAACTCAGCAGCCTCCTAAACTCAGTCAACTGGCAGTCATCTCTAAATAATTCTGTCATCAACGTCAACAATGAAGCTCTGCTCAGTGCATACAATTCAGGAGTGTCAAAGTTTGTTCCTAGCTACACTCACTCTCCTGTTTCTATAGCCAACAAGCAAAGCCCCAAGTGGTTCAACAAGACACTGAAGAAGCTAACCCAACTCAAGAACAAGCTATTCATATGTACTAGAATCCATCCTGGGAACTCCGACATTAAGGATCAATACCGAACTGTATGCCTCCAACTGAAGAAGTCCTTCAGACAAGCCCGCTTGAAATACGAGCTAAATATCATCTCACTCAGCAAACACAACCCCAAGTTGATCTACTTTACGTAAATGCGCCGACGCCCTTGCCGAAGCTTTCTTCTTAATCTTCTACCAATCCTTTAAATCCGGGAAGCTCACCACCTACTGGAAGGAAGCGAATGTTACCCCCATCTTCAAGAAAGGTACCAGAACCGACCCAGTCAACTATAGACCTATATCTCTCACTGCGGTGCCATGCAAGATAATGGAACGCATCATCAGAGACATCATGATGGATCACCTCATCATTAACCAGCTCATCACTCCTCAACAACATGGCTTCGTATACAAAAAGTCATTTGAGTCGAACCTGTTGGAAACCCTCGATATCATAACCGAAGCTTCCAGCCGTGGTTTCACCTCGATCATAGTCTTCCTCGATTTTGCCAAAGCCTTCGATAAAGTGTCCCACTCAGCACTACTGTCCAAGCTAAAGTCATACGGTTTCGACGTCCTCTTCCTCGACTGGCTCTCCGATTTCCTTTCCGACCGGAAAAAACGAGTAGTAATCGGCTCCAGCTCTTCAGATTGGTCCCAGGTCACGAGTGGTGTACCTCAGGGATCCGTTCTTGGTTCTCTACTATTTACCCTGTTCATCAACGGCATGCCAAACGGAGTACACCACCACTGCAAGCTCTTTGCCGATGACACCAAGATCATTGCCATCATCAAGAACGGCCTCGACACTGCCCAACTACAGTCCGATATAGACCTGCTCGCGACCTGGGCTAACACCTGGCACATGAGTTTCAACGTCGAGAAATGTAAATTCATGGTTTTCAAAAATAAAACAAATCACTTCTGCACTTCTTCCAAGCTCACCATGATATCAGCTGAAACCGGTTCCAGACTGACACTAGAAGAAATCAAAACGGAAAAGGACCTTGGCGTATATTTCTCTAGTGACCTGAAATGGAGAACCCACTGCCAACACTCGGCGGCCAAAGCCAACTCCATTCTTGGACAACTTCGCCAGGCCTTCCATGCCTGGAATCCTCAATCTTTCATTTCCCTGTACACTGCTTTTATCCGACCTCACCTCGAATATGCCACCTCAGTATGGAATCCCCATAGACGAGCAGATGTAAGGATCATCGAAAACATCCAAAGGAGAGCAACCAAACTAGTAGGTCGCATCAGAGACCGCAGCTACCAAGATAGGCTCGCCATCCTGAACCTAACCACCCTCGAATAACGCAGATCAAGGGGTGACCTCATCTCCCACTACAAGATCGCAAATGGACTGCTAGCCTAAAACAAACTTATGTCGTCCATGGCCTGCCACGGCCCAGCCAACGCAATCAGGGGTCACAAAAAACGCCTTTTTGTCCAACTATCAAACTGCCCGGCGCGAACAAACTTCCTAAATAACAGAGTTGCATCTACCTGGGACAACCTCGCGTCCTCGACAGTCAACGCTCCATCCCTTAACAGCTTCAAGGCCCGCCTCGACATACATCTTGCCCGCACGAACACCACCACCACCTAAACCTCAACGACCAACCATGGCCAAGTTAGTGAGACGGTGAGTTGAAGGCTTGGGCACTCCCCAGAAGCGTTTACGCTAGGACTGGGGGGTCTTAGCTCGAACACTCATCGTCCCACATTCCTTCTCGCCAAACGCACAACCAGTCATCATAGCGATTCAAGTTGTTTTGGATTTCTCGCAGGGTGCTTCCCTGCTATGACTCAATTTATTATTATTATTATTATTATTATTATTATTATAGAAAAGAAACATCGAATTTTCTTGCAAAAAAAATGTCGAAAAAAAAATATAGAAAGAAAAAATATAGAAAATAATACAAAGAATAAATAGTAAAATTAATTTTTCTCAATTTTTTTTTACCAATTAGTAAATTATTACCAATACCTTCTAAAAAAGATTCAATATTCTAACTTTATATTTTATTATTTTATTATTATTTTTTTATAACTTTTTGACCTATGAGGTCTATACAAGTTTTTTTGTCAATAAATAATAATAATAATATTTAATCTGTCACTTATCGTAAAATTATTAAATTAGTCTTATGTTTGTCTTTTTTTTGGTTTAAATTGTTCACCGTTTTTGATTTAATTTAGAGTTTTAGCCAAAGTCTCTCATCAATATTTTATCATGTCTATATTTTGTCTTTCTATATTTTGTCCGCCTCCCGTTAGTATAACCATTAAACAAAAAGAGAAGATTTTTGTTTTATTTTTCAATTCATAAATTTACAATTAATTGACAAATATATAAAATAAATAAAAAACAATTCTCAGCGTCACGGAAAAAAGGTGACGTTATATTTTAAATTATTTAGTTTATGGCTTAAATTTTTGAACGAATAAAAACCAAAGATGTAAAAATGATAACAAATGATATGAACCAAGATTTAATCAAATCGAAGACGAAATCCAAAAGAAGACGCAGGCCTAAATCTGAAGCTTGGAATTAAATATAAAATTTCTAATTCTATTAGACTTAATTTAATTTTTATAAAATAAAAGTTTTTTTTTATTTCACAAGAGTTTTTTTAGAACAATAAATTGTTTTAATATCACAATAGCATTTTTAGAATGCTAAAAGAAATTTTAGAAAAATGATGATTCTTGGTGATTGAAAAATTCCAAGCCCAATAAATTGCAGATTTTTTGCAGAGCTTATAATTCGTTTGTATAATTTTGTTTAATATTGTAATTTTAGCAGAACCATTTTTTCACAATTGGAAAAAAATACAACTGACTGGATGTGGTAAAATTACACGACTTTTTTTTATTTTTAAATCTAATCATTTTAAAACATTTGAACCTTGGGTGCTTTAAATCGGTTAATGAGTCTCAATCAATTTACTTATTTTAATTTTAAATTTAAGAAAAAATTCAAGATTTTAATAATTATTTTAGTTAGATAATTTTAAATGAAAAAATTATCATTTTTTTCTAAATGTATTTTAGATTCAAATTTTTTGACAGATTTAATGAAGAAAAATTTTAGTTTTTTTGATAAAAATTAACCAGATTAATAAAAAAAGTTAATCATTAAAACATTTTTGTACAAATATTTACGAGTCAGGTTTTATCCAATTTGGTGTTTTCCGAAATTAAACAAAACAATAAGTTACAATTTTTTTTTTTTAACAAAAAATTTACAATTTAAAAAAGAACTCTAAAAAAATCAGATAAATTTGATTTAAGTTTAAATTCCACTGCTAAAAGTGTAGAAAAATTTTGTAGACCATTTAAAATAAAAATAAGAAACATTTAAAAAAACTCAACAATTTGGCTAAAAATGAAAACTATTGAAACAACGAGGGATCATTGAAACCACCATAGTTCAAATCATTCATTTGATTGGCAACATTATGCTCTTCATTTGGATGACGATTTACTTGAATGCTTTGCATCGGTGAGTGTTTTATTGAGTCAATCATTTCATCTAAATATTAAACTAAATAAAATTCAAGCAAAAAATTCTAATTACTGTTCATATTCATTTCTTGATTCATCGGAACCATATGACCCATATTTTGTTCTTGGAACTTAAAAAAATATTTAAAAAATTTTTTTTTTTATTTTTAACTTCAGTTACTTGATTTGGAACATTTTTCATTAAATTATTAAAATCGTTATTTGTATCTTGAGGACTTGGCATCAAATTGGGAGTACCTGGTCCTCCATGATGACCACCCATTTGAACATTTTGATAGTTAAGCGGTGAAGAGCCAGGAGGATAATTCATCTAAATTGAAATTTTTCACTTTTTTCCCAATTTTTAAGTAATTTTTGTCTACTGGTGGAGGTGGAGGCTGCAAGCCTTGACCAGGCTGACCAGGCTGCTGGGGTGGACAAACTTGGTTACCATTCGGATTCCATCTTTGCTGTTGTTGCATTGACATCGACATTGGAGACATCGGACCATTTGTCATTTGTTGTGAGTTGGGTAAACCAGGAGTAGGTGCTTGATTTGGTGGGCCTCTCATTTGGGGATTAGGAGCACCGTTGAAATTACCCTGCATTGGCATACCAGGCTGCATTCTATTTCCAGGAGGGGTCAATCTACTTATCGGACTCATGCCTGGCTGCACACGATTCGGATCCTGACCCATCGGATTACCGTTTGGCTTATTAAATACAATTAATTCTAGACTTGTTTAAATTTTTTTTTTAATTACATTAAATTCCATCGGCATTCGAATAGGCCGCTGACCTCCTGAATTAAATCGTTGATGCTAAATTAAGAATAAAAGTTTAAGAAAAAATAAAAATTTTTTAACTCACTTGAGCAGGATTCATCATTGGGTTGCCTTGGCCTTGTGGCATCTAAAATTCAAAATTTTTTCAGAAATTTTTTATTTTTTTTTATTTAATTAAATAACAAAAATAAGCTTCAATTTAGGAGATAAATTTAAAATTTGATTTTAAGCTTTAGCAACATGCTTCTTCCGAAGTCTTTGGCCAAAAATCGAATTTAACCATTTGGAAAAACTATTTAAATATGGACATTTAATAGAAAAAAATTAATAGGCTAGATTTAATGGATTGTTTTAAAAATAAAAGAAATTTTTTTTTCTCTATTGTCATAATTTTAATTGGAATTTGAATTTTATTTTGAAAGTTAAAAAAAATAAAATGCAGAATCAAAAATAAAATATTTAAATAAATTTTTTAAATAATTTGAAGTTCTCGAGGAATTTGAAAGTAATTAATTTTTTATAAATTTTTCATAATATCTTATTCTTTTTAAAAAAAAAATTTATTCCAAAGAAATTTTAAGAAAATCGACCAGACTTTATTGTGCGAGAGGATTTATAGTTAAAACTTAGCTGGCCTAATATTTATTGGGCCAGCAAAAATAATTCTATTTAATAAATAATCTTTTAATAAAACATGAATAATTTTTTTTTGTTGAATAGAACATGTTTTGCTGGTAATAAAATAGCTAGCCTTGTGCAAATATAGTACAAAATTATCTTTTAGAAAGTTGAATTGTTTAAAAGAACTAATATAAGCGATAATTAATTGTAACTTTAAAAAACATGCGATAAATAATGATATAAGTTAAGGATAATTAAAAAAAATTTTTTTTTAAAAAAGTGAAATGAAAATTCAAAAAATTATTTTTCTTTTAAAATCCAGGAAAAAAAGTGTTTCTTAAAATTGGAAAAAGAAAAATAGACTCGAAAAAGTAAGATTTAATTACCATTAAAAAAATTATATCAGACATTTCTATTATTATGTCACATCAAACTTAACTGTGCCATTTAAAAATTTAATTTAAAAACTAATCTTCATGCAACAAATCCAACCATGTTTTTAGATTTTTCCGAGTCTAAAAGCAGAAAATTTTCTAAGTGAAAAAAAATAAAAATTGTCAAAAAAATCGGCAAATTGAATTTTAAGATCAAAACGATCATTTTAAATTTTAAAACTCAATTAATCTAATTAATTTAATAATTTTTAAAAAATAAATACTAAAAATTACCAGACATGTTAGGTCTAATAATGGTTCATTATCAAATAAACATCAAAATGATTGACCTCCAATTTATTTAACCAAAACAATCAATTATTTGAAATATTGGATTAAATTTATTCAAAAAATTCAAATTCTTAACTTTTTTATTCATTCATTTAAGCTAAAATAATCTTATTATTCCACTAAAACAAATCATAAATTTGAAAACATCAAATTTTTTTGCCTTTTGAAAGTTTTTTATTTAAGTTAATTAAAAATTTAAACCTATTAAAGTTCAATTAAAAGGGACATTTTAAAATTTTACATATGAAATTAAACTCGGGATAACATTTCAACTAATTACTTGACATGAGAAAAAAATTATTTTTTCTCTATTATTAAAAAAATATTACATTTTTAATTTTGATTTTATTGTCTTGATCTCAAACTTCATCATTTTTTTTCATAAAAACTTCACTTTTTTAAAGATTTATTAATGTTCTATTTTTGAAATTTACTGTTAAGAATATATTTTTAAATGAAAAGGGTTGTTAACAGTAAATTACAGATAATTAAAAAAATGATAAGTTTTTTAAAAAATTTAAATTTATGTTTAGAGTTAAAGTTTTGCCAAGTAATGAGAAAAATTGCGTTAAAACCTAATTTAACTTCCTTGCTCAAATCAATTGATAAAGACTGGAAAAAAATTTAAAAAAATTTTTAACACAATACTCAAATAGACACATGATAGAATTGAAAGAAAATAATTTTGGCCAAAGACCACCAGGAGGCAGCAAATCGCATTATGGTGCAAATAGAATTTTATGCCAAGTGTCTAAACTTAAAGAACACATATCAAAAAGGCTGAGATAAAATGGTTTACACATAAAAGTCTTATGCGAAACAATAAAACATATTTACATTAAAATAATTCATCATTTGCAAATTAGGATTCATCATTATGTTATCATGACCTTGCTGTTCTTGATTATGGTCAAATGAAAAAATAAAAAAAAAATTAGCCTTACATATTCGTGGAACAATTTGGCTTCATTTGATGGTTCAAATGAATCGCGCCGTTCCGGCGTCGCTGCACAGTACAAATCCCAGAAAACACTTGAAGACAAAAATAAAGTCACTGTTGTTATAAAATTGGTGCTTACTTCCACCATGAGTACAAAAAGCCCGGCGCGTCTCCAATTGGCACCGGCTTCTCCAATCTCACCTCGTTAAATAAAGTGTTCGCCGAATTCTTGGCACCGATATGAATCAAAAACTCGTACACATATCCCGTGAGTCTAGGTGAAAATTGAATTTAACTAAGCCTGGACTCAAATGGCCAAAATAAATACTTTTCTTTAGCTTGCGTTTCTATGGGTAGAAGCTGCTGTGGTGGTGGTTGCTGCATTGGTTTTCCTTTAGCGAACATTGTGAGCCCAAAATCGTCTAAAAACTAAAGATTAAATTTAGTAGCATGTCTCCATATTGAAAGTCGAAAAATAAAAATCCTTTAGTAAACTATGTAGGCTCTTTAGTATGTTTTTTTTTTGTTAATTTTTTTTTTGTTAATACAAATACTCGATAGAATATTTTCGAATTTTTTATGTTAATAGTAGGAAAATAATTATTTTTTCTCACTGATTAATCTTCTAAAAACGCCTTTAAATCAGTATATTGATGTTTTTGTTGAAAGCTCAAGAAGTTCTGAACTTAAAACCCTCCTTTGTAAAGTCTCAAATGAGCTATTTCAATGGACAACTGTTTAACTGTAACATTTCCGATTTCTTTTTCAACTTCTAATGTCATTTTATTAATTTAATTAATTCAACACAACTTTTTATATGGACACTTTTTTAAAATTTTAAATACCAATGGCAAAAGGAGTTTCATTACTCAAAGCCTTTTATTTCTTTTGAAATATTAAATAAACTATTAACAACAACCTATAAATCAGTGATGAATTAAAAATGAGCTTTTTTATTTGCAAATATTTTAATTGATTAAATGGCATCTTGAAGTTTAGGATCAAAAAGATCGGATCAAATAGTATTTTGTTTATAACTTTTGAATGGTACTTGATTAAATCTCTCTGCAAATGCTAAATAATGCAAAATACATGCTGAATATTGTGTGAGGCTCTGCAAAAACTCTGCATTTAAAATGCGCACTCAAATTAAATACTTTTTAATGGCGTGCATTTTGCTGCAAAATGCAGAGTTTTTGCAGAGCCTCACACAATATTCAGCATGTATTTTGCATTATTTAGCATTTCAAAGTACATGGCATGCAAAAATTTCTCTGAATTGTCTTGAAAGTAAGAGATAGTTAAATGTTAAATGTTTTGCTATTATTTTGCAGCTGTGACAAATTTAATTTTTTTTAAGATGACAAAAATAATAAAAGTGGTGACTAATTTAATCTATTTTAACTAACTATAAAAAAATTGATTATTCTTACAAAAAAACAATAAACGACTGGAAAAAATATATATTGAGATGGCTATTTAATAATTTTACACTGACAAAATAAAACTAATTTTAGTGACAAAATTATTTATTTAAATGACAAAATGAATTAATTTATTAACAAAAAAATGAATTTAGATGAAATAAGCATTGTGAAGTTTCGTTCAAAAAGTTTAGTTCAAAATCTTAAATTCGTATATATTTTGAATGGAATGAAGTGATAAAATAAAAATTTAGCACATGATGTAACAAAAAATGTTACAGAACTTGCTCAAAAAAAAACAAAAAAAAAATTTCAATTAATTAGCCAATTATTGATTTTCCAAAAAAACTGAATTAATGTTAAGTTGGTTTTGAAATAAAAATTTGGAAATTTAAAATTAAACACTAACAAAAATTTTAAAATATTGCAAATAAAACTTCTTTTTTTACAAAGACAAATAAATTGTCTTAAATTCGATTGATCTTAAAAGTCGATGATAAATTTAAAGAAAACTTTCAGTGTAACAACTTTTGTTACACATTGTTGCATATTTTACAGGAGCAAATTTTTTTCATTCATCGAAAAATTTCAATTAAGAACTCTTTTCTTGAACTTTTTGAACTATTTGAAAAAAACTTCACAATAATATGAAATATAAAAAAATATGGTTTATTTTTTTGTGTTTGATTTACAAAATGTATCCAATGTTGAAATAACATTGAAAAAGTGCGATGTTTCAAATATTTTTTTCAGTTTCAAATAAAAATATAATTTTAAGTTAATATTGTAAACATGAGTTATTACAGAGACTTAATTTGGGTAGTAAAAAGTTTGTATCACTTGATACATTTTGCAGAGCAATTTTTAGACTCATATTAAAAAAGTTATTTCATTTTAAGATTTTTGTTTTTGTTCTTTATTTCAAAATTCACAATGCCATTTTTATTGATAAAATGCTAAAAAAATCCTCGTTCCGATCTTTTTGAAAAAAATAAAAAAAGTTTAAAAATTGTCTCAACCTTAGTTTCAAAAAACCAAAAAATCAAAACAGATAGTTAAATGGAAAATATTTTGAAAATTCTTATCTTCAACTTTTAGTCCAAATTCTGATATGACCAATACCAAAACTGACAGTGAAATTACTGATTTTAAATCGAATTAAAAAAAAAATTCTGTTTTTGATGAATGAACCAATACGCCCATTTTATTTTTTAGATCCAAAATATTTCATGATAAAAAGATACAACTGAATCTTTGGTTCAATTTCACTTTTTTAATTCAAATTTGCATCTTTTTCACAGAAAGTCTTTATTTTTGCTTATTCTGATTATAGCTCAACTCTTTAGTGCTATTTTTCAAAAAGGGAATAATTAAAATTGCTAAAAATTACCATTTTTAAATATTTTAGCATTTTAGATTAAAACTTTTCAAAAAAATGATAAGATTTTAAAAAATGAGATTGACAATTATTTTATGTTAAAATGTTAAATTATTTTCAAATAAAGAACTCTTTTAATAATATTCAACTTCTCTTTTATTAAATTTTTTTTTTAAAAATTCAATTAAATATATAAATTTAAAATTTCCTCAGTGGATCTTAATCAAAAAGATGATATCAAGATCAATAAATGCAGCATAATATATAATTGAAACTAGTGGTCATATAATCAGATAAAAATTTAAAAAATATTATCATTAAATTTCAATTAACAAGATTGATAATTGCAGCTAAATTTTATTAAAAAGAGAATTATTTTTTAAATTTTTGATCTTTTCAACATTAGTATTTCTTTTAAACGAATCAATTATAATACAAACACGTCCAACTTAAAACTAGACAAGTTTATCTATAATAAAACATACATTTTTTTTTAATTGATCATTCTTCTTAAAATAAAACTTAGTCATCCAGCATCAACAAAAAAATTTAGCCAAAAAATTACTATAATAAAAATAAAAATAATTGTATTAGTAAAAATGGGTATAATCAATTAAAATCAACATACCTACTTAATATTTATTCATTTCATCAAATTTTTTTAATAAATCATAGTGAAATCTTCGATTCACGCTCTAGAGGCTAAACCTTGTCGTTACATGTTATTTTTATTAATATATGACACCACTTTAAAAAAAAGAACTGAATTTCTTGAGATTTTTTTAATTAGACTTCTAATCATTTTCTATTTATTTCAATTCCAAAGTCTCATTAAAGTCGATAAGATTTTTTTTTCAAAAAAATTAAATTTTTTTTAAATTATGATGGGGTTTTTAAAAAAATCTTTTTTTAAATTTAAAAAAATTTTATTCATTTTACTTCTTATTTATAATAATAATAATAATAATATAAGTTACAACAAGCTAGCTAGCTAGACTTGGGAAGATGGGAAACAGTAAGATCCCATCTATGGTAACTGTGGTATGTGCACTGTGTTTAGAGTACAGTCACTTCCTGTTTGACAGCAATTTAAACTTAAAATGTTAGAGAATATCTGATTCAGCAGTTTTTTTATGTGAATAAGCATTAAAGCCGCATTTTGCTTATGAAGAAAGCATCCTTAAAGTAAATGAAAAACATTCGATTTTATTTAAGTGTCTATTTTTGTATAAGGTTTTTAAGTTAAAAAATTTTACAATCATGATTAATTGATGATCAAAGTTAGAATTTGATTTTAAACTTTAAAATTTAATGGCTCAGTCAAATACAAATCACATAAATAGAATATAAATCTTTTTTAATTTCTTTTTATCAAATTATATTTTTTTCTGCTTAAAAAATGTAGTAAAATATTTTAAAAGGTGTAATTAAAATTTTTCAAATTGCTGTTTTCTATTTAACATATAACTTGATGGAATTTTAATTAAATGAAATGATTGATTAATTTTCAAGAGATAAATTGAAAATTGTCATTCATTTTTTTGAAAAAGAAATAGAAAACAATTCACAGCCCTTATAGTTGCCATGGATTAAGTAAATAAAATTATGTTTAGTGAAATTTAGACATATAAGTTTAATTTCATCGTTTTTTCAAGAATTTTATCCAGATTCAAAAATTAGTCTCAAACACGTTTTTTTTTCGTCAAAAAAATCTATTTTTAAAAATTTACTGACTAAGCTCAGAATTTTTGAAAAATGCTAAGAAAAAATAAAGAAAATGTTATCAAGTAAAATCTTACTAAAAAATTGATAAAATGTAATACAAATCGATCATTTGGATTTTTACAAAGTCAATTTTGAATTTCTTTTTCCAAAATTTTGTTTGAATTAAAATACTATTAAAATTTAAAGCTAAACTTTAAACCATTTTAGCAAGGATCTTTATTTTAAGAAAGAGTCAGTAAAATTTTATTTAACTTATATTTTTAAAAGCTTGATAAAACAAAGGTCTTTCCATTTATTAAGCTTTAGAGCTGAATTTACCCACAATCACGATGAAAAAGCATTTATTGACTGCTTCGTATATCGCAAACAATTCTAAAATAGGAAACTTTTTTTAAATGAAAAGCTCTATTAAAAATCAAAATTTTTCTAAAATATAAAAATGTACCCGATCATCTAATAAGAAAAAAAAGTCTAGAAATTTCTTCAAAAAATGATCGCTCCTCTCCAATACTTTGATAGTTGACTTAAATGAGATTTTCTTTTGAAATTAAGTTAGTATAATCTAATTCAAATTTGATCTGAAAAAAATTTTTGGATCAAATTCTAAACCGATTCTAGTTTGGCAAGTTGGCAAGAAGCGCGCAATTGTTCTACTCATCTCTTTCCACAGTTTATTCATTTAAATGATTTTCATGCAACAACAAAAAATTTTAAAAAATTCAAATTGACTTTATATGCATATTTATTTAAAAATTTGAATAAAAAATTAAAATAATTTTACCATAATCATTATTAAAAAGGCTGAATGGCAAAATGAGAGAGTGAGCGAGAGAGAGAGAGAGAGAGAAAGAGCGAAAAATGCATCGTAATTGTTACTTTTGTTTTTTTTCTTCTAAACATTTTTGGCTGTGATGATAGAGGCTTGAATAACATAAACTCACGTTGATGTTATATATAATTTAGAAATGGTTTAATAAAAAAATAAATTTAATTGAAGTATTTTTGACTGAAAAGAAAAAAAATTAAAGAGAACAAACATATTTTTAAATAGAGAGTTTTTTAATTTAATTTTTATATGTCACGAAAAATCGACTTAAACGATCTGAGCACTTTGTTATCTGAAGATGAAATTAGTGGTCTGGAGTACGATAATTTGTCTGCGGAAGGCTCATTCACATGTCTGCAATTTCGTTCGTCGAGGCCCAAATTGGACTCTTTTTTTGCCAATTTGAAAGAATTCCTCGACGACGAAAAGTTCTGTGATGTCATCCTGAAGACCGAGACCATGCCGTCCAACTTCTCGTCTTCCTACAACGCACTCAACCCACTCAGCCGAAATTTCAAAATCATCAAAGCCCACAAGATTATTCTGTCGTCGGCAAGCTCCTACTTTAAGGCGATGTTTGCCGGCGGATTCCGCGAAAACCGCTTTTGTGACGATGTGTTCATCGACCACATTTCGCACAGCGTGCTCAAGTCAATCATTGACTTCATTTACACAAATAGGATCATTATCAAAGACACCAATGTGCAGAGTTTGCTGGTAGCATCCAAGATGCTGCACGTGGAAGAAATAGTCAACGCATGCTGTGTGTACATGTACTTGAACATGGACGCCAACAACTGCATTGGTATCGAGGACTTTGCCAAGACATACGGCTGTGTCACTCTTTCCAAGTAAGTCGAGATTTTATCATCGTAATTTAGCTTTAGATCTAGTTCAAAATTTGCTTCATATTTTTTCTTGTTTATAATTATGTTACATAATAATTTATGTTTTAAAATCATGCTCTCTAAGAAAGTTTAGCTGCAATTAATTTATTCAAAATTAGTTCAAAAAATTATTCATTTTTTAAACAAAAAACTTTAATTTAGACTTTGGACAATTTTGCTTTTAAATTATTTTATTTTTTTATCAAAATAAATTTTTGGCGGCATGTAATTTTAGTCTAATTAAAGTTTCTTAATTCAATATTACCATTCTTCGATAACTTTTGGAATTTATTCTAAATAGGTTTTGTGAATTTCAAAAACAAATTGAACATAAATTCTACATTTTTTAATAAATTAAAATAAAGTTAATAAAAAATATTGGAAAAAATACAACAATATAGTGCAACATACTTTTTTGCACCTTTTTTACCTAAAATAAAATTTTTATTTTCTTTATTTTTTAAAAAATCAAATCAATAATCTATTTAAATCTTATTGATTCGTTTTTTTTGTCTTTTTTTACACGAGAAAAATTATTTTAGGTAAAAAAGGTGCAAAAAAGTATGTTGCACTATATTGAAGTATTTTTTCCAATATTTTTTATTAACTTTATTTTAATTTATTAAAAAATGAGGAATTTATGTTCAATTTGTTTTTGAATATCTTCTTAATCATCTTTTTGTTAAATTTGCTCTTTTTTAATGTGCTAGGCCTCAAATATTTTTAAAATATTTTTTAAAATTTTTATCAAAATTTTGGTGGTCAACAAAAAAAGTAAGAACTCTTGAATTTATTAAAACATTTTATTATTCTATTAAAATATAGAATAGAAAGATATACAAAAATTTTATTTCAAAAAATTTGCTCCATAAAAAAGTGCTCACAATTTCCTGTCTCATAAAAAATTTTTTTTACATGTTCCGAATGATTTTAGGTAGTCAATTAAAAATTTAAAATTTGCTTAAATTTTTTTAATCTAAAAAAATTGTGAACATTGCTCGGATTTAATTATGAGGGAAAATTAAATTTTTAAATATTTTAAAAATTTCTGTATTTTAATTTCTTCGGATTACTACTAGATAAATTGCTCTTTAAAATCTTAAATAATCACCGAACTGCTGATTGACAAATATTGTGATTATTTTAATTTAATTTTTGGTAATATATATTAAAAGGAATGATCACCAAATTTATAAAATTGACTTCACAGAATTTCTTTCTACTATTATAAAAGTGAGATTGCGTTAAATTTTAATAATCCAAAGTACGAGAAATCATTCCCATCTGCTATGAAATATTTAGTTTGAATAAGAAAATTATTTTTTGAAAAAGAAATTAGAAGAGTGAAGACTTAAAGCTTTTTGATAATTTTTAAAATTTTGGATTAATTTTCAATGATCAGAAATTTGTACACAGCGTGTTTCTGAGTTTGATTTACAACCATTTAATAACAAAAAAGCATTTTATTATTGAAATAAATTCAAAGTTAAATAATGTTCGTGTATCCACAACACCTTTAATAATATAGTAAACCTTAAATTTAAACTAAATGAATTGCGTTCTAATTAAACAGACTAAAAGAATGAACGCCCGCATTAAAATAAACAAATAAAAAGGTGTCTGTTATTTATTTTAAAAATTTCCAACATTTATTAAAGACAGCATTATTAATAATGAAAATTTAATTATCACTAAAACATTGAATTAATTAGAGTTAAACTCAATCTAAGTAATCTTATTCATAGTTTTGTCTTATGGTATTTTCAAATATTCCTTAATTACTTAGAGATAGAAAATTGAACTTAAAATTTTACTTTTTATTCATTTCAATTTCAATTAAATATTAAATTTAAAAGAAATCATTCACAATTGAAAATATTAATCAAAATGTGCAAGAAATGAATCTTAAAAAAAATTCAAAGAACTAATTCAAAATAAAAATTAAGAATTTTCTAGTAAAATAAATTGAGAATAGGAATTAAAATTGAACTAAGGCTATTAAAATTTTTTTATAAAATAACTTGAATGCATTTATGTTTTTCTGACGATAAAAAAGAGACGACGAAAAATTTTCTGATAATTTTAAAGTTCATTTTTGTTCTGAATAGGGCTTATTTTAAAGGATATTTATTTTTTTATTTTGTAAAAAAGATTTTTGGCTTTTTAACTTAATAAAAATTATCAGGATAACTTTATTTAAATTGCTGTTTATATGATATATAATTTTAATTGACTTATTTTATAATTTTTTCTCCTGATTAAAATGGTTTTAAAAAATTCACACTTTGTACACCTCTATTTTGGAGGTAAAGACAATGAGAATATTAAAAAGTAAAAATACTTTTTGTATTTTCTGTTCTTTTTCATATTTAGAATAAAGATTTTAATTAATTAATAGTTTAAAAATTATTATAAATTTTAACTAATATTTCTCTAATCTATAACATACCCTAATCCCTAAATTAGGGCTCCAACCAGGACCCTGTTGTATTTTTTATACAATTATTAAAATAATTTTAAAGTTAAAAATTACAAAGGGAAAACCTTTTTTTTTAGTTAAATCGTTAATAATTTTGTTTAAAAACTGGAAAAAATTTTTTTTTAAATTTTGACAGAACTGATGTCTAAAAAAAATAAAATAACAAATTTTTAAAAACTTTGATTTTTTTAAATTCAATATAAAAGTAAAAATTTTAAATTTTAAAGTATAGAAAAAATAATTTTTTGGTTACTAAATTATTTAAAAAAAATTTAATCAACGTAAAATATTGAATTTAAATAATTCAATTAATAATTCAACAATTAAAGCTGTTTTTAAATTATATTTTAAATTTCCTGAATGTATTTCGTCAGCTTCTCTCTGTTAAATCTAGAGGCTAGTTGAGAAAAAAAACAAACATTTAATCATAGATAAATAATTTTCATTAAATGATGAAAAAAGATAAAAAATCAAAATGAAAATTTTGCATTACACATTTTAAATAATTTTGTTTAAAAACTGGAAAAAATTTTTTTTAAATTTTGACAGAACTGATGTCTAAAAAAAATAAAATAACAAATTTTTAAAAACCTTGATTTTTTTAAATTCAAAAATTTCTTTTTACCAGAAAAGCCGAAAAGTTCATGATGGAACACTTTTGCCAGATAATAAACAGCGATGAATTTTTGCACCTGAACGAAAAACAACTGTGCAAATTGTTGAGCAAGGACGAGCTGAGTGTAAGATGTGAGTCCATAGTGTTCAAAGCAGTGGTCGACTGGGTGAAATTCGAGCCAGAAAAGCGGCGCAGCCATTTGGACCATTTGTTCCAGTGTGTGCGTTTTCACTTTTTGCCTCCCACTTTTCTCAAGGACCAAATGAAAAACAACGAAATATTCAAATTCGAAGAGAGCATCAAAAGCCGCCAGTATTTGCAGAAAGTTTGCGAGGACCTGATATCGCACATGCCCTGCAAGACCTGGAATCCAAGACGGCCATGCACATTCGCTCTATTCGTCCTGGGCGGATATCAGCGCCAGTCAATCAGCACTGTCGAATGCCTCAAAAAATCCACTCTTACCTGGGAAAAGTGCGAGGACATGAGTGTTCCGCGCAGCGGATTAGCCTGCGTCTCACTGGCTCTCTATATCTATGTGATAGGGGGACGAAACAACAGCCTGCAAGGCAATACGGACTGTGCTGATGTGGAGTGCTACGACCCCTTTGTGAACCAGTGGCGCAAGTGTATGCCAATGAGTGTGCCAAGGAGCAGGTCTGGTGCAGGAGTGCTTGACAGCCTGATATATGCGGTTGGTGGCGCGAATGCGTGTGTGTGCCACAAGTCAGTTGAGCGGTACCATTGGCAAGAGAACCGTTGGGAACCGGTGAGCCCCATGAACATTGCGCGGATAGGTCTGGGCTGCGCCGTAGTCAACCGACTGCTGTACGCAGTCGGCGGCTACGACGGCTGCAGTCGCCTCAACCAGGTGGAATGCTTCAATCCGGACAACAACACGTGGAGTGTGGTTGCGCCCATGAACATGGCCAGAAGTGGTGCCGGAGTGTGTGCTTGGGAAAATTACATATACGCTGTTGGAGGCTATACCACTAATCTTCAGCTGAATTCAGTGGAAAGATACGACACCATGACAAACCAATGGACCTATGTGACATCAATGTCCGTGCCGAGGTCGGCTCTGGCCTGTGTGGTCTGGAATGCGAAGATAATTGCGCTGGGCGGCTACAATGGAAGTGAGTTTTTGTCTTCTATCGAAATATACGACCCGGCCGAGGATGCTTGGAAAGCGGGGCCAGCCATGTCAAGTGAACGGTCCGGTCACGGAGCCGTGGTCACTGTTGAAGCCAAGTTTCCATAAGTCTGCTAGAAAATGTTTTATTTTAAATTTTAGTTGTACATAAAATGTCTTCTCATTTAAATTTCGGTATATTTATTACTTAATTTTTTTTTACCGATTGTTTTATTTTTTGTGTCGCCTTGTAATGGTATACTCTGGGCTCAATGTTTTTTTTTGTATTAAAAAAAAGTGAGATTGATAATTGCGGCTCGGTGACTGTACTACAGATAACAAAAAATTCCTTTTTTTTGACAATAAAAGTTGTTAAATTAATTAAATTTGTGTGCTTTTTATTTTAACAGAGAGCTTGATCAATAGTCAAGGCAATAAAATGGTTTGTTTTTGGATAATTTTTAACTAGTCAAGAGAGCAGGAAATAAAATACCAAAATGGATGTTAAGTTGGAAAAAAAATCTAAATTTAAATTTAAAAGATTCATCAATATTTGTGTGAATTATTTATTTATTTATTTAAAGTTGACAACAGGAAATGAGACATCAATTTGTCATTAAGTTATTTTTTAATTTGGTTCAAACAATTTATTAAAGTTTTTTTTTGGCTGAATGGAAAGTTTAAAAAATGAACCGACCACATTCTATTAAAAATTGAGTAAAAATTTCGAAAAATTTTAAAAATTATATGTATTTTAGATTAAGAATATTTTTGTTATGTCTTTTTTTTTCAACATTCAAAAATTTAATAAAAATTTTTCCGAATGAAGGTCTAATTTAAATGCTAAAAACTGATAATTAAAATTTGTAAAATTTTAAACTAAAAATTTTAGATTCAAAATGAAATAAATTTTTTAAAAATATTTTTGTTTGCTTTTAAAATTGCTTCCAAAATCGTATTTTAAGCTTTAAGTTTTTAAAAAAATCATAGAAAGTTTTTGGATCATAGAAAATTTCCATTTCTATTTCACCTTTTTTAAATGTTTGAATAAAAATTTTCATGGTAAACGTTTGTTTTTTTTAACAATATTGTAACAATCCTTCTATTTACAAAAAGTTTATAAAATTATTTAAAAAAAACTACGAAAAGTTCTTTTCTTCTGAATTTGGCCGATGGCTGAATTAAGCCATTCGAGTTTTTCAACTCTAACGGCGAAGTTTGTTCAGAATTAATATTAAAATTACTTGATAAATTTGTGAAATTTTTTATAAAATTTTTTTTCCAAAAAAAGCGATTTTTTTAAACAAAATATAATTAAAATTGATTGATACTGGTTAACTTTAAATATCCTTAATTCATTTTAAAATCAAAAATTAAAAAATTTATTTCTTAATCACAATTTTTTGAAAATAAAAATAAAAATTATTTAATTAGGTTTATTGATAAAATTTCTGTTATGATGAACTCATTAGATATTTTTTATAAATTTAAATAAAGTTTCAAAGTAATTCTACCGATCGATTGCTTTTGCAAAGTTTTTATTTTATTAACGAAGTTAATTATTTTAAATGCAAAATTAAAAAATAAAATTGGTCAAATTTATGAACTTTGAATATTTTTATTTGAATAGCTGTCAATAATTTTGAATTTTAAAAATAAAATTATCTTAATAACATTAAAGTAAATTTTTAAAGTCATTTAAGTCTTGTCATTAATAGAAATTTTTTAAAGCTTTTTTAGTGTAAAATTAAAATTTTCCTTTGTAAAACTCAATTGTAAATTTTTGTTGAGAAATTTATTAGCTTTATTACACGTTTTAATGAGCGTGAAAAGCTTTTTTAAAAGCTTGATTTCTTTTAAAAATAAAAGCATTTACAATCACGTTTAAGTGCATGCTGAACATCGCATTCTTCAAAAGATTTGAAATCAGAATTCAAAATTTTATTTAATTTAAAATAAAAAGCTTAATATTCTTTATTTAAAAATAGACAAAATTTACAATTTCTTGTCTAATTTATTAAGCTTTTTGAATAGAAAATAAAAGTCAGCTACAGCTGCAATCAATGCCAAAATAAATCCACCGATCAGTTGCTTGAAACAAAATAATAAAAAATAAAAATTTATTAAAAAATAAACTTACCCTTGGTACACTCTGTTCCTCAGACATGAACTCCACTGCTTTGTAGCCAAAAAAAAACGAGCCACCGATGACCGCTAGCACATTAACTATAGAAGTCAATTGACCACTTTGAGTTCTAACTTTTATTTGATTCAAAATACGGCTTTTAGATAAAATTTAAAATTTACAATCGGCCGATAAACCAGATGATGTAGCAATTTTTCTGTTTGAATTCATGTCTACGTTTCTTACCATGGATTGATATTCCTCTTCTTCTAATCTAGCCCTAAGACACCTCATATTTTCTTCATATTCCGGATTCTGTATATATAAATTAGTGTTTTTTCAGCTTTAAGTTAAGGCAAACTTTTTGGGTCGGCTCTACTTTTGGTGCATAAAGCTCAGCGCCCATAATCCAATCGTTAATATAAAATTTATTCTCTTTCTGTGCTTTTTGATTAGATAATTTTTTTATTTTCATTAATAAACCAACACTAATGAAGTTTTCATTAATTTCATCCTTTAAATCATCGATAAAAGATTTATCAAAAGAATCTTCAATCAATTCTATTAGCTTTTTTTTCTTATTCTCTTCGAGTTTGATTATTTTTGATATTTCTTGAGACATCTAAGATAATAAAGTTATAGTTTATTTTTATTGCTACAACGATTTTATTATTTAATTATTAAAAAATAAATTTAAAAAAAATTAAAAAAAGAATTGAATTTTTTAACTCTTCGAAATTGAAATTTTAGAATTTTCTTTTTATGGCTTGAATCAACTAATTTTACAATTTTGAAAAAATAACACAATAATAAAAGATTCTAAAATATTTTAATATTTTTTTAATGATGCGGAAATCGAAATAAATTTTTTTTTATTAAAAAACTTGTCTCTTAAAACCAAAATCTGAGTAGAGTAATTTTATAGAATTAAGATTATGGCACTAAATTTTAACGAGATTTTATTTAAATTTTTTTACAAATTTATACTTTAAATTACAAATTAAAATTAACTTTTTACTTAATTTGCTTTTATTGAATTATAATTGCATCCATTAAAGGTTTGGGCGCTACCTTGATGGGTGAACTGAGTGAACGAAAACTTGTGAACTTGTCAATTAGTGTTAAGTTAGATCACTAAAATTATGTGAGCTTTTTTTTCGTGAGCTAATTTTTGTGCACTTTTTTTATTGTGAACCAAATTTTGCATTTTTTTATTTTATTTATAGTCTCGCTTTTTTTTCTTAATTGAATAATTTTGTGATAATGGATAATAAAAATCTAATTGATAAATTTGTAAAAATGGGAATTTTATCTTAACGTTGTTGTGAAAAATGTAACTCTGATATTAAACTAGTAGTTAGAAAACGTAACGAAAATGGAAACGAATTATTATCTTTAAGATGCAGTAATGATAAATGCCAAAAGTACCGCAGTTTATGCAGCGGTTCTTTTTTATCTCTTTTTAAAAAAACATAAGAAAAACAGTCATCGGAGAAAATAATTGGATAATTTTTTTAAACATAACTTATTGATTAATTAGAATTAGACTTAGACTTAGAATAAAATAAAAATATGTAAAAACTTTTTTAGATAAGATAATTGACATGTGAACTGAAGATCACAAATTTTTTTTTGTGTGATCTGAAGTTCACCAATTAGTTAGTTCACCAGCTCACAAAAATCTCAGTTCACCCATCAAGGTAGCGCCAAGGTTTGAGCCTTATTTTTTTCTAAATTTTAAATTATAAATCACAAATCTCAATTTTTTATCTTTTCTATTTTCATAAAATTTTAATAATTTGATCCATATTAAATTAGTGTTAAGAGTTAAAAAATTTCTCCTTTGATTTTGGCGGAATTTAAATAATTTTTCTTTACTATTCTAAAAACAGTTTTTATTTTTCGATATTATAAAATTAGATAACATAAACTATGAACATTCTAGAATTTTGTAGCCAATTTTTTTTATAACTAATTAATATTATTTAAAAATCTCAATTATCTTAGATATTTTTTATAGAAATCTTCACAAATGTATTCCTTTTTTAGTAAGTGATTTTATTTAAAATAAAAGAACCTTAAAAATTTTTTCTGTGAAATTTATAATAATAAAAATTTAAAAAAGTTTTAAGTCTTTTTTCTAATATAATTTAAACAAAAAGCAAAATGATTTATGAACTTTTGATATCGGCAATCAAAAATGTTTTATTAATTTTTAAATTTTTTATGGCATAAAATTTTGGGTCATATTTATTCGGGCTCATCCAGTTACTGAAATGGGCTCATTATTCATCAACAATAATTAGTAATTTGGTCTCATAATTTAATAAGACCGGCTCTTATTTAGTAATTTTAGAGACAAAAAATAATAAATAGATGAGTCCAAAGTCCTAGGTAGTAATTAAATATCCAATAATTAATTAATTATTAAGTCCAAAATAATTATGAGCCCTTTTCAGTAATAGAATAAGTCCATTTAAATTATTCCCTAATATTTTAAACTTTTTTTAAAATTAATTGTGTATGATCATGACCAAAGACTTCAATTTGTCTAAAAAATAGTTCTAAAAAATTTAGCCTGTATCTAACAACAAAAGTTGTCAAATTTTTAAAAATAATTTAATTAAAGTTGATTTTAATTCAAATAAAAACCGAAAGAATAACGCAGCACTTAATAAAATTTTTTTAAAAAAATATATTAGAATGTTAATTCTAAATTTTAAAATGATACTTTTTTTAGTATAAATATTTTTTTAATACAAATAATATTTTTACATAAAATAAAATGAACACCAATTTACATCAAAACTAATAATCAAGCTTGTTCTTGTTCCATTGGAATCTGATTTTTTTCACTTGGCTCTTCGGAACAATTTTCATTTTTTTTTACAGTTTCGCGACAAGATATATTTTCGGAAGCCATTATTTTATTCAAGACACTTTTTTTCGAATTAACTTTCTCTTCCACTTGATTCAATTGATCCTTCAGACTCGAGTACAATCTTTGAAGTTCCAAATTTTGAGCCATGATGGGAAGCATTTCCTTTAAGATGTCTCTTTTTTTTATATTCAAAACTTTGTCGCACCAATTAGCCGAATAGACCGGTCCCAATAGAGAACTGCACAAGCTGGCTAATTTTTCCTCATAATTGTTCTCGACCAAATATCGAGCCAGAGTAAGCAGCCAAAATTTGTACTCTTTAGCAGACTTTAAGCCCAAAGCGGCATTTATTTGCGACTCCAACTGAACCAGAGTCAAATCTTTCTTGTTAATGAGATCATTTGAGTAGTCAGAATTTTGATAAATTAAATTAATTGATCTGGAAAGGCTTTAGAAAAACAAAAAAATATATTTTTTTTTTGACAAAATTTTTAAAATACTTAGTGCTCTTTTCATATGACTGAATGTAATCAAGAGGTCTATCATTCATCTGGTCATTTTCACTCGACTGAGTAAATATGCTATTTGATTTTATTATTAGTTTAAGGCTGTC
The DNA here is from genome assembly GCA_010279815.1 of Brachionus plicatilis. NCBI lineage: Eukaryota > Metazoa > Rotifera > Eurotatoria > Ploima > Brachionidae > Brachionus > Brachionus plicatilis. The sequence goes on from QEOQ01000014.1 coordinate 250,349, forward strand.
TTTCAAAACCGAACCATTTAATGGAACAAGTTGCCAGCACCGCAAATCCAGAGAGTAAAAATAAGACTTATTTTCAGACAGATGCATGACCGGTGTTCCATTCTCAGTCACAAATGACTTTATCAAAGATTTTCCTTAGGTCAAAATTTAGATGAATTGTTTTTTTACAAAAATTTTTACCTTCTACTATGTATTGGCAAGATTGATGGGAAACAAGAGTAGTCAATGTGTCGAAAGAGTTGGTCACCGAAGCCTCTGATAGAGTGTCATTTTTGCTCGGGTCCACGGTCAACAGCCAAAGGTACAAAAAGCCCTTTTCGGTAACCACCATTATGTAATTCAGATTGGAATAATTCGATATGGACAAAACAGCTGCTTTTGAATCCAAAACAATGGGTGAAGATATCAAAGAACCATTCAGTAGTTTTAACAAGTACAAATAAGCATCTTGGCACACACAGGCCACTAGTGATCTATTCAGTTTAACTTCACATACAGGCTCATTAAAATAGTACATCCATTTAAGTTCCTGTCGATTTTCTTTGTTAGTTAAAATATATTTTATTGAATTTAACTTTGGGGTATTGGCATCGGACTCGGTGGCAAAATAGATTGAACGTTGGTTTTGTTTTAAGGCTATTTGGTTGTGTATTGATATTAAGTCGTTTGATTTTCCGATTTTTGTCGACTTGTCCGTGAATTTCAAAGGTTCCAGATATTTGTCCCCAGTGGTCAAATTGGGCTTGAATTTTGGTGCTTGCTGTTGATTACCAGAAAAAATTATTTGAGTGCCAGCTTGTTCAATGGGTCTTTTGTCGGCAAAAATTGTTTCCGGCTTGTTTGAGATGTCCCTCACGGCTAAAACTTTTTTTTGTAATTTGGCAATATCAGTGTCAGGCTTTTTTACAGGTGCAGGCACTGGATCTGGATTTGTCTGAGCCGAAACTTCCTTCATTGGTTCAGATGGCTTGACCAAATCCACAAATTGACTTGAGGACTGGCTTGGTTGACCAAATCCAATCGAGCTGGAAAAATTTTCATTGGACAAATGAACAGAACTAGCTCCGAATGGCTTTGGCGCGTTGTATTCGCCTGGTTTAGCCACGCATATTGGGGTTATGCGGCGCCTGCCATCTGGCATTCGTCTTTCAATTTGTTTAAAATTCTGGAATACAAAAAAAAATAAAAAAAATTCATTTAAAAAAATTTTATTTAAAATATTTAAATTTACTTCAGGAGGCTCGGAATTTGAATTGGTTGACACAAACGGATTAGAGTATCCTTTGAAAGAAAAATTCGATTGAGAATTTTCGGAGAAGACCACTTTTTTTATTTCGTTTGTTTGGGCGAGCAAAATTTCCGGATTTTCAATAAATTTTAAATTTTGGCAATTTTTTTTTTCACTCTTGTCCGAATTAAATTGATTATTCTTGGCTATTTGCTCGCTTAAACTGAGGCCATACTTAGATTTGTAGATTTCATCGGTTTCGCTGCTACTCAATGGTGTGCCCACATCGGCATGCGGGAATTCCAAGTATAAAACAGTGCCATCCATCGAACAGGCCAACAGGCCGGGTTGTCCTTCTTTTCGCCAAGATAAATCCATTACAGGGTTGTCAAACACGTCACCAATGACACATAAAGGCCTGCTGTAGCTAGTCAACCAAATTGAAACAGATCTGTCGCGGCTGCCCACAGCGCACAAGCAGTGGGTCTTTTCTGAGTCGGTGCTTTTTAAAATTTTCGGATAAAATCTCTTCAAAAAATTGAATTATTTTTTTTGTCAGGGAATTTTTTGTCTACCAAAAATACTCACAACAGTGGTAACAGCTTTTCGATGACCAACAAAGTCAAGTTTAGTATTCCATTTATTTATCCGGTCGATCACTTGAGCCGTGGGTGCACTGTTGTTGATGGCATGTGCACTTAAAATTATTTGTCCATCGGGAGACCAGCCCAAGCGCAGAACATGAGTGGTGCCAGTGCAATGCTTAAACGGCTCGTCAATTGATTTTTCCAAGCTCCAATCTGAGGTTTTCCAAATTTTTAGGGTTTTGTCATCCGACTTAAAATTAAAAAAAAAAAAAACTTAAAATTAATTAAAATTTTTTATTCAATTTTTGACTACTTGTGAAGCAAAATATTCCCCAATAGGGTCCCAAGCCACTCCTTTGACAAGACCACTATGAGCACTAATTCTTTTTATTATATCCGGAAATTTCAAAGCATTCCAAATTATGATTGTGTTATCAACGCTACAGCTTGCTAGAAAAGCGTCAGTCGACGACCATGCCAAGTCCAGAATATCTAAATTTTTTAACTAGAAATTTTACTTTCATTTTTTTAGTTTAAAATTACCGCCTGAATGGCCACGAAGAGTGAAACCACATTTCCAGTTTTCAATATTTTGAAACCCCTGTCTGTCAACAATCAAATAATTAAAAGTCAAATTAGGTAAATATCTAAGTACCCTGATGCAAAGTGCCAAATCATTATTAACTTGTCATCACTTCCGCTGGCCAAAAAAAGACCATTATTTGACCATCTGACACAATTGACGCAAGCTGAGTTTAATTTTGTTTTAATTTAATTAAATTTTTAAAATTATAAAGTGCTCATAAAGTACCTATGTGGTGATCCATGCTGCATAAAATTTTTGGAACATTTTCATCTATTTCCTTGGACTTGTACAAAATAGGGCCCATGTTCCAAATTGCCACTTTTCCGCTATCATTTCCTGTTGTTTGTGTAAAATCGGTGAAATTATTGTAGTTTATTTAAATTTTGAATACCTTGACCACCAGTGGCAAATCTGGAGCCATCCGGGTGAACATCAATTGAAAATATTGCATTTCCTTAATAAAATAATAAAATTTAGGAAAAATTTTGTTGCCATTACTAGATACCATTGTGGTTAACCCAGTAGGGTTTAAAAAGCTTCATTGCCAAATTAAGTATCACACTGGGTTTATTATTATTATTTGAAGTTTTTTTTTATTTAAATTTAATTTATTCGAATAAGTTTTGAATTATAAAAATTTTAAAAACTAATGAAATTCAATCAATGTCATAAAAAACAAAACAAAAAGCTTTAGATTGCTCAATTAGAATTGGACCATTATTTCATCAGAAATTGAGCTACAACAATCAATCGATGGTTCCCCATAAAAATAGAAATAAATCGAAAAGTGAAAAAAAATAATTTAAACTGAAATGGATCTTGGTTTGAGAAGATTTTTATTTATTTTTTATTTTTTTTTTTGATATTTCAACTCAATCAAAAAGATCAAAGGTCAAAACCTAAAAGGCATGATTGAGCTCATTTATTTAAAAAAAATAAAAATAGAAAAAAAATTTAAAAATTAACTTTTTTAATGTTAAAAAAGACAAAAAATAAAACATGAATAAGATTTAAATTGATAATTTATTTGATTTACTAAAAAAATAAAATTTTATTTTAGTTATAAAAGGTGCAAAATAAGTAAAGTATTTTTTTAAATATTTTTTATTTACTTTTATTTAAATTTATCAAAAAATGAAAAAATTGTATTTGACAACGCCCACAATTTGAATTATCAAATTTTTAAAAATTAGTTATTTTTTTCCCATTTATTAAAATGATGTGCTTCTGTTTTTTTTTGAGTCCTACTAAAACATTGACCGCCCAAATTTTGATCGAAAATTTTGAAAATCATTCGATTCAGAAATTTCTCTTCTTTTTGAATATAATGATAATTTTCTTGATTTCATTATTATTTTTAGCGAAAAAACAAAAATTTATTTTTTAGAAACCTGACCCCTCTACTGACCCCAATTTTATACGACTAACCTCCAACTAGCCACCATTTTAATTGTAGAGAATTTCAGCGTTTCAAAAATGTGCCTGGTTTTTAGAAAGAGAGAATAGTTTTTAAAATATTTCGAAAATTTTTATAATAATTAAAAAAAAATAATTTTTAATAAGTTTTGTTTTATTAATTAAAAATTTAAAAATCTATATTAAAAATCTTATTAAATATCTTAGATATTTAAATAAGTAAAAAAAAATAAACATAAATGAGGTGAGAGTTTTTATTTTTGCTATCTTTTGCCTCTTTTTTTCATCTACGTAACATATTCTTTCAAAGATGAAATATTCTCTCTGGACAAAAAACTAGACAAGGAAAGCTGATTGGAAAAGTTTTACTTACTCTAGTTTTTTGATAAATCTTAAAATTCTTTATAAGTAAAAAAGGTTTAGCTGCATAAAATTAGGAATCAATAGGAGGTCATGTTTTTGAAGATATAAAAATTCACTTTTTTGAAAAAAAAATCTTGGAAAAATCTTAAAATCGAAAATCTTAAATAATTGAAAAGTACAGAAAATTCCAAACTAAATCACTTATTTAAACTTTTAAAAATATTTGTGCTTTGTAAAATAAGTGGGGTTCAGTATTTATGAAGGATACTTTTTTTCAATACCATTGTTTTAGATTTGTTAAATTAAAAAAATGTGAGTGATTTACAAAAACAATAATGATCATTTAATATGTTTTGAAAAAAATCAAATTTTCAGTCTATAATTTATTTATAAAAATATTTATTTTTCAAAAAATTTCAGAAAACTAAAGAAAATCCATTTGAAAGTCGAAATTACCAGAAGTTAATTAATTTTAAATTAAAAAAAAATCATTAGAAATTTTTTTTGGTTTTAAGATTTTAATGGAGAAAGTTTTAAAAAAAATTCAAAGCATTCAAAAATCCTCAAAATGAATCAACCTAAAATGAAGCAAACAAAAATTGACCCTGTTAAGTCTAAATTATACAAGATTTTACACGAATGTTTACTTTTGTCCACCAGCCATGGATTTCCCAATATTATAAGATCAAAAAATTTGTTTATAAAAACGATTTGGATGTTTTTTTCTGTTTTATCAACAGGTCTATGTGCGTACATGGTAACTAAAAATATCATCAATTATATGAAAAGTGAAGTTATCACGAAAACAAGGATCATTAATCATTACTCGGCCGAGTTTCCTACTGTAACAATCTGTAACATGAATTTTTTCACTTCAGATTTTTCAGTCAGCTTTTCCAAAATTTTTGAAAACCAAACTTTAGAAACAAGTCCATTGTCAGGTCTTTTTGAGTATAATTACCGAAATCAAGCAAAAAATTCTGAACAATATGAAAAACAGAAATATTTATATGGTGATTCAATTGATAAAATTATGGTCGAATGCTATTATGATTTTTACCCCTGCAATCGCTCACAATTTAGACTAATTTCACATCCAAACAATGGAAATTGTTACCAATTCAATTCTGGAAAGGATAACCAAGGAGATTTAAAAACTATTCATAATTTTGATAGAATTGGTGGTTTGAGACTTATTTTAAATCTGAGTGTACCAGAGGGCTTAAAATATCTCAATCCGAACTTGGGTGGCTTGATTTACATTCATAATCACACAACATATCCGACCTTGGTAGATCCAGTCACAGTACCTTTGAAAACAGAAACAAACATTGCACTTTCTAGAACATTTTATGAACTACAAGAAAAACCTTACAGTAATTGTGAAAAAAATAGCAATTATCCAAACTTCTTTTCATCCAAAGATTATAAACTCGACAGCAACTATGAAAATGAATACACTCAAATACTTTGTGCTAATAATTGCTTTCAAGATTTGCTGCTCCAAAACTGTGGATGTCAGGATACATTTTTTGCTACATTTTTAGGATTACCTTTATGCCTTAATCAAACTCAGATTAACTGTTTAGATGAATTATTTATTAATGAAGAAAATTTCAGAAAATGTTTTGTAGAATGTCCACTAGAATGTTCTGGTATGTGGTTTGATAAGACTATTTCCACTAACCATTTTTCTGCGTCAAAATACCAAGAGCTGTTTCGCAAATATAATAAAAACGAAGAAATTTATTTGAATAAAAATGATTCTTTTGATACCATTGCAATAGTAAACATTTATTATAAAAGTCTAAGTTATACTAAAATAATCGAATATCCAACAATTGAATTCGTTGATTTATTATCAAGCATTGGTGGCATTGGAGGCTTATTTTTGGGAATAAGTGTTCTAACCTTAGTTGAATTCTTGGAATTAATGGCTTTAATTTTTTTAGAAATTAAGAATCACAAAAAAAGTCCTCTTAAAAAAATAATTTAATCTACAAACTTTATTTTTTACAATAAAATTTTTCAATTTTTTTTTTAAATAAATGGGCAAAAATATAATTAGGATTTTTTCACTTATGTTTTATTTAATAATAATGATGATAAAAAATAAGCATTTTATTATTTGAATTTTGCGAAAATAAATTTTTAAGAGACCCGAGTGTTTTTTTCACGATGACAAAAGTTTGTACATCTTTATCAATTCTTTTTCTATGAAACATAAAAATAAAATTATTTTTCAAAATTTTGAAGCATCTTTATCTACCTCAGTCTTGCTTAATTTATATAAAGTGTTTTGAAATTCACATTTTTCCAGATTTTAATGCAAGATCCAAAAATTTAAAAGCAATTAATTTAAACATTTATTTGAAAAAAAAGCCATAAAGAATGCAAATATTTACATTGATGACTAGTAATGAGAGTTTTTTGTGAATCGGGCTGATAGAGTTTGCTTCCTGGAGCATCATTTTTTCAATATTGTAGTCATAGTCGAAGTAGATTTCGTTGCGGAAATCGAAGTTGTGGTCATAAAGCAAAGCAGCACAGTCCAAAGACTGGGCCTCGGACTGGCATCGGCTGTAAATGTAATCGTAATGTCTTTGGGAGCACACACGGGCAAAAGATAGCGTATTGTTCAGGCACTCGACACCTTGATAGTTTATTGAGTAGGGCGGATTGTATACCGTGAAAAAGAACTCACAATTGTTGGTACAATTCAAAGGATTGTGCATTATTTGCACGAATCTCAGGTGTTTGAAAGCCAAGGTGAACGCGCACGTATTAAGCCGCGATATCTGGTTCCAATTGAGAAAAAGTCTGCGTATGGTGTTCTGCAAGCCATAGAATGCACATGTGGTGATGTATTTGATGTTGTTGGCGGACAGGTCCAGAAAGTTAAGCGACTTCAGGTGCATGAACTGGCCCGGTCTCAGGAACTCAATTTGGTTGTTGGCCAAGCGCAAGTGGCGCAGCTCGGAAAAATTTCTACTTGTCAAAAATGTCAAATTTTCGAGCTTGTTTAGTCTTAGATCCAAAGAGATCAAATAATTGACTCCTTGAAAGACTGCAGGATCTATGTACCTCAATCTATTGTGACTAATTATTAAATATCTTAAATTTGTTAGATAGGAAAAAATTGATTCATTCAAATGGACCAATTTGTTGAAGCTTAGGTCAAGTTTTTCAATCAGACCGGGTCCATAGTACGAACGCTTATCAATTGAAAAAGCGTCCACTTCTATTGATTCTATTTGATTCTGTGACAAATAAAGTTCGATCAAATTGAACATAAAACCAAATGAATAATTTCTCAATACTTTTATTTGATTTTGACACAGGTGTAAACACTTTAGATGGCCCAAAAACTTGAATGCCTCTTGGGGAACTTGGCTCAGACTGTTTCGATTTAAGTTTAAAATTTGCAAAATTTCCTTTTGCTCCTTGAACATGCCAGCTGGTATTTGGGACACCCGATTGTCGCTCAGGTCTAAATAGTGCAGGCTTTTTAGACCACTTAGGGATTTGTTGAAGACCTGGACAATCAAGTTGTGGCTCAAATCGAGCCGCTCTAGCATCCCCATGCTTGAAAATTCATAGTTTCTTATTTCTCTGAGTCGGTTTTGAGACAAATTTAGGAAAATTAAGTCCGAGTATTGTGTGTCCAGAATTTTGAATGGAAGAATTGAGAGAAAGTTGATGGACGCGTCCAGATTAATGAGTGACGAGTGCAAATTGGTGGTGTTTGCAAAGTGGCAGCTTTTGGCATGGTAGAGGCGAAATTCTTGGCTGTTGTAAAAGTCGACTAGAAATGATGTCAAGTGGTTTTGGCTCAGGTTGAGCCGCGTCAAAAAAATAAGAAAGCCGATCTCAATGCGTTTTAGTTGGTTGTTTGACGCGTCCAGACTTTCCATCTCTAGGTAGCACAAGTCCAAGTGGGTCTTTATGTCCAAGGATTCCAGTGAATTGTTAGATAGTTTCAGTGAATTTATTTTTAGCTCATAGCTGGTGTTATTTATTAAATTAATTGATTTTAAATTGTTGTTTTCCAAATTTATTTGCTCAATTTTGAGACTTTTTTTGTTTGTATTTGTCACTTGGTGGCCCAGTCTAGAGAGCTTTAGCAAAGATGAATTTTCAGCATTTTTGCACTCGGTACTTGGGTCTAGACTTGAGGACAAATCGAGCACATTTATTTTTTCTAAAGGTAAAAATGGCCGAAAATTTGACAGAAAGGAGAAATTTTTGCATTTTAAGTTAACATTCCAGTTGATTGCTGTCCCGGTTTGGTAAAATGGTGGAATTGTGTCAAGTCTGTCTGAATAAATGCATTCGATGGTGCTTGTGTTAAAGTTGCATCGGCATCCGGTTTGTAAACTGCTTGAGCCGAATTCCAGTGGGCACCGTTGGTCAAGTTGGTCAACGTGGACCGCTTTTTTTGTGGTTGTCGTTGTGTCGAACACTATTTCGTAGGGTTTTTTTATTAAAATGTCTTTGAAGTTAAACGCAAAGACTGTGTTTATTACGGCTAAAATAATCAAGGGAAAAAACATTTTTTGTTTTTAAGAGTTAAGTCATTTTCATCTAGAAAATAGGAGCTTATTTATTTTTGCTTGGCAGATAAACACGGAAATTATTTGAATGATTGATTAAGAATTTTATTTCTATTGAAATAATTTTCTTTTAAAAAATCATTTGAAAAAAAAAATTTTTCCTTTAAGTTCTAAAAATTAAACCTCATTCAATTGAGTTTACAGAAAAGAATAGAACAAAAAAATTGTTACCACTTATTCACTAATTGGCCTCTTTTTTAATTAAAAAACTGAATATTTAATTTTTTATCTCGATTTTCTATCAAATTAATTAACTTTTAAAAATTCAAACTCATTTGCAAAAAGCTTTTAAAAAACACGGGAGGGCTAAATGATTAAAGATTAAGAGAAAAACTGTGATGGAATAATTGCCAGAAAAATATTTAGGAAGAGATAGAAAAAATTACGTGTTCGAAATTTAAATGAAAAAATAGTCAATTGGGAAATGTCTTTATTTGTTTTGAGAAATAAAAAAAAAAAGTTGCGGGTCTCATTTGATTTGAAAATTATTTCTTAATTTAAATAAATTCTAGACACAAATTAAAGAGTTGTTGTAATAAATATTATATTTTTATTATAAGCTTAAAAATAAAATAATTAGAAATTATTTGATCCGGTCGTTTCCCAAGATCGCTGCACTTATCGGATAAATAACCTTCATAAACTTTTTTTTTCCCTATTTTTCTCAAAAAAAATTAAATTTACTAAGATATTTATATTAAAATTATATTTTATAACTTAAAAAAGTAATTTTAAAGTATAGTTAATGACTTGTTGGAAAAAAAGAAAAAAAGTCCAAAACAATCTGAATTAACTGAATTGTAATTTTTAATATTTTCATAATGCAGAACTGATCTTTCGAATGAAAAAAAAAAAAAGATAAATCATAAATTTAAACAATCTTGATTATTGTTTATTTATTTATTTATTAATCAATACCGAGTTAAAGCTCCTTCGAAATAATGAATTGAGATTTTTTGATGTTTTTCTTGGACTTTTTTTCACATTTTCAATTAAGTCTTAGCCATGACTTTCAAACAAATTTTGAAATAATTTACGGCTTTTTTATTCAATTTATTGATTCCAATTTTATTTTCTAATTTAAAGGCTTAAATTAACAAAAATCTTATCCGGATTTTTTTTCTAAATTCACTAAATTTCTTAATTCTTTGATTTTAAGATAATTTTCTAGGAAAGAAAAAATTTTAATCAACTATCAGATTGTTAAATAGCAAACATTTGAGTTTTTCTTTTAATTTAAAATAAATATATATACAATAATTGCTTTTTTAAATAATTCTACTTTTAAATTTAAAATAACACTGATTTCTATGCTTAGAAATTAAAAAAATTCTTTTTTCAGAATCTTTTTTACTAATTAATAAATTTAAATTGGTCTGATTGAACCTAATTCAAATAACAGTCTTGTACTGTAAAACAAAATGTTTAATTAAGCGGCTTAACAGTTGTCATTACAGAAAATTTTCTCTTTTAAAATTTAAAGATGATATTAATCCTGATTTTGGGCTTTATTTTTTTAAATCTTTAAATTTTTTTCGTGTTCTTGAATCGATAATTTAAACATCAGTAATTAATGATCGAACTAAAGTAAATAAATCAGCACCTAATCTAAAAAAATGATATTCAATCTATGATATCTATAAATTTTATTCAAACTTATCAAGCATCAGGTTATGTAATCAAAATTTTTAAAATGTTTTGAATTCAATTAATTTTGAACGTTCTAGAACATTTTAATAATATAAACTGCTCTCTTTCTCCTTGACGTTTATCATCTAATAAACAGTTTCTTAGGATTTTATATTTATTTGGCTTCAATTTGCCTCTAGTAACACAAATAATCATTTCAAATCATAATCACGCTAATTATGCCATATATGTTCAATATTTACCATAGAAATTTTATTCCAAACTTTTAAGAAATCAAATAGTTGCTTCCTAGCTAGGTTATTAAAAAGATCTAATCATTGCTCTGATCCAAGTCAAAATACCATACTCACACAATTTTATACTATTGACTTTAATTTTTTAATTAACTGTTAATTGTTTGACTGAAGATTTTTTCCTTTCATTCGGAATTAAACCAATTATTTTGTTTATTAAATTTAAAATTTTTTTGAATCTATATTAAAATAAACAGTAGACCAAATAATTCTTAACTGAGAAAGCTTTGGGGGTTTAAGATAACAAATTTTTAAATTATGAAAAAATCTAACTTGGAATAATTTTTTACTAAAAATTTTTTTTTGGAAAAAAATCAAAAGCTTGCTTTGGTCTTAAATTAAGATAAAGGATGGAAAAGAATTTTGTAAAAACCGGAAACTTAAAATTATTTCCTTAAAATTTGTCCTAAAATGCTTTTCTAATTAAAAAGTTATTCTGATCTCTAAAAATTTTAGCTAGAGTTTTGTTAAATTAACAGATTCTTTGTTATTAAAGGAAAATTAAAATCGAAATAATTTTAAAAGAAATTTTCAAATAAAATTTTTTAAACTAAAATTTAGAAATTTAAATGCTAAACATAAAATGTTGATATTAATAAAACAATATTTAATTTCGAAAGAATCTAAAAAAAACTTATTCATTAAAATTCTTAAAGGTTCAATACTAACAGATTGGTAAAATGAACTTCCAGAAGAAAGGCATAACATCTAATCACAAATCTAAAGAATTCGGAATTTAAAAAACAATTATAAATTACCAACCGTTTTGGCTTTTCATTTGAATATAAATTTTTAATAACATAGCTTCTAATCAAAAAGAGTAATAAGCATTTGAATAAATTTATTTTCAAAACTCTCTTTGAAACTCTTTTAATATTTGTTTTTAACTTCTAAATAAATTAAAAAATTAAAAAAATTTATTGATTATTTTGGAACTTTTTTTATAAGAATAGGACAACCCTTAATAGGAAATTTTCTTTAGTTTATCAGCGCTTCCTTTAAAATAATTTAAAAATTTTTGATTTGTTATAGTCAAGATAAAGTTACAAAGATAAAACTGGAAAAAAATAAGACTCGATGACATAAAATCATTATTATTTTAAATAAATTTTTAGTGAAATTTAGTGTAATTTTTGATCATAATTCAGAATTTTTGGTCATTTTTTCTAGTTAATTACACAAACTAGGTAAAATCAGTACCAAATAATTTAGCTAGTCAATCTTTCTGGATCTTTTTTGATTTTATCAAAAGAATTTTATATTAAAAATCTTTTAAAAAATCAAATTTAGGACTGATTCATGTACTCATTTTCCTTTTATTTCTAAAGTAAAATCTAATTCTTAAATATTTATCTAATACATGTTTTTTAGACAAATAGAAGTTTGAGAGTACATTTTTTGGAAAAGTGAGTAGAAAAAAAAATGCCATTTTTTTTCTACTCACTTTTCTAATTTGAAGCGTTTTATCCAAGTTGAATTTAATTTTTCAAGTGCTAAGTTGACAATAATGACACTTTTAGCTAAATTTTCAATTGATTATTTTCTGATATAAATTACTAAGTCTAAAATTTGAACCAAAATGCAAATTTATTCAAAAAGAGAACGTATCCGAATCTCAAGATAGTAATGAAGAGAGTTTAGACAGCGTTTTGTTCAAATTATTTCAACTAGTCCTAATTGTTTTCAATTGATATTTTAAACAACACTTTTTATTAATACTGGATATAAATTGATTTTAAAAGATCAATACTTTCGAATTTTTCTTATTGAAGGATTTCAAAATAATTTAAGTCTAAAATGTCATTGAAGCATCAAAAAAAAGAATTCTGAACAAAAGGCAATTAATCCTCCGCTCCATTGAATTTTTTACTATTTAAATATCACAACTTAAAAATCTGTGAATTTGCCAAGTAAGAGTTTAAATCAATTATTTGTCTAATAAAACCTTGGATTTATGATAAGGATAACAATACGATTTAAATTAAAATATCGTTTTTTCCCTGGACCGAATTGTTGTATTTTAATTATTGCATCAAAAAAATTTAATGCTTTGGCAAAAGATTATAAATAATAAATAATTTTGAAAAAAAAAATGCTTGAAAATAAATCAAACAAAACATTGTATTTTAGAATAAAAAAGCTAAAAAATTTGTTTGTTGTATACAAAAACAGTTAATATCGCTATAATTAAAATATTAAATTACAGATGATTTTTAATTTATATTTGTAATACTCAATCTTTTCTTAAAACCATTTCTCATTACTTAAATTTCAACTGTTTTTTTTAATATGCTAAAAAATTGTTTTTTTTTTCAGTTTTAAGATTCTTTAGTTATATAATTAAAGATGGATAAAAGAATTTGAGGCATGGATATTATTTGGTTAAATAAAATTTTATAATTATTCATAGACTATTAATTTTAGCTATTTTTTTAAAAAACAATTTGATTATTCAATTTTTCAAAGAGAAATACTATTCAAGATAAAAACTAAAATTTATTTAGATCTCTCTTTTCACTTAATGAACCAGATTCTTTTAGACAATGCTGCTCACCGGACCACGATTACCCTTAATTTGTTTAAATAAAATTAACCCCAAAATTAACCATAGTTTGACTTAGCGAAAGTTAAATAATTGTTCATTTTAGAATTTTGTCAATAACTTGAAATTTTATTTTTGTGTCACATCTAACATACAAAACATTTTATTTCCAAAAACTTTTTCAAATTTAAAATGAAAATTTAATAAAAAATTTTTTAGCTAAAATTTATTAAGAAAATTTTTAAAGAAAATATTAAATTTTAGTTAAAATAAATGTTTGTTTTTTTGAGATATACTTTAATTTTACATCTTTTCCAAAAAGATTCTATGGAATTAAGTACATTTTTAGATATTTTGTATTGAAATCATATCTAGTGTATTGATTATTTAATCCATATTTGTAAGAGTATCCTCCAAAATTGTAAGTAGTTGCCGCGGTTCCACCAGTGTTTATTACATTTTCACAGCTAAAACAAAAATAATTGGTACTACCAGTAAACCAGAATCCACCATTTGAACTAATAGCCTGATTTGAATACCTTCCGAAATTATAAGCCGAAAATTCGTGATTATTGTGATTAGAAAAACCATTACAATTAAAAATAATTGGATCAGAAACATTTAATTTATATTTTGACTCTTGGTTTCCTACTCTAAATGTTTTGTATTCTTCTACGAACTTACCATTTTCAGTCTCAATTCTTAATTTGTAATTGTATTTGTTGGTCACCTTGTTGAGAATATCCAAACCAATCCAAAAATTTGACTGTCCATCAGAAAAACCCTCAATATAATCATTGATCGGTCTGTAGAAGAATCTTGGCTTTGCATTTATTCTTGAAGCAATCAGGATCTTATGAACCGGGTTCATTAAATAGGCATAGTTGAATCTGTCTAAGGAACCAAATTGCTCAATCAATTGAATTTGGACTTGGTTTGGCAAAAATATGTTTGTGTAGCTATTTCCGGAATCAATATGTTGCACACTTGATTGAAGATGCTGAATAGGAATACATTCAGTATTATTTCCACTAATAATATTAATCAGATTATTAGTTGTACAAAAAGATAGCATTAATTGTGCAGATCCACCATTGCCAACATGATGCACCCTTGATGTCTCTATTTGAAGTCTTTGGTTAAATAAATCAACTGACCAAAGTCCAACATTTTGCTGGTTGTACGGACAATTTAAGTAAATTTCGATGCCACTTACTGTAAACAATAGATAAAAGCTATTTGTTATTTGTTGGGTTACTTGAATATTGAAAATTTGACCATTGTTACTAATCACTTGAAAATTTGCATTTATAAAACTAAATGAGTAAATAATATCCACGGTTTCATTTGTGACAGTAAAAGAAAATATCAAAGTTCCAACGTTGTTCAGTTGACCAGTAAAGTGGATAACTGTGCCAGGAAGAACAGTGATCAAATCTCTGCACTTGAATGTAGATAAAGCTGTCTCCAAATTCAGAAAACCATGAGCATTTTTGAATAGACGAATGAGGGTCATTTTAGAAACATATGGTGACAGCCATTCCAGTTTTACTCGATTAGATTTTGGACAATCTACAAAAATGTGAATTTTTTCTTCATTTGAAAAGAGGAAAAATAATGTATTTAGTTGATCTACTTTTAGATCTAAAATTGTCTTATTTAAGATTTGACCATTATTAAGAACTGTTTCAATTATTAAGCTGTTGATAGATGGGTTAAATAAAACTATCAGTTTTTCTCTATTGCCAATATCTGATTCAAATATGGTGGTTATTTCTGAGCGGGCCTCAACACCACAAAGCTCCCAAACAAGAACAACAGATTGATTGTAATGAATTGTGTCGAATTCGGACAGATGAGTTTTTGATGCATCTTGAACTGACAAAAAATGTTCAGGCAAAATTTTGGTGGTATTTCTTTTTGCCGATGCCATGCTGAACACAACTAAAAGGCTGACTAAACTGAAACTCAATTGCATTTTCAATTCACCTAAATAAATGATATTATATTATTTAATATTTTTAAAATATTTTTTTTTCTTTTTTATATTCATACATTGAGAAAAAATCCATTTGTTATAATTTGATTCAGAGATAAAAATTGGAAAAATTATAAAGAAATGATCTTTCAATGTTTGATTTAGAAGAAAATAAAATGTTTGAAAAAAATAGAATGCACCAGCTGTTTTGTTCACAAAAAACATTTTTTTATTAAAAAATAAATATTGAATATAATCGTAAGATAGTGATAAAAAAAGAGAACCTAATTGTTGTTGTTCCCGAGAAAAAAATCAAGAAGCAATAGCTTATAAATACACAGAATTAACAAAAATTATTAAATAATTAAAAAAAAATGAATACTAAAAAAGTTATATTTATCGCAATTATCTCCATTTTGAATATAGCGAGAATTGATGCAAATAATGTCCAAAGACAACGAAGAGAAGCTTTAGTAAAAGATTTTTTTGGAGAAGATTTAAATTTGGCTACCAAACGAATTGGACATTCTTGGCAATAAAGAGCTAAAGCAAGTTCAAGAAATCTTTGATTTGAAGAATGAAGAAATCAATTCAAAAGAAAATAGTCAAATCAATAAGAATGCTCAAGACGATTTCAGCATTGAACCAGAAGTTGTTGAAGCAACCCAAGATGTATTGACCACTAAGGAGCCTTTGATTTTTGATACAACTGAATCAACTAAGGAACCAGAAGTTGTTGAAACAACCCAAGATGTATTGACCACTAAAGAGTCTTTGATTTTTGATACAACTGAATCAACTAAGGAACCAGAAGTTGTTGAAACAACCCAAGATGTATTGACCACTAAAGAGCCTTTGATTTTTGATACAACTGAATCAACTAAGGAACCAGAAGTTGTTGAAACAACCCAAGATGTATTGACCACTAAAGAAACAACCAAAGAACAGGAGATTTCAGCAATTGTTGAAGCAATCAGTAGTACAAAATTACCAAGTTCAACTTCTCCTGTGACTTCTACCATTTTTAGCACGACTCCTTCCTCTGTTTTTCAGAGTATCTATTTTAACCGTGATATTGTTATTGTATGGGAACTTTGTGGTGTTGAGGCTAAAACTGAGACTTCAATAATATTCCAAAGTTATTTAACAAATGGTTATTTGCTTTCTGTTTGGTATAGTCCATCCTTAAATAGTTTAATATTTGAATCCAACTCAGCAAAACAGGTCCTAAATCTTCAAATAAATACCATAAATACGCTGTTTTTTATATTTAACTATGAAGGCCAAGTTGATATTTATGTTGATTGTCCAAAATCGAACCAATTTAAAATAACATGGCAATCAAATTTGCTTTCCCAAATGACAACAATAAATTTGTACAAAAATGCTCATGGTTTTTTGAATTTGGAAGCTGCCCTCTCTACATTTAAGTGTAGAGATGTTTTAAGTATCATTCCTGGAACAGTAATTCACTTTACTGGACAACTAAATCTTGTTGGTTCTTTAATTTTCTCTTTTTCCATCAGCAATCCACATCAGGACATTATTTATTCTTTTAATTTTATAAATGGTCATTTCCAAGTTATTTCCAATATTGGTGAAATTTTTATCATAAATTTGAATCAAACAATAACAAATGGATTCTACATATATTTTACCACTACCAGTGTTCAGATTTTTACAAATTGCCCATATCAACAAACTTATACTGGTGTTTGGACAACAAATTTATTCAATACAAAAGTTCAATTAGAAACATCAAGAATTCATCATGTTGGCAATGGTGGTTCCAGTCTAATAATGCAGTCATTTTGTACGACCAACAATCTTATCAACATAATTGAATCAAATAGTACCACTTGCTACAGCA
Source organism: Brachionus plicatilis (assembly GCA_010279815.1). Taxonomy (NCBI): domain Eukaryota; kingdom Metazoa; phylum Rotifera; class Eurotatoria; order Ploima; family Brachionidae; genus Brachionus; species Brachionus plicatilis. Next base: position 267,475 of record QEOQ01000014.1, read on the forward strand.
TTGAAGCTTTACAAACACACATAGCCATTATAGATAAAGGAAATTCGTACACCAACATATTTTTGCCAAATAAAGTGGAAACAGAAAAAATTGAGTATTTCAATTCTTTGGACAGATTTAGCTATGCCTATTTAATGAACCCGATTCATAAGATCCTGATTGCTTCAAGAATAAATGCAAAGCCAAGATTCTTCTACAGACCTATCAATGATTATATTGAGGGTTTTTCTGATGGACAGTCAAATTTTTGGATTGGTTTGGATATTCTCAACAAGGTGACCAACAAATACAATTACAAATTGAGAATTGAGACTGAAAATGGTAAGTTCGTAGAAGAATATAAAACATTTAGAGTAGGAAACCAAGAGTCAAAATATAAATTAAATGTTTCTGATCCAATTATTTTTAATTGTAATGGCTTTTCTAATCATAATGGTTATGAGTTTTCGGCTTATAATTTTGGTCAATATTCAAATATGGCAATAAAGTTTAATGGAGCATTTTGGCATAGACCAGAACCGAATAGATTTTGCTTTAGCTGTGAAACAGGAATTCAAAATAATATAATTTATTTCAATAATTATCAATTTGGTGGAACTCCAGGATATCAAAATACAAAAATATTTAGAATGTATTTAATTCCATAGATAAAATAAATTATTTAGTATTCTTTTTATTTTAAATCTTAATTTTTAGTTTATATTTTTAGTCGGAAAATATTTTTATTTTGAAATCTTTTAAGTAAAATTTAAAAAAATAAAATAACAACACATAGTTTAATTTTTTATCAAACATTTTAGTTAAAAATTATAAAATTTGAATTTGCTGCTTGTCTTTAAAAAAATAATCAATTTTCAAGAATCCCAAGACTTTTAAGATTTGATAGTTTTGTTTAATAAAATATAAAGTTAAATAATTTAAAATAAGATGTAAGTAAGGAAAGGTGCTTTACGCATAAGTTTAAGTACTAGACGGTAAAAAAATAAAAAAGTTAACTTGAGACTTATTAATTTAAGTCGCTTATAATACTTATTATTTACAATGTTGGCAGAATTATCAAATTTTTGAATCAAGATAACAGGTGTTCAATAAAAAGGGACCGAATTTGACCAAATTTTGTGCAAATATTTAATAGACTTTAACTATTAAGAAAATTAAAAAATCTAGTTATTCCATGATTTACAAAAGCAAAAGCAAAAGAGTGCCTACAACGGCTTTACCTGTAAATCACTTCTGTTCTCTAGTTTTTATAAAGAAAATATATATGGTTAATACTTTATTTTATCCGAAGAATCCTCTCGGGATACACTGGCCTGAGACATTGTCGAATGCTGACCCGTACAAAAGAACAAATTCAGATTCATCAGGCCAATGCATTGAGAACAAAAGACTGCGATGGCTTGGGCATGTACTTGGAATGAAAGAAACTAGGATACCAAAAAGAGACCTTCAATGGACACCTCAAGGGCGACGTAGGGCAGGACAACCAGCAGTAACATGAAAATGGGAATGATATGGGGACAAGCAAGGATAAAGGCAAAAGATCGACTTCTACTAAATGTAATGACTCTATGCTAGGGTGGTAGATCGATAGAAAACTGAATTATCGATAAACACATAGATTTTATCGAAATTATTAGGTAGAACGATTAAATTAATATCGAATAAATTTATTCGAATAGTGTTTCGATTAAAATCAACCAAATATATATATTTAAAATCGATAAGCAAAAATTTTATTACTGTCTATCGAATTTTATCGAATTAAATTTTCTTTCTATTATAGTGAAGGAATCATTTTGTAAAACACCCCTTTCAGTACCAGCTGAGAGTCATTTTTCAGTAGCAGGTTTCATTCAAAATGAAGAAAGAAAAAGATTGAATCCACATAATTTTGAAAAATAAACGTTTATAAAACTCAACTATATTAATTTAAATTAAAAAAAAACATTTAAAAATTTTAATAATTTTAACACTCTGTAACTTTTGTAGACTCGATTGCTAAAATTTAAAACCTAAATTTTTTTTAATAATTTTTTGACATATTTTTAAAGGAATTCTAGTCTAAATCGTAAATTTTAGGAAATTAATAATTTGTTATTTAATAAATTATTTAAAATTTAAATTTAAATTATAATTTTTATGAAAATTCTCAAAATATTTCAGTCAATCACATTCGACAAACATCATAAAAAAAATATCGATAATCTAATCAATATTTTAGTTCGAAATAACTATAATATTATCGTTTTTTTTGATATCGAAAGATTATCGATAAATTTTTTTCGTATCGTAATAGTTCACCAAAAAATTACCGTTTAAAAATTATCGAAAAAAAAAAAAAAATTTCGACTTAAAAATTTTTTTAACACTCAGCTCAAGAATACCTGACTTTAGAACTCCCTTGTCAATTGTCTCAAAGAATTTGCAGCAGTGGATAGTTCAAAGCTTGTAACTTTTCTAAAATGTATTTGTAATTTGTTCTTTCTGAAATTATTTAAACTCTAACACTATTTAAAAATTCTTCTAACAATGGTGAAAGGAGTTTAATTACTCAATGGCATTTAAAAATTTCATTAAATAAACTATAAAAAAAAAAAGCTTTTTTTGTGACTGTACAAAAAAAAACGAGGGTTAAAAATGTATTTAAGCTTTATTGAATTTTATAAAAAGAAAAAATTATTCCAACAAGTTACAAAAATGTAATCAATAAAAAATTTTTCTATAAAACTTTTTCTTAATAATAAAAATAATAACAATTACTATTACCCTAAGATCATTAATCATTTTTTTATCAATTTTCATCGATAAATCATAGTTTTTTTGGAACTGAACATTTAAAAAACCGAGGATTAAAAATATTTTAAAATTTTATTGAATTTAATAATAAAAAAAATTATTCCAATAAATTACAAAAATGTATAAAAAATTCAATTTTTCTATAAAACTTTTCTTAATAATAATAATAGTAAAAATAATCATGATAGCTTTGATTTTTAGATGTTTGCTTATTATTACACTAAAAATTATTTGAAAAAATTTTTTTTTCTTAATTATTAAATAAATTTTGATTTATTCAATTTTTCTATAAAACTTTTTCTTAATAATAATAATAGTAAAAATAATCATGATAGCTTTGATTTTTAGATGTTTGCTTATTATTACACTAAAAATTATTTGAAAAAATTTTTTTTTCTTAATTATTAAATAAATTTTGATTTATTCAATTTTTCTATAAAACTTTTTCTTAATAATAAAATTAATAATAATTACTATTACACTAAGCTCATTAATCATTTTTTTATCAAATTTCATCGATAAATCATAGCTTTTTTGGAACTGAAAATTTAAAAAACCGAGGATTAAAAATAGTTTAAAATTTTATTGAATTTAATAATAAAAAAATTATTCCAACAAATTACAAAAATGTAAAAAAAATTCAATTTTTCTATAAAACTTTTTCCCCAATATTAATAATAATAATAAAAATAATCATGATCGGTTAGTCAATTCTCTGTCTATTTCGATTGCCAATTATTAATCGAAGTCAGAACCTGACTCGGTTTTTTTAAGCCATGCGACTGACCAGAACTACTTGTTTTAACTGTTCCCTTTGCCGCACTGGCACACACACTCTTGCCACTCTTTTTGTCCTCAATTTTGCCACTCTTTTTAGACTGACCAGCGCCAAACGCCCTACCCTGACACTGTGTGTTCATTTCCCTGAGCTTGTTGGCTCTCAGCATGGCAGTCTTGGTCATTTGAACGACAGGCGCCGGCCTCCTCGCCTTGATCTTTTCCACAAAGCTCTCATTTTCATTTTCTTCTTCGACAATCTTGGGCAATCGGTCCTCGGACTGTTCACCCTCGCGCTCATCACCCCCATTCCTATTTCCATTAAAACACTCATCAATGAACTCGAACAAAATTTTCTGATCGTCCTCTTCCTCCACGTGACTACTCTCGTCCACTTGGCTCCTCTCGAGCACCGAACTGTCCTTGGTCGAGTTCAGCCTCTCATACAGCATGTTCAAGTGGACTCGGTTGATCAAATTGTTGTCCATGTCGTTGCGCACAAGACTGGGCACACTGGCCTTGCTGGTGCAGCTGTCGCGGTCCTCCTCGTCGTTGTAGCACTTGATGCTGTCCTGGTCGGTGTCCTCGAAAAAATTATTTCTAAAGTCGGGAAAGAGCGTCTTGGACACTTGGCTCTCCACGCTCAACTTGACATTGGGCTCCAGTTTGACGGGCGGCGTGTACACATTGGACCATGCTGCTTTTTCTCTGTCGCCACTCCACTTTCTGCTGCCCAGAAGATTTCTCAAAAAGTTGAGGTCAGCAGTGGGCTCAGTGGCAAAGGTCAGCTGGGACACATTCGACTTGACCGACCTGCAGTCGCTCATCGAGCCCTCCATGTCGTAGGCGACCGCTTGTTCGTCATCATCGTCCAGCGGTTCCATGGTGTTTTTTGAGCAGTTGGCAAGCACTGTCTTTTCCACTATGGTGATGTCATTGGACCGGGACGGGTTCGAGTCGACTGTCATGACCGAAAAGTTGACTTTTGTGTAGACGTAGCCGGCCTGGGTGGGCGAGTTGGGCAAGTCGGTGTAGCAGGCAGAGTTGGGCTGGGAGCTGTAGTCGCTCTGGGCGGACGAGTGGGTGGACTTGGTGTCGAAGCTGCTTAGCGATGTGTACGAGGATGATCGCGAGTAGGAGGTGACGTTGCTTGAGATGGCGCGCGACGACTCGGTCGAGGTGGTCGCGGGGGTCACGTGCAGCAGCTCGGTTTTGTGCACGAGCGATGGCGAGGACTCGGTGGAGGTGGCGATCAGAGACGAGATGGGTGTAGTGGGCGGATTTGTTTTGGGCATGGACGAGAGAGAGGTGTCGGACTCGGAGTCGTCGCAGTGCTGGTAGTTGAAGAGAGCGGTGCTGGTGGAGAGGCGGTCGGCGGCGTTGGCGACATGGTGCGCCGAGTAGTAGGGCGACGATTGGTTGCGCATCTTGCAGTGGTTCAGTTGCTTGAAAGTGGCGGACTTTAGGCGATGCGAGCTCGGCGAGCCGCTGTGCACCAGCACTGGCGTCGATGTGGACGAGTGCAAGAAGTTGTAGTGAGTGTGTGGGAGGCTGGGCGAGTGAGACATGTTCAGTGGTCTGTCATTTATTTGCTATAGAAGATAAATGCTGAATTGGCTGGGTTTGATCTGAATCTGAAAGTTTGGTTTGATTTGATTTGGGCGGGCCAACTTTTTGTTGCTTGATTCAAAGAGTGTGTCAGTTTTTGTGGCAATGGTGTCTGGCTTATAGTCTTAATGTAGTCAAGAAAGATGTGCTAAACATTGTTAAAAATTTTGCCTTTTTTTTTGTTCGAATCTTTTTTGTTTTGAGACCGTTTCTTGTTTCTAGTATTGCAGTCTATTCTCGATTTTGTGAAAAAAACGTCACAAAATTAAAAAGTTTAAATTAAAATTTTTAATTATTTTTAATTTAAAATTTTTAATTTTTAATTTTTAATTTTTAATTTTTAATTTTTAATTTCAAGGCTAATTAACAGACTGGTGCCCTTATCGTAGTCGACTGATTAAAACTCCATTTATTTAAGACAAATAAAAATTTTTAATATTTAAAATTTTAATATTTTAGATTTTTATAAAATCAAACGAATAGAAAAAGAATTAATTTTTATGAAAACAAAAATACATTGACAAATTTATACCGTAAACTCGTGACCATTACTCTTGGAACAATGTCAAAATTTTGGTTTATTCCATACGGAACTAATACCATCGAAACCATGTTATAAAATTTTTTTATTTTTTTTAGAATAAACCTTGACGCCTGACTTTAAACTAAGAGTAAGCGCAAAACTTTGATTTTTTTCTTAGAATAATTTCGGATTTGTTTTGCAATAAACTTAAATTGTACAGTTAAATTCAAAATTAAAAAAAAAATAAAAATTAAACTTTTTTCTAATTTTGTATTTAGTCTAAGAGTAAAAATTAAATTTACTAAGTCAATAAAGATCAAATTGATATTATTGAAAATTGATAGCTTGAATGTTGCATATTTCAGTATTGATCTTTTGATCACAAACCTATTTAATAATCTAGAATGAAAAAATTCAAAAATTTTAAAAAATTTTGTGACATTTTATAACAAAAGCAAAAAGAAATTTATTTTCAGTTTATTTATGTTATTGGAAAATTATAATATACCGAAATCTAAAGAATTTCTCTTTTATGGAGTTTTTCAAAAGTCACAAGTCAAGTCCAAGTCCGGACTTTTTTTAAAAAAATTTCGTTCAAAAGTCCTACAAAAGTTTACAAACTAACTTAGTAAATTATGAGTAAATTAAAATTACATTTAAAAAAATCAAAAATCTATTGCATTTATTCTTAACAAAAATAAAAAATTTCTAATTGAAAATTAATTTCATTTGAACCATTCTTGTTTTTCTATCAAAATTTTATTTTCTAGGATTCTGATCAATTTTAACATTTCATTAATGTCTTCTTGAGAACCGCTTCGGGTCGCAAATAATTTCAAAATATATACACATTCAAGGACATCAAATTTATTTATTGGTCTAATTTCAATATCCATAAAATCAGATTCATTGTCCACTTCTTCCAGCTAAAAATAATTTATTTTTTTAAGAGGACTTTTTTGTGATTTTTAATTTCTAAAAAAATTAAAGCCATTAATTCCAAGAATTCAACTAAGGTTAGAACACTTATTCCCAAAAATAAGCCTCCAATGCCACCAATGCTTGATAATAAATCAACGAATTCAATTGTTGGATATTCGATTATTTTAGTATAACTTAGACTTTTATAATAAATGTTTACAATTGCAATGGCATCAAAAGAAGAATCATTTTTATTCAAATAAAGTTCTTCGTTTTTATTATATTTGCGAAACAGCTCTTGGTATTTTGACGCAGAAAAATGGTTAGTGGAAATAGTCTTATCAAACCACATACCAGAACATTCTAGTGGACATTCTACAAAACATTTTCTGAAATTTTCTTCATTAATAAATAATTCATCTATACAGTTAATCTGAGTTTGATTAGAGCATAAAGGTAATCCTAAAAATGTAGCAAAAAATGTATCCTGACATCCACAGTTTTGGAGCAGCAAATCTTGAAAGCAATTATTAGCACAAAGCATTTTAGTGTATTCATTTTCATAGTTGCTGTCGAGTTTATAATCTTTGGATGAAAAGAAGTTTGGATAATTGCTATTTTTTTCACAATTACTGTAAGGTTTTTCTTGTAGTTCATAAAATGTTCTCGAAAGTGCAATGTTTGTTTCTGTTTTCAAAGGTACTGTGACTGGATCTACCAAGGTCGGATATGTTGTGTGATTATGAATGTAAATCAAGCCACCCAAGTTCGGATTGAGATATTTTAAGCCCTCTGGTACACTCAGATTTAAAATAAGTCTCAAACCACCAGTTCTATCAAAATTATGAATAGTTTTTAAATCTCCTTGGTTATCCTTTCCAGAATTGAATTGGTAACAATTTCCATTGTTTGGATGTGAAATTAGTCTAAATTGTGAGCGATTGCAGGGGTAAAAATCATAATAGCATTCGACCATAATTTTATCAATTGAATCACCATATAAATATTTCTGTTTTTCATATTGTTCAGAATTTTTTGCTTGATTTCGGTAATTATACTCAAAAAGACCTGACAATGGACTTGTTTCTAAAGTTTGGTTTTCAAAAATTTTGGAAAAGCTGACTGAAAAATCTGAAGTGAAAAAGTTCATGTTACAGATTGTTACAGTAGGAAACTCGGCCGAGTAATGATTAATGATCCTTGTTTTCGTGATAACTTCACTTTTCATATAATTGATGATATTTTTAGTTACCATGTACGCACATAGACCTGTTGATAAAACAGAAAAAAACATCCAAATCGTTTTTATAAACAAATTTTTTGATCTTATAATATTGGGAAATCCATGGCTGGCGGACAAGAGTAAACATTCGTGTAAAATCTTGTATAATTTAGACTTAAGAGGGTCAATTTTTGTTTGCTTCATTTTAGGTTGATTCATTTTGTGGATTTTTGAATGCTTTAAATTTTTTTTAAAACTTTCTCCATTAAAATCTTAAAATCAAAAAAAATTTCTAATGATTTTTTTTAATTTAAAATTAATAAACTTCTGGTAATTTCGACTTTCAAATGGATTTTCTTTAGTTTTCTGAAATTTTTTGAAAAATAAATATTTTTATAAATAAATTATAGACTGCAAATTTGATTTTTTTCAAAACATATTAAATGATCATTATTTTTTTTGTAAATCACTCACATTTTTTTAATTTAACAAATCTAAAACAATGGTATTGAAAAAAAGGTATCCTTCTTAAATACTGACCCCCAATTATTTTACAAAGTAAAAATATTTTTGATGATTTTTGATTACTTTGAATTTTTTCAATTTTTCCCTCAATAAATATCTTAAATGAAAATAATTTTTTAATGATTTTTTTAAAATTAAAAATTAATAAGTCTGTGGTAATTTTAATTCTCAAATTGTTTACATTAAGTTTTCTGTAATTTGCTGAAAAATAAGCAAACTTGTAAATAATTAATAAAATGAAATTATAAATGAATTCAAAATTTTGATTTTTTCAAGAATTTTTCAATTATCAGAAAAAAAACATTTTTTTTACATTGTTTTAATACATTTTATTACATTTATCTTCATTTTTTTGTTTTTCTATTCTGAAAATGTCATGACTCAAAAGAATTAAATTTCTTAATGAAAGCAATTTAAATTTGTGTTCTAGGCAGCTTGTGATTTCGGAAAAATGAATTATATTAATTTTAGTAATTTTTGGTATTAAATTTGAACGTTAAATCAAATGAATTTATATTATATTGGCAAACTAGTCAATAAAGTAAAAAATAAAATAACCTGGTAGTACCCAGTTTCCCAACTAAGCATTGGAATGCTCATAAGCGTGTGCTCAAATATCAACAATATCAATATCGAGTCCTGGGATAAATCTTTTAGCCTGGAAATCGAGAGTCATCCAAATTTTGTTTAAATTTTTGTAAAAAATTACAAAAAAGAAGAATTGTTTGTATCTTTGGACAAATTACCGTATTTCCTCAAATAAAAGAAAGTTCGGTCATCAAAGGGTTTTTTAGGGTTTTCGTTCCATGATTCTTGTTTTTTTTACAAGAAAAATGCATGTTTTACATGCGAGATGATTCATAAATTTTCTTTTAATTAAGACACATATTCTCTAGAAAAATAACTCAAATAAAGGAAAATTTTTGACTGAAATACAAACAAGTTTCCTCTATTTGTGGTTACTTCTATTTTTAGTTATTTCTATTTGAGGAAATACGGTTTGTGTCTCGTTTTTTTTTTGATTCTAAAAGAAGGAAAAAAAGAGACAAATTTCTTTTATTTGTGTCACTTTTTTGAAGTGAAAAATTTTCCAATAAAAGAAACTTTATGATGGCCGAACTTTCTTTTATCTGAACAAACACGGTAAATTTATCATGATTGAGGTAAAGCCAAAGAGAATATAAGAAATTAAAATCCTTTCTGTGTTTTTGAACTTTATCAGAGTTTTATTTTATTTGACCATTTTCCTTTTTGTTCTTTCTGTACTTTTTGATTATTAAAATAAAGATTTAAATTAATTAATAGTTTAATTATTAAATTTTATTTTAACTAATAGTTCTCTAATCTACAACATACCAAATCCCTAAACCAGGGCTTCACCCCGGACCCCGTTCAATGTTAAATTTAATGAAAAAAATATCCAAAAATTACAAAAAGTACAGAAAGTACAGAAAGAAAATTTTTTTTTTAATAGTTAAATCTCATTTTTTATCCATGTAAAAAATGAGATGATTAATAGATGAAACATCCATGAAGGCTTTTGCTTTAGCTAGTGTACTCTTAAAAGACTAAACAATTTTTTTGTTGAAATTTGTAAAATAAAATCCATTTTAAATCTAGCCATTTTTCGAATTAATTTTTCAAAAAAGTTAAGTTAAAATTAGAAAAATTCTTCTCACAAGAGGCTTCCAAGCAACCATGGCGATATTATAAAATAAAACACACAAAATAAAATCTAGAGTCAAATAACTTGCCTAAACTCAGATGCTAAATAAATTATCTAATCCTATTAATTTATCAAAATGAGCAAGGCTCAGGCTAGAGGTAAAGGCAAACCATCAAATCCATCCAACAAAAAGCCAGTGGAATCAAAACCTGCAACTTTGCTCGAAATAGTGCCCGGAAAGTTCAACGAAAATGACTGGTACCTGCTTTTCCAAACACTAGCGCTCATTTTGACTAAATCTCTTACTTTCTTAAAGGAATAGCATGCTCGAAGCAGAAGACTCTCAAGAATTTGTCTGGGAGTTAATTGACGAAATATTTGACAACACTCTCAAGACAATAAACAAAAATTATCTTGACAATCAAACGATACCATATACCATAAACGAAGCCAGAAAAGCTATGCTTCATATCTTAGACGTAAGAATAAAAAAAAGGGTCTCCAAAATTTAATCATTTGAATTATAGTGGCAATTTTTGAGCAAAGACAAAGATGACGACTTGACCGAGATATGGGTCGAAGACACCGAACCGGACGCCTGCGTCATTGACAGCTGGGCTCAAGGCTTTGTTGACTCGGTTCAAAAACGCGATCCAACTCCCGTACAATCTAAGCATCAAACACCTCAAGAGGAAACTAGACCGAATTTCCTCGAGGAATTGAACAGAATGTTGACCAAACCATCATCACCGAGGGTCAAAAGTGCCAAAAAAGATAAAACTCCTGATCCAGATGACCAAAAGGCCAAAAAAACTCATGAACACAAATCGAAAAAGAAAAAACTAGACTCCATTTCTAGGAGAGTATTGGAGGCGCCCGTGGAAAGTGAAGTCAAAAAAACCATTCCGAGAGAAAAAAATTTCATTACTGAAATTAAAAAAATGGAAGAACCAATTTCAAGGGCTCCTGTTGCCTGTCAATCAATACTTAAAACATTGCTTAGTCGGCCGCTAACAATGCGCGAAATAGAGATAGACTCGGATGGAAATGTTCAATCCATAGCAAAATTAGACTTTGATAAAGCTCCTGTCAACAAGTATTTTTTTTTTTTTTCTTAAAAAAATTTTCTTTTTTTTTAAATTTTAAATTGACTAATAATTTAAGTAAGAGTTAAAATAATTTTTTTTACCTAATTTATTTATAAAAAATGCTTTAAAAAAAATACATAAAATAATTCAAAATATACTTAATAAATTAATTTTCGTAGTGCATAATCATAAAAAAAGAAAGTGAAGAAAAATGAATTAATTTTGTTTGTTATTTTTTCGGCATATTGAAGTTTGAGATTAAGATCTTAAGATCAAAATATGAAATGAAATATTTTTTTTTAAATAATAAAGAAAAAAATTTTTTTTCCCAAGTTTATTTTCATATATAAAATTTTTAAATTCCCTTTTATTGAACATTAATAGGTTTAAATTTTTTATCGATTTAAAACAAAACTTTTAAATCAAAAAAATTTAATGTTTTAAAATTTATAATTTGTTAAGTGGAAAAATAAAATTTTTTAAGTTTGAATGAATGAATACAAAAGTTATGAATTTGAATTTCTGAATTATTTAAATTATTGCTTGTTTTTGTTAATAAAATAATGTTTAGTGTTTATTTTTTAAAAATTGTCAAAATCATTAGATTATCAACTTTTAAAATTTTAAATGATCTTTTTTATCTTAAAATTTGATCTGAAATTTCAATTTGCCATTTTTTCTAATGTTTTGAATAGTAATTCACACTTATGGAAAAGCAACTTGTTTTTTTCTGGACGACCTCTTTTTCACAATTAGCTACTAGTTACTAGTTCGATTTATCAATTATTATTTTTTGATAAATCAGTAAAACAATAAAACAAAAATAATTTTTTTTTCTGACAATAAATAATACTGTTTTACAAAGTTTTTTTGGATTAAATTTGACTTATCAGTTGGTCTGTAAAATCCACTAAATCCAATATGTTATAGAATTTATTGATTTACATTTTATACTTCTTTTCTTATTATTAATTAGCTAATTATTAATTGAGTTATATTTAAATAAATAATTAAATAGTTAAGATGTGATGACAACTAAAGTAAAATTGTAAAATTTTGCTATAATCACATTTATTAATTGGATGTTATCAAAGTACAATTAGGAATAAAAAATATATTAGCAATTAAAAAAATTATTTAAGCTCCTTCATAAATTATAGGCTTTATAAATTAAATTTTTTTTCTTTTAATTTTTAAATTTTTGAATTTTTTTGTTCAAGTGTCAAAGCTAGATTTAGCGTTTTGTCTGAGACAAAAGCGCCCAATAACTCAAATCAGCCTAAACAAAAGAAAAAATTGTCGAACAATTCAAGTATTTTAATTGAAGAAGAAAGTAAAAAGAAAATTTTTGATTAAATATGTGTGATTTTTATTTGATTTCTAAAAGAAAATTTGACTGAAAAAATATTTCCTTTACGTTCACATAAATTTTTGCCACCTAAAATAAGTATGCTACACTATGAGCTTAAGCAAACTGCTTTTAATTGATGCCACTTTAGCTTTGAGGAAAATAAAAGATTTGAAAAAGATTTAATAAAATTATGTTTAGAGACAAAATCTCAATTTGCCGAAGATGAGAGCGATTATGCGCTTAGTCCCGCACCAGGTGTAGTCTTCACTGTTTTCAACACGACTAGAACAGGACCGAAGCGACCGGCTGCGTCGAACAAGCAGAGTTTGGTACTGGAACGTTCCGAGCATAATCTTAGACCTGTGAAAAAAATTGACGAGAACAGTGTAACCAGATCTTCTATTGATGAAATTTTAAACAATTCAAACAAAAGTGTTAAAGCACCAGTAAAACTTAAACCAATTCCTCCTATTAGCCCATCTACTTTTGTTAACTAGAATTTTTAAGCAAAAAACTAAATTTTTTTTTTTTTTAAATAAAATATTTTAAAAATTTAATTACTAAAAGAAGTATTTAAATGAATAAATTTTTTAACTTTCTAAAAAAATATTTTAACAAAATTAAATTTTGTTTTGTTTAAGTTTTTAAAAAATGTTCAACTAAATACTAAAAGATTGAGAAAAAAAAAAAAAAAAGTTTACGAAAATAAACAGACAATCTTTTTAAACTAAAAATTTAATATATAAAATTTACGGGATTCAATTCTAAATTAAATTCAAATGGACATAAATTAGCAGTATGAATTTTGGAGCAAAAAAAACCAAGCAATAAATTAAATTTGAAGTAATTTTTTTTGCTTAACACTAAAAATCTTTTTGCTAAATATTATTTCCCATGTCCAAACTCATTCTTTGAATCAGGTTCACAGAAATTACAAGTCAAGAAACCATCTCTTAAAACCTCTTCAGAAACATTATTTTTTAAAGCAAAAATAAACAAAATTTTGGAAAATTGATCACTGGTCAAGTATTATATTAGAAAATTACCTTTCTAAATAGTTAGTTAATTCAATTCCATTGACTAATCTATGATAAAATAAACAATTATTATTTTTGAGGATTAAAATTTGATTATAATTATTAAAGATTCGGAAATAGCAAGAAATGTAAAATTTGTGACACACAAATGAAAAAAAGTATTTTTTTTTGAATAAATAAAAGCAATATTATTTTTATTTTGTTATTTTTTATACTTCTATTGATAATTTTTTATTCAATTTATGGTTATTGTAGTCAAAATATGGTTTAAATAAAAATTATTGGCAACATAACTAGATTAGTGGAAAAAAACTTATTGTGTGATTGAAAATTTAATTTGTGGTTGTGTTATCAAATTAGTGATATGATTTACTATTTTTATCGATTGATAATATTTTAGCTCTAGTTAAAGTAGTTTTAAAAAATATTTATTTTAAGACAAGTGTAAAATGAGCACATGCCATTGAGTTGTTCAACTGGTGTGTTAAGTGGTAAGTTTTCATGAAAATGTGTTATACAGTCCAGGAAATATAAGAAAAAATAGTATGGCATTGGCATTTATGTTTATCCACAAAGCTTTTATTGCGTTATGGTATCAATTTTTAGGAAATTTTATGTTTAAAAGATTATCAAATCGATTTTTCGAATAAAAAATACTGCGAGTCAAAGATTTTTGTCAATTTTGAAATTTTTTCTGGTAAAAAAATCAAAATAAAGTCACAAATTTTTATAAAAATTATAAATTTTGACTAAAAATATAGAAAATAATAGAGGAATTTAACTAAACTTTTTTTATGATTTTTTTAAACGTTCTTTTTTTAAAATTGATCCTTAAAGAAGGTTCCATTTTAAAAATAAATAATATATATGTATTTACAAATGGATAGATTATATTTTTATTAATTTATTAGATAAAAAATCAATCAAACAAGTATCGTGCTCAAATATTTTGGCGCAATAATATAAATACATTTTATTTCTTTTTATTTTTAAAATTAATTTTAATCAAGGAAGTTTAAGATTTTTTAGGTTATTTGATTAATTTTTCAGTTGATTGTATTAAAAAATGTGCCAAACACTAAAACGGTTAAGCTTATTAATAATTTTGCCTTTGACTCTAATACTAATTTGTTTACGAATTTTTAAACTTTTTAATATTATTTTTCAATTTTTTGAAAATTTCGTTATTATCACCACAAACCAACAATCAAATTTAAGTTTTCATTCGGTTTTTGTAAAAAAATAATTACCAAAAAGTAAAAAGAAATAATTTTTAAATTTTTTTCAAACTTTTTAATCTAAATTATAATTTTCACCTAAATTTAATCCAATTTCTAATAGGAAAAAAAAACTAAAAATAAAAATAAAATAGTTTTTAATTTTAAACATTAAAATTTTCTCTATTTATGGATTTGTCGCAGTCAAATTAGTCGCCCTTTGTGATTTATTGCGTCCAAAATATAATTGATACGAGGCACTCCATCTTGAATTTGATAATTTATTAGACATCAGCAAAAAATACTTTCTTATATTATAAATTGGTATGCTCTTTTTTCTCTTGATGTTCCACATAAATCCCGGTTGAAAAAACTTGGCTACACATTTTTCTAAATTCAAAAAATTCAAAAAATAAAATATTTTTATCATGTAATCGATTCGAATCTTGATCAAATGCAATTGACCCTTCTTCAAAAGATCTGACACTTCTTCTACTGCAATGCCAATAAAAAGATTGAACAAAAAAACAGGCATCAAATAAATCATGATGTTGATGAGAAAAAAATTCGTAAATGTTTCAGTAGTGGCACCATCATCTCCCAGTCCAAATTGATCTGCCTCAAAGTTTCCCAATAGCATTTCTGACAATTTAATAAAGCTCAGGGATAAAAAGCCGTCAGTAAAAGAAATTTCTTTTTTGTCATGCTCTTGGCCAGGCTCTGTCACGTACCGTGATCGCGTTCTGAGCGAAACGTAAAAGCCCAAGTACATCACAAAAACTATCGGAAGTACTTTGAACGATTTCAAAAGAATCTTTCTTAAGGTGTAAACATAGGTTCCGAATAGGACAATTTTTTCAATTCTAAAAATTAGACACAAATATGTTGACAATAGGGAAACTGAATAGAAATTTGACTTTTGGGCCAGATTTTCATCACTGATAGAAATGGCAGTGATTACCAGAGCAAAATTTATAATTTCAAAAATTTTCGAAAATAAATAGAAATAGTAAATTTTCAGCAACAAAAGTTCACCAATCTCAATAAAAATAAGAACTATCAAAATTGATAAACTAACCCATTTGAATTCATACGCAAAAGAGTATTCTTTAGAAATTCTAATGCTAGCTAAAGAATAAAATACCACAAATGTAATGTAAAGAAGAATTTCAAGATTAAAGAATAAATTTCCCAAAATGTACCATTGATTGTGCAGAAAATTATAGACAAGATCATGAGAGAGCAAATTATCTTGATCTATTTTTCTTAGTTTAGACAGAGGAACGCTATTTTCATAAAAATGGGAAAAAAAACCCCGATTGTCTGGCTCCAAAGATTGAGAGGAATTTTCAATTTTTGTATTTCTACAGTATCCTTTTATTTTGGTTTCCAGCGGGTAAAAAATGAATAAATTTGTGTCATTGTCTAATTTTATGGAACATAAATCTAGTATACTTTCAATTAAATTCAATAGTTTGAAGTCTATAAATTTTTCAGCTGAAATTTTTAAAAAAATTTTCATTTCATCTTCGCAGTTTTTGAAAATAGATTCCAATTTATTAATGTATTCATGGTTTTCAAAAAATTCTTTTCCTCTCCTGAATCTTCTTTCATCATAATCCTTAATTGTACTTTCGGACTTAGTCTTGTAATTTTGGTAGAATTTTTTCATGTCGCCATGAAATCGTTTTTTAAAAATTTCAATTAAAATACTCAGCGTATTTTCGTGATCATAATCATTTTTTTTGCTCTGATCATTTTTGAAATACTTCTTATCTTCAAAGTCGAGTAGAATTTTATGCACCATTTTGGCAAAAAAACTTCCATAAAATTTGCATTCAACACAAAATTCAAATAAATATTCGGTTAATTTTGTATGATTAAATAACTCTCTAAAACTATCAAACGATTCATCGTCTGATACATTATCACAAATTTTTTTAACGCTTTTCTTAAACAGCTCAATAATATTTATTAAATCTTTTTCAGTAAATATTTTAAAATTTTGATTCGGGCTCAGTCCGGCAGCTGCCGACCCTTGAACGCTTCCGGCAGCTGCAAACCCTTGAACGCTTTCACAGTCTTCCAACTCTTCGACTTTCATAACAACAAGCTTGCTGTTAATTTTCAGATCATCTATTATTTGTAATTGTCTCAGCTCATCATCTGTAAATGCTGAAAATTTTTCAGAATTTTTGTTCATATTATTCTCTCAATCCACTGGTAAAAAACTAAAATTTCTAATAAAAAATTTAATTGGAAAAAATATTTTTATTTCACAAGAGAAGAAAGTTAGTAAAAAACACTCTGCAGTGTAATTTTCAGACATTAATAAAGATTTTTTGCGATCTTATTATTTTGATAAAAAAAATTCTCAGATAAATTTATAGCTATTTCGTTAATTGCTATTTTGATACGATGCCTTTTTTTATATAGATTTTCAAATTAAAATTTAAACTGAAAGTTTTGGTTAAAACTTTATTAGCCAAAATATCACATTATTGATTTAAAATAAAATCGGTTTAAATTTTTAATAAATAAACTGATTTTTTGGTAAGATTACATTATCTAACATCAAATGTAGCTCGCAAAATAATGCAATTTTACCAAATCTGTCGTAAAATTACGTACTTTTACGTAATATTTTGGGAAATCTCATAAAATGCTTATATTGAAAAAAAAGTGCGTATTTGAGCTTATACCCATCAAAAAAAAGCAAAAAAAGCTCGAATAATTCGACTTAAGAGAAATGCTTGCCTTACATTTTCTTAATAAGACATCATTAAAAGAAAGAGTGACTTATTTCAATTTAAAAAGTTATTGATTTTAACACTTCAATTATAAATAATTAGTCAGCTTGAACGATAAGTTAAAGTTTGGCCACAAAATAAAATTGAATAAAAAACATTAAAAAAAAACTAATAAATCTAAAAAATCTAAAAATTCGATTACTTATGTTCCTAAGCAACTATCATTAAAAAAAATTCTTTTTCTTTTTGTTAAAAAAAAAGTTCGGAAAATTAGTTTTTAATACTTAAATAAAATTAAACTCTGTTAAGCATCACCATGAAACAAGTGAACGAATAATTTATCGAAAATTAAGAAAACATTACAAAAGAAAAAAATATAAAAACATTTAATTTATTTTTTTCTCTTGAATTTCTCGTAAATTTTTATTTACTTAATTATAATGTAAATCTCTAGTTTAGGCAAAAAATGCAGTTATAATTTAGTTAGTAAGTTTTCTATTTTTCTAAAATCATTAGAGAAAAATCTATTTTATTTTAGGAAATTTTAATATAAATAAACTAAAAGTAATTTGCTCTCAATTTTAAGTCTTAAGAATTCACAAAATTCCGTTGTTGCTAAATGACTAAAACATTTCCAATTTTAATAATCTTTATTCGTAATTTTTATGATTGAAATTTTAATGATCATTAATAATTAGAAATAACGATTATTTTTTAAAAAATAATTATTATAAAAAACTTTCGAATAAAAATTAAAATGTCACGACGCGTTTCGACCAAATGGCCTTCATCAGGTTTTAAGACTGAAAGAAAGAATAAAAATTAATCATATAAATTTAAATAAATAAAGAGGAATATTTTATATAAATAATTGCTTTTCAAATTATTATAAAATTAAAATACAAAAAATATTTTTTGAAATTAATGTAAAATTAATGTCGAATTTTCATAATTGAAATTTAATATTTAAATTTAGAAAAATTTTTTTACAATTCAAAAAATCAAAGTTAACAAAAATTAAAGATAAAAAATTTTTTATGAAAAACTTTAAGTTTTTATATATACAATTTTAGGAATTTTTTTGTTCATTATAGGTATATTAAATTTTAAGAAAAATTTCAAGACTTTTTAATTTGACATCTTAAAGTTAAAATACTAAATATTAAATGAGGCTATGCAAAAAATTTGCCTCCGGTCTGGCCACCAAAGTGGCCGTCCATTTTAAAGTTGGCCGTATATTTGGCCGTCCGTCTATGATTTGACCGGCCAAATTCGCGGCCCAAATCTTTGGTCGCATTCGGACCGGCCAGGCTTGGGGATTGCCAGTCACTGCAGCCTGTTGCAAGTCGTGGATGAGTATTGGAATGACACTCCTTTCTTTCGGCTGTTTCTATCGGTGCTGGAACTGTTGCCACACTTTCTTGGCCCCTTCAACTTGTTGCTCAGTTTATTGGACATCCTTTTTTTATTTATCTGTTTCATCATTTAGACTATGTATCCCAGTGCCTAGCCCGACGGTTTTTCATTACTGTCAGCGTATAATTTAAACATACTAACTTTGACGTCACCATATTCTTTTTTGCGGCACAAGCTCCGAAATTGGACTTGCTTTTGTGACATTAAAATTAACATCTTTGTATTGTTTTTTCTTTGACAGAGCTAACCTGACACATTCCAGATATTTCTTTATGTCTGCCAGTTTTGAAGCGATATCTAAGCCGAGGACACAATCATTCTTTCAATTTGGTGTTTATGCACATAATTTTCACTTTTGCCTTATTAATTTCGAGTCCAGTTGGTTTAGTGTTGTTGGCCAAATCTTGCGTTTTTATATGCATATGTGCTTCTGTATTAGATGTCATAAAAAAAAGGGTCATTAAAAAATTTTATTTAAAAATAATGCAATGTACAAGTTATCCAAAAAATCAAAAAATTTTAATTAAAATCAATTTTTTTTCTACCATATCAAGTTTTCTTTCAAATACTTTATTTAATTTAGTAATAATGACATCTTATTTGGTCCCTTTGTCTATTTCGTCCAAAATTTATTTTTTGGTTAAAATATCATAAGCTGTCGTCCAAATTTTTAAATGAATGTAAACAAAATCTTAATATGAAATAATGTTAAATTTTTTCATGTCACAAAATTGAAATAATTTTACATGCAAAAGAATTACAATTTAATAAGAATTTCAATTGTAGTCTTATTTTCATGTCATAATTTCGAATAGTCACAAAATAGGGGGTCACAAATTCGAAAAAATTTAACATTGAAAGGATTATGTTTTTCAGCGTAATTCTACTTTGAGTCACAAAAAAGAAATGTCACAAAATAGGAGATCATAAAATGGAAAACACACTGTAATAGTATCAGATCATCCTGCAAAGTCTAAGTCTTCAAGCTTTGCTGCTAATCCCCATTGAATACATTCCAGATACTTCTTTATCTCTACCAATTTTGAAGCGAGATGAGAGCGGAGGACACAGTCATTCACCAGTTCATCTACAACACTTATGTCTACCTCACTCTCAAATTCTATTGATTTTGCTGAAAATTTGCTCCTTCCAATTACTTTAACCAGGCCTCCAACGCAAGTCTCTAAAGTCTCATTCAACGGTTTTAAAACTGAACCATGTATCTTGCAATATTTAAACCTACTAAAGTTCAATAAAAAAGGGACAATGTGAAATTTTAGTACAAAAATTACAGTACAAAAAGTAAAAGCTTTATAATTTTTTTTCTGATTGTGCAAAAATGGTTCTGCAAAAAGTACAATATTGTACAAATTTGTACAAAAGAATTCTAAGCTCTGCAAAAACTCTGCAATTTATTGCATAGTTTAATCAAGGATTTTTTGATGGTGTGCATTTTACAGAAAATTGCAGAGTTTTTGCAGAGCTTGGAATTCTTCTTAATTTTCTCTATTATTAAAAAAAATATTACAATTTATATTTTGATCTTTTGATCTTGATCTCAAACTTCAAGGTGCTCTGGAAGAATTTTGCTGTTTTTTTTTAGGTTTTTTTGATTCTACTCTGAGGAATGACCTAAAAGTCCCATTTTTTTAATTTTAAAATTTAAATTTATAATTTCGTAATTAAATTTAATTTTACATTTTTTTATTTTATTAAACATCATCATTTAATATTAAATTCTTAATATCAGAATGAAGAAAAAATAATAATTTAATAACAAATAAATTGTAAAGTTAAATTAAAAATTATTTTTTCACCTTGGATACCAAAGCCATTACCCTGTGGACCAGTGATCTCCATCGATGCTACTCAGAGTCGCATCAAGACATTTACAAATGAGAAGACTCAAAGTGGAAGATTTTTAATTTTTTAAATATGACTCTTTTTTTAAAAAAACTTTTATTATATATTACTCATATTACAGATTACATTTTTGCATTAAATGATATAAAAATTTATTTTTATTAATTTTTTTGAAAATTGAGTCACATTGAAGTTTGAGATCAAGATCAAAAGATCAAAATATAAATTGTAAAATTTTTTTTAATAATAGAGAAAAATTATATTTTTTCAAAAGCAATTACTTGACATGTTATGTCAAGTTTAATTTAATATTTGAAATTTTAAAATGTCCCTTTTTATTGAACTTTAGTAGGTTTAAATATTTTAATCAATTTGAATGTAAACTTACTTTTAAAAACAAAAAAATTTACTGTTTTGAAATTAAATTAGAGATCAATCATTTTGATGTTAATTTGGTAATGAACCATTATTAGACATAAAATGTCTAGTAATGTATAGTATTTACTTCTTAAAAATTATTAAAATCATTAGATTATTTAAGCTTTAAAATTTTAAATGATCCTTTTGATCTTAAAATTTGATCTGAAACTTCAATTTGCCAAATTCATAAACTTTTTTCAGAAGTGGTTGATAAAGATGTCATTTTGCATTTTCAAATTTTATCAAATTCATTCAAATCGAGATAATTTTTTGTACATGTTTTATCAATATTTATGTCACTGAATCGATTTGACGTTGTTTGATCGAGCTTTGAAAATATTTTTTTTGATTAAGTTCCTAATAAAAACAGTTATGGCATTCAGTGGAATAAATATTTGGCCAAAGTCGGGGGTTTATTTTTCAATTATTTAACTGTTTCAAAAACAAAAAATGATAATTTTTTTTAAAATGAAGTAATTTGTATTTTAAGACTGTTCAAATTTTCTTTTCATTTTTTTTTTCAATTTAAAAAGATAGAATTAAAATAATAAAAAAATTACCTCTAAAAATTTTGGGGTCTCCCCCAATAGGTGACCAAGCGATCACGAAATATGTGACCAATTCAATTTCTCTCATTTGGTGACCAACAGTGGTCACGTATATTTGACCATGGAAATAGGTGACCAATATTTTGAAGACAACGGTCACGTAATGAGTACATAGGTCACCAAATGAATATCAATGGTCACCAAATGAATGACAATGGTCACATGAATTTAATAAAATATTATTACAAAATTTAAGTTAATTTTATAAAATGAATTTTATTTACTTATTATTATTAATTTCAAATTTTTATTATAATCATTTTTTTGATGAAACAGCAAATTTTATAAAAAATATTGTTAGATCTTATATTAAATCCAAAAACAATTTTAAAATTATTCTAAAAATTAAAAATCAAAAATGAATGCACAATTTAAAGATTCCGAAGAATATAATATTTTTAATATGTTACGCGAAATTGGTGCAGTGCATGTTTCACAAGTCTGTTCTAAATCCAATTGTCCTAAGTATCAAAGAGAAATTTTATTTATTAATAAAAATGTATTTTTAAACATTGAAAATACATTTTTATAAACATTGATTTGCTTCGATTTTCATAATAAACTTAATTAAAAAAATTTTTTTTCTTTTTTTTTTAAATTTAAGTGGTCACGAAATGACGTCGATGGTCACATAATGAGTTTAAGTGGTCACATAAACTACATGTGGTCACCTAAATAATTTAATTTTAAAATTTATTTAAATATTGGTCACCTATTTCCATGGTCAAATATACGTGACCACTGTTGGTCACCAAATGAGAGAAATTGAATTGGTCACATATTTCGTGACCGCTTGGTCACCTATTGGGGGAGACCCAAATTTCGGACTGTTTTTAGTTTTAAAATATTTAAAATTCCATCAAAACAAAATCGCTTGAATTTCTTTATAACAATATTTTTCTCTCTTTTTATAGGCCTTAAAATTATTTATTTTAAGCTATAAAATTTCATCTATGTTTATCTATGAATATTCAATCCGAGTAAGACCACAATTAAAAAATTATAAGGGTTTTATTAGCTAAAAGTTGTAAGATATTTGATAAGATAACGTGATTGTATTAATTATTTGAATAATTAAGACTTGAAATTCAAAGCCAAATTCTTTATTGAAAAGGAAAATAAAAAAATTATTTTTAGAAGTAGTCACATATTAGGCTAAAAAATATTTAAGTTAAGTTATTTTAATAAGTTAAGTTTAGTTTGCCTTTTTTTAATCCTTTTTATGTAATCTTTTGCCTAAATCATTTAAAATAAGCCAGACTGGACTTTGAGAATATAAGCAAAGCGATTATTAAATGTTGCAGCGAGATATTTTTCTGCGAAATAAAAATTTGCATGATTTTTGTTAAATAATTTCTAAAATTATGATAACTTTGAAAGAAATAAACATAGAGAAACAACAAATAAATTTTTACATTGCATATTTATAATTTGTGACTCATTTGCATTTTTAATTTAAAATTTATTTTTAAATAGAATTTGATTATATAAACAATAATTTAAATTTTCTCCATATTTTTTTAAAACCAAAATGACCGCCAGAACACTTTTTTCCAACAACTCATCCAATCCATTGCATACTCAAATTGGACAATTAATAGGTAGAATAAATTTTCGAATTTTTAAGTCCTAATTAAATTATTTTTAACAGAAAGTTCAATTAAATTGTCCGAATCGGAACGCAGAATTGGACTTTTTTTTGAAATTTGCGATCAAATAAATATCCAAGAAGAAAAGTAGTTCTTATTTTTTTTTTAATTACCACATAATTATTTTTTTACTTCAGTGCCAAAGATGCATTCAAGGCTATCAGAAAAGAGCTTAATTCGTATAAAGGTAAAGATTGGGCTATGGTCAGCAAAATTTTATTGGTATTTAGCATTTTTAAAGCTAACTTATTAAATTTTATTTTAATTAAAATTTTGGCTAGCTTTTAGAAACATGTTCGCAAAATTGTGGCAGAAAATTCCAAGTAAATTTGGCTAACAAAGAATTCTTGCATGAATTGAAGTCAATGATCGGACCCAAGCTCCAACCACCACTGGAAATTCAAGAAAAAGTGTTGTATCTAATCCAAGTAAGTTTTTTTGTTGCCGCTCAATTACGGTTCCAATATTATTTATCCTTGTTAAATTTTTAGCCTTTTATACGAATAGAAATAATAATAATAATAATAAGCTACAGCAAGCAAGATTGCGAAGGAGAAAAAAGTATTAATTAAAATAAAAATTTGGTTAGAAAAATAAGCCTTAAAAAAAACAAAATAAAATAAGCCAAATTATAGATTTTTACTTCTAATTAATCAGTTTAAAATATCCTTAAAAAAAGATAATAATTTTGCAAATTGAAGTTCATGATCTAGTGTTAATTTCAAATCAAAATTTTAAATTTTAACTAAAAATATGGTATTTTTTATCAATTTTTTTAAATAATAAATGACTAAACTTTATTAAAACTAATTTGTTTAATCTTTAACTAGAAAAAAACTTATATGAATTTTTATTTCAAGTAAAAATTAAACATTAATCATTACATAAATTTTTTTACAAAATAGTCTTATTTTTATCCTAAATATTCTAAAAGATTGAAGTTTGATTGAAAAAAAAATTTAATTAGTGATATTTTAATTTTAAATTGTCCAAAAATTTAGCTTCTAGTGTTAAAGTTTTCAAATAAAGATTTCGGAAGAATTGATTAAAGATCGATTAGAAAAAAATATTTTTTTTTATCTAAGATATCTAAAATTTGAAGTTCATTTAAAAAAATAAAAAAAAAATAAAGTGTTTTTCATCATTTTTATTTAGATATTATTTAGTTAAGCTTAAATCATGTGATCATGAACTTCAATTTGCATAATGATTTAATATTCTTGAATTAAAAATATTTTAGCATGAATTCATTACTATTTAAACTGTTAATTTAATTAAATTCAAATTAAATTTTAATTTTTAAATATTTTAATATTTTTTTGGTCGTAAATATTTCTCGTTCGAAACAATTTTACATAATTTTTAGCAAAATTAATCAAAAAATTTTATGCAGATCGAGATATAAAATGGTATTTTAATAACTTAATTTAAAATTTTTTTTTTCTTCAAAATAAATAAATGCCATGTTTAAAAAAAGTTTTGATCAAAATTTTATTATTAAAATTTGCTTTTTTTAAATTTATTGAAGTTATGGAATAATATGTTTAAATTTGATCATGAGTTTAAAAACATCGAGTCGTTTTACCGAGACTTGCGTGAACGAGGAGTTGATTTCCCTGTAAATACACCGAATTTGGAAAAATTGATCGAAGATTCGCTTTGTAAAAAGCTAGACCAATCAGTCAAGATATCGGAAGCGAGTTCCATGAGCCACATAGCGCCACCAACTAATTATGCCCCCCCTAAGCGGATTTCCGGTGCAATCAAACTGAGTGATGATCAGTGGAAGAAGTTAAATGGTGAATTGGGAATAGTTGAATCAAATATCCAAATTTTGAACGAAATTATAAATGAACTCAATTCTCGTGGGAATAAACAATTTGATGAAAATGACCAAGATTTAGTGCTGATGAAAGAGATCTATGAAACTTGCAAAGAAATGCAAAAAAGAATTACTCAATTAATTGGAAATGTATCCAACGAAGGAGTTATCAGTAAGAATAATTTTTTACATCTTAAAAAAAAGCTTATTGTTTTCTTGAAAAGATGAACTTTTAAGAATTAATGACGATTTGAACAGTGTGTTCTTAAGGTATGAACGGTTTGAGAGATCTTTCATCCTAAAACCTGAAACAAGTGAGCAAGTGCAAGTTCAGGTGAAGAAACAAGAGGAAAAGCCGCTTATAAATTTTGATGATGATCAAATAGACTCAAAAATGACTCCCATGAACACTAATAATAACAATATTTCTAAAGAGCCTGATTCATTATCGGTAATATTTTTATAAATGATCGATAATGAATAAACATTAATAATTTTTATCAAGTTTTTGGAAGATGAGAATGAAATTAAAGAAATGGAAAACTGGCTACAAAAACAAGAATTTGGAGACAAAAAATAATTTTCCTATTGCATATTGAATTAGAATTTATTTTCGTATCCTTTTTTTTAAATCATTTTTGTAATTTTTAATTTTTTTCAAAATTTTTAATTTTATTCTAAATTGACCCTGTAAGAAAATTTATTTAATTTTTAATTTTTCTAAATGTATTAGAGGTCGCTTGATTCAATAATATCAATTTAAAAATAAAAAAAAAATCACATATGTTTAATTATCAATGTTTAATTTTTAACCTAACCCTCAAATAATCTAATTGCTATTAATTTTTATAAAAATTCATAATTATTAATACTAAAAATTTTATTTTAATTTTATTAATTAAATAAATGAAGTGTTGATCAGTTTACTATTAAATGGCAGTGTTGATTAGCCTTGAAATTAAGAATTATTTACTTTAGTTAAATTTATATTTATTTATTAATTTTGATTAAATAATAATTTTTCATAATATTTAATTAAAATAAATTAAATTAAATAAGCCAAATTAAGGGTTTTCTTTCTAATTAATCAGTTTAAAGAAAGTATCCTTAAAAAATAAAGGTAATAATTTAATTTTTTTCTTTAATTAAAAAATTTAAAGCATGAATTTTTATTATTTAAACTAATAATTTAATTAAATACCAATTAAATTTTAAATTAGATTTAATTAAATGAAATTTTAATTTTCATTTTTACATGTTTTTTGTCGAAATTAATTCTCGTTCTAAAAATTTTTCAATAATTTTATTTAAATGAATAAACAAAAATTTTGATTAAAATAATCACTTGGTCATATATTAAAACGTTAAATGTTTCAGTTTAATTAATTATTTTTCGTTCTAATTAATCGGTTTAAGAAACTTAGTTAATAACTTAAATAAAATTTTTTCATTCTTTAATTAGAATTAATAGAATGAGTTTTTAATCAACAAATTTTAAGATAAATAAATAAAATTCTATTACTTTACATTACCTAATTCTTAAAAAAAAACAACCCTCTAAAATAAAATTTTTGATATTTTGACTGATGAAAAAGGCAATTATTTAACTAGATAAAAGTTTTTTTTTTTAAATTTTAGTTGGTTTGATTTAATTTTATACTCAATGCTTTAAAGAAGCAAACAAAAATTTTATTAAAGTTTTAATTTAATTTTTAAAAAATTTAATGAATATGCTATCTTTTTCATATTTAATTTCTTCAATCACTATTTACCTAAATATCTTAAAATTTATGAAATTTAGGTTGCTACTAACGGAATATTGAGAATCAAATTGAACCAATGTCAAATTAATCAGAGGATTAAAAATCATTTGGATATTTAAGCTCGAGATTTTTTAAAAGCAATGTGACCAGGAAGTCAAAATTGAAGTTTTTTAAAAATTTTAGCCATCAGCCATTTTTTTTGAAATTTAAGAAAAATCTAAAAATTATATTGTAAAATTTTTTATCTGAGTTTTTTAAAAATTAGAGCTCAATTTTTAATTAAATTGTATAAATTAATGATTAATTACTCTTTTATTAAAATTTCTAGGAAAATAAAAAATTTCTTAAAAAATCATCTAAAACTAAATAATCTATGTTTGTTACACTATATTTAATTTTAATAGAGCGACATTGCAAAAATTTCTCCAAAATATTTCTAAAATAAAATATATCTCAACGATCGCACATATCCAATGCATTTTCAAAATTGTATTTAAAATTTTTATAAAACACAATAGAACATACCATATTCATTTTTACATATTTTAATATTTTATTTGGTCAAAAATATTTCATTTAAAAAAATTTTGTTAGAAATTCATTAGAGAATCATTTTATAAAAATCTAATAAAAATTTTCAACGAAGAATAAACAATAACATTAATTTAATTTTTATAAAATTTTGTAAAATTTTTTCTAATTTTGATGTTAATTTCAGAAATTTAATTTTTTATTAATATTATAATTTTTATGTGAATTTTTTTTTTATTAATAAATGGGCTCAATCATCCCATTACGGGTTTTGACCTTAGGTCTCTTTGATTGAGTTGGAATATAAAAAAAAAAAAAAATAAGATCTTTTTTATGAATAGAAACACCTTTTAGGAGAAAATGAAATTTTATAAAATTCAGCATTTCGAATACTTTTTATTTACATTTTTTTTAGCAATTCTAGGTTAATTTGTATTAAATTACAATTTTTATCAAAAAAATATTAAAAATTTAATCTCGACTTTTAAAATTTTTACAATTTAAAATATCCTAAAAAATATCAATTAATGAAATCGGATTACGATCCTCGAGAGAATGCCTTTATATATTTCAATTCACTTGAAAGGCTTAGTGCCATACTCTGTAGAGCCAAGTGAACCCATTTATTAAAAAAAAAAAAAAAGAGAATTAAATAAATAAAATACAAAATATATAAAAAAAATAAATCTTATTTTAAGGTTTTAAAAAATGAATGTTTGCTAAATGCTAAATGATGACGATACTTGAGAAAAAATACTTTTTTTATATTTTAACAGAGATTTTCAAATGTTTGATATTATTGAGTTCAGCTAGCCAAGATCTAAAATAAACTAGATTTCAAAATTTTGATTTTTTTGAAAAAATTTTTAAACTAAATATTGTTTGATTAGACTTAACAATTTGTTTTCCTTATTCAATGTGACATATACTAGGCAATTTTGAAAAATTTCGAACAAAAGTCTACACAATATTCATCCAGAATCAAACTAATTAAAAGTTAACAGTTAGAAATTATTTAGGATCTAATCTTTTATTTATAATAATTTCAGATCATATATAAATAATGAATTTATAAAAAATAATGCATTCAAAATTTCACCGTCTTTATATTTTTGTGATGAAAAGCTGTGTGATAAAACTATAATTGTCTTTTTCCAGTCAATTTTGAATCAAAATAATATTTCAATTTTTATTTTTAAAATGAAAATTATGTTTTTTAGTTTTTGATTTGATTTTTGCATTTTCATTTCCGGTAGATTTAATTAAATTCTTGTAGTTTTTGAAATTTAGTAGTGAGTATCATCCAGAAATAATTTGGATTAATTCAAAACATTGAATAAAGCTTGATTTTTAAATTCCATAATTATTTTCCAAAATAAAAATACACAATTTAATTTCATTTCAATTTTTTAAGATGCACATTCCTTTATAAAATTTTAAAGGCTTCGAATGCATTTAAAATTCTTTAAGTCTGTAGCGCAATAAATTGTATGCTTAATTTAAAATAGACAAATTAGAAAATTAAACCTTAACTTTAAAAATTAAATTTATAATAAAATATTTTTAATTATTTCAATTATGTGGGGAAATTTTATTTTCAAAATTTGCAAAATTAGATGACAAGAAAACTAAATAGTGCAGAAAAAAAAAGTTTAATTTTTAATAAAAATTAATTGATGTTTAATTTAAAAAAAAAATGACAAATTGAATTAAAATTGAGTTTCACCATAATCTTATCATTCCATATGAGATTTTTATCAAAAGATGTGGTGAACCAAACATTTGTTTTAATATAAAATTTTGAAAATAAAAACACATTTAAAGTCATCTATTCCTAGTTTATGCATCAAAGATTTAGTGGGAAACTTTTTAATAATGTCGAAAAGTTTCATAATAAATTCAAATTTTACAAATCTATTAATTTAAATTTGATATGACTAAATAATTAAGTTTAAGACTAATTTTTTTTTTAAAAAAACTTAAATTAGAACTATCTATGTAATAGAGAAGAGAAATTTAAATATTTGTTATTGACTTAGCTAACGAATAAGCAGAAATTATAATAAAACTTAGTCAAAACTTAAAAAAAAATTGATGAATCATTTTTTCAAAGATATTATACATATTTCATGAATAATATTTTTTAGTTCAATAAAACATGTCTTCGAATCATCAGATTACCAATAAATTAGAAGACCATGAACAAAGAGCTTTAATACTAAATGCTGACCAAAACGAAGCAATAGTAAATTTGAATAATAACTTTTTATTCTGTTGGAATTAATAATGAACTATTTAGATTGTTACATCAGCCATTGTAGAGCTATGGCTTTCAAAAAAATCTGACCATTCTGAATGGTCTAAATTGGCATGTGGGATTTTGTGCATTATAAAAAAAAAAATTCCGAAATCTGACTTTTTCCAACTTTCTGATTTAGAAGTATTTAAATTTAAACAAAAAATAATTTACAGCTTTTTTTTTATTTAATAAAGGCTAATGTCCTATGGGAAGAAGAAATTTATGAGCCATTTTTTTATAAAGCTGTTACCAAAAATTTCCACTATTTTCCAGCTAAAGTAAAAAATAGAAAAGTTTATTTATTTAAATTAAAATTTTATTAAGGAGCAAAATGCAGGTCTAAATTTTGCTTTTGCATCCGAAGCAGACAACGTTATTCAGCATGTTGAAAGAAACATTGGAAGACAAATAAACGACTCGAAGCCAGTCCAAATAAGAAAAACGCACTCGTTCAGAGAAACTAGAAATCCGTCAAAAAATTTTGATAAACAGGTCTTAGTTAATGAAAAATTTAATAATAAAAAAGTATCCGATGATACTCGATTACAAAAACAAAAAGAAAATAAATTAAATACAATCTTTAATAGTCAAAAAGAAAAAGCCAGACGTTTTTTTAGCTTTAAAAAACCTCAACAGGTAAAAAATGATAAACCCAAATTGGAAATTAGTGGTCCAAATGATTTCAGAGTTGTTCAACAAGTTCGAATAACAGGAGATTCAATTAAAGTAAAATTCAACAAATTTTATTTTTTATTTTTTAGTTTTTTTTTGTTTTAGATTGATACAAAAGACGAACAAACAAAGCAAAAGATAAACGAAATTTTGTCAAAATTAAATGTAAAGTCTAATCGAAGGACTGAGCAATTTGTTGGAGATTTTTTAAAGAAAATCGAAGTTGATTCAGACATTAGGGAAAAAATTGCAGAACACGAGCAAGAAGATAAAAATAATTATGAGACAAAAAAAAATATTGATAATCGAACTAATGAGGCAAATTTATCCAAGAGTGCATCCAGACAAAGCCTGTCAATAAAACCTCTAGTTGTTCAAAGCCGACAAAGTTTAGAAGTATCTGAGAAAATTGAGGAACTGTCTGAGCCTACACAAGCAACTGCCAAATATGTCTATGATGAACCGAATATGCTCGATGTGCTAAAAACTGAGCTGGAAAAAAGAGCTCAGTATTTGAATCAAAGTGATTCAGATACTTATTTTTCTAATGAAGAATCTGAATCAGAATGGATTTAAATTGAATTTGAATTTTTGATTTTTTCAATAAAGCAGTAAAAAAGTCAAGGTGATAAACAAATAGAATATCATGAATAAAAAATGAAAAATTAAAGAAGCCTTTTTATTATTTTTAAATATATAAATAAAAATAGAATTTTTTTTTTATTTATTTGAAAAACCTTTAATTTAAAGCCCCTTAGAAATATTTCATGAATTTTTAAAATAACAAAGAATCATAAAATAAATTAAAAAAACACTCTTGGCACTCTAAGATGATTTAGAAAAACCAAATAATTATGTACAGACAAAAGTAAATTCGATTTAGATTTTATTTATAAATTGCACCACTTTTTGGTTAATTTTTTATTTATATTTAATTGATAAATTTCCAATTCTATGATTATTTAGCGTCAAAAAAACTTGTTTCATTTTTATTTAGAATTTAAAGTTTGGTCTTATAGCTGATACTTAAGAACTTAATTCCATTGACCAGAATTCAAATTCATTAGGACAATAATTTTTTTTAAATTTAGCCAAATTTGGTTGAATCAAAAAAAATTCATTGAATTAATATTTCCCCTTTTTGCTCAAAAAAAAGTTTTTTTTAAAATTATGCTCATTTTTTTAAATTAAAATTCGGCATCGTAAAATTTCATACAAAATTTCCAATACAAAAATTAACGTAGTTAAAAAATTTCATAACTTTTGTTATGAAGTCAAAAACTTGTTCTGTAAATGAAACAAGAAGCAGAAGTCTGCAAAAGTCTGCAAAATCTGTGCAAATTCTGCAAAATTGCACCCTATTTACAAGTTTTAAAAAAAAGCGGAATTTATTTGCACAGATTTTGCAGACTTCTGCAGAAGGTGAAACAACAGTTGTTTCACTTTGTTTCATTTACAGAACAAGTTATTGACTTTAAGAACAAAAGTTATAAATTTTTTTAATTTTTGTATTGGAAGTTTTGTATGAAAATTCACAATGGCTTAAAATCCGCAGTTTGAAATTATTTTCAGTAATTTTCTCAAGTCTAAGTTTGATTAACTTGGTGAAATCAGGACGATCCAAAAGACTTAATGATTGTTCAAAGTTTTAAAATTTCAATTCGAATAGAAAAAAATTAAAATAATTGAAAAAAATAATTTAATCTGATTTTAGTCAGCTTAAACCAAGGCTTCTTTAAAAATCTAATTACGAAACCAGTTTACTTTGAATGAATTTTTTATTTTTTTTACTATCAGATCATAAAAATGACCCCATTGATCTATAGCATCTTAATGATGCTAAACTAAATGATTTAAAAACACGGAATTTTTTTTTATAATAAAATAATTTTCAATCAACTACCGTTAATCTTCAGCTTATTTTGTTTAATGAGCGCACCGATGAAAAGCTCAGATTTTCAAGAGAATTTATCTCGACTAGTTTTGACCACTCATAAATTTTAATTAAAAAAAAATAAATATAACTTTAATTTGTCTTTAACAATTTTAATTGCAATTCAGGTAATTTTAAAAATGATTTTTAAATAAATATAATAAAAATTGGATTTTTTTTGTAATTGAATAACTTTTTAGATTATTTCTTAAAGAAAGTTTGAAAAACATAATTTCTTTTGTCTTTTAACAAAATTAGGTTTAAAAGAAAGAATAAAATAAAGTAGAAATTACAGCAAACATGCTTGTCGATAAGTCTTAAAAATAAACTTCTATTATAGCTAAATACGCATAAATGCAGACACATGCCAGGTCTTAAATAGCTATTTTTTTATCATGCTACCATTTTCTGAAATCCGTTTTAATTTTTAAATGATAAAATTAATAGACTTAAAGTCTAAAACGATATTCTTTATCTTTTTAGTATAATATAAAAAAAAAATTTAATTTTTTTAAAATATATTTAAAAATTTGACCTTAATTTGTTAACTATATTTAAAATATCTCTAAGGTATTAAAAATTGTAAAAAATTCAAAAAGTTAATTTCTGCAAAACATTAACTTTTATAGAAAATCCACATATCAAAATTGAATACATAAAGACTGCAATAGCCTTCTTTTAGATAAATCTGAATTCTTTATTTTTTTTACTCAAAATAAAATATATAATTCTCATGAAAAAGAAAAAGAAGGCAACGATTATTTCAAATCTATATAGTTTTTATAATAAATTATTTTAAAACTAAATACAGGACAAAATCTAAAAAAGACCATTGTAAGGTGAATTCAATAATTCATAGCTAGCAATTGTGAATAAAAAAATATCAAAATTTTCAGAGAAATAAAATATTGAAGCCTTAAAAACTGATTCCTCCCACGCAGTTACCTTGGATTTTCTTTATAGAATTTTTTCTAGTCTATTTTATTTAGTTTGTAGCTTAAGGCAATTAATTTAAAGCCAAATTAATAGAATCAAATTTAAAATAATTTATTTAATTAAAAATAAATTATTGAAAAACAATCAAAAAATAAGTTAAGATAACAATCAGAACAAAATGTTCTTCATTAATTAAACAAAAAAGATATCATTTAATTTGGAAAACTTGACAAAAGTTAGATTTTTTCGATTGTAATAATTTTTAACAAATGCCTTCTGATCTTTCTGTGTATAAACATATAAATTCTTTAAGGGATCAGGTCTATTCCACATTGACATGATACCAAAGCCCGAATGGCTCACCACTCCGATGTCACAATTTTGCATAAAATGAAAATCAAGCAGTACATTTTCCATATCTAGACATTTGTTTATATTAATTTGCTTTTCTACGTGAACACTTGAGTCTTCAATGTAAAAAACCGGATGGTTGGGAAAATATTGTTTGGCTTCTTTTTTGACAAATTCGCGGTCTGCAGTGACATAAATGGAAAAATTTGTGTTCAAATATTTTGTTGATTCCAAAAATTTTGTTTTTACAAAGTTCCAAAAGTCCAGTGTTATTTTTGTGCCTGATTCAGTCACGTGTTTCGGATCGCCAGTTCTTATTTGTACACAAATGAGCTTGGTATTTCGTGGTTTAATGCTAGACACCAAGTTTTCATATTTGAGCTGTAATTTTTGATTTAACTTGAACAATTCGCCGTACCATTTTCTGAATTGATAGACAATTTTAAATTTAGATTGTTCATAACCAAGATCATTTATTATTTTTTTGTAAAAAGGGTTCTTTGCCAAACTGTCTGAGAACATGAAGCCAGATTTAATTCTGATCAAATTTGTGTCCGAGTATTTCTTTAATAATTCTTTTTCGGAGCGAATTTTCTGTGAAACCCAGTACTTCCACTCGTATTTGATTAAAACTGTGGATATGGTGGCCCTGGGTGTTTGGTCATAGTGCCAATTTATTTTGTTAGGGTGCAGGATTTTGATTAAATCACAACCTTGATTTATTCTTATTAAAAAATGACGGTTCATTATTAAAGAAAAAGCATATGTTGATAGAATGCCCTTTAAACGATCTGCCCAACCTCCACACATATCTTTTTCGAGACATTCGTATTGAATAAACTTTTGATGTACCTTGGGACTTCTTTCCCCATTTTTTAAAAATAATTTAACTAATAAACAAGTCAAAAATATCCCTAGAATCAAAATTTTTTTTTTAACTTTTCTCATTATTTATTTTCAAATAACTTTAAATAATTTGCCTATTTATCGGCTCTTGATCACCATAGCTACATTGAAAAATTCACGAGTATTACGTAAATTATCTAAATAATTGCACGTCTAAAATCAAACATGTGAATTAAAGGTAAAAAAAATATAAACATTAGTAGAATTTTTCGTTATCCAATTCCCATTTTTTCGTCCTTAAAAATAATTCTCAGAATTTTAAAGTTTTAGTTCAAACTTCTCTGTTTGCACAAGCTTCGTCAAAAAAGGGTATTAAATAAAAAAACGTTTTTGATAGTTTTAAAATTTTTTATTTAAAAAACTAAATATTGAAAACAAAATTTATTTGTTAGCTAATTTTTAAATTCATATTATAATAAATTTTGAATAGATGATTTGATTTTTTTGGATAAATTTGAAAAATATTGAAGTTTTAAAAATCCTCAAAAAAAAATGATTGCTGAACCAGTATATAGTCCGATAAAGCATGATAAATCGAAATACTTAAAAGACTTTGAAATTGATAAAATAACCAATTTTATTGATGCCTCGAACGGAATAGTTGGTCAAGAGAAAAAAATTTAATTCCATTAATCAGTTAATTTTGAATTTTAGGTAATCGCTTCGGCAATCATTCAACTTTACTTGACCAAAATACCAGAAAATACTGTATGGTACAAAAAAACCACTGGAATACTCTGTCTGGTCAAGGATTTCAGCATAAAATCATTTTATTTTCGTCTGATCAATCTTAAAGTATATTTCTAGAAAAAGTTGGACCCATTAAATTTAAACATTTTAATTTAAGCCTCAATTGCTCTGGGAGGAAGAGTTGTACACCAATTTTTGCTTCAACAAAATCACAAAAAATTTCTGCTGCTTTCCAGGCCGTGTAAAATTCTCAAAAAGATTAAAAAATTTTTTAAATTATTTTTCAAGTATTGTAATGTTGGATTTAATTTTGCATTTGAAGACGAACTGTACAAGCTCCAGCGAGCCATTGATCAAGCATTAAACTCTTTGGAAAGATTTGATCCGAACAACAACACCAGCCACCGCTTGACCATAAACCTAAATTATGTCAAAAGAGACTCGAACAAAAAAGCTGATAAGAAAATAATTGACAAAAATTTAATTGGAAATCCAACTCATTTTGTGCATGTGAACCACATTGGCATCAGCCAAGACAACAGTTTCAATGTATTTTCTTTAATTTTTTTATTCAAGCAATTTTCAATTATTTATTTATTATCTAAGATATTATTAAATGACAAAAATGAGCATGTCAAGATGATAATCGATGTCCTTAATCAACTGCACATCAAACCAAACAAGGACGCGGTAGAGTACGCGGATAATTATATTAAATCAAATGGAGGATATGGTAAATATTTTAATGGGTACCAAAGCTTGAAAGAAAATATGCCCCGAGGGGAATCCAAATCCAAATCAGACATTCCAAAAAAAATACCCAAAGTCCAAGTTTCCAGAGATTTGTTAAAAAATGAACTAAAAAAACAGAACAACAAAGTTATCATCAATATATCAACTACTCCGAATACACTAAAGCCGCCTTCGAGGCCTGCACCTAAACCGCCTATTGGCAAAAATGAACAATGTCGACACTCAATTCCTGGTTGTGCCACTGTAGTTGATTTTCTTTCGCCAATTTCAAATTGTGCAAAGTATGAATCAGATGGCTCAAACTTTGCTACTCCCGAGTTTATCACGGATGAGAATGGAAAAAATTTTCAGACAAGAAAAACTAGCTCTGCTATTAGTCAAGCGGAAAACAGGAATGAATTGCTCAAATCAATTGAAAATTTTAAAGGTGGTCTAAAACATGTCACTCCGAGCAAAAATTTACAAACTAGCAAACGGGAAGAAAACGACCCCATGAGCCAACTGATCAAAGCACTGAATGCCATGAGACCTTATTTGAGTAATTAATTAATTTATTTATTTTATTAATTAATTTAAAATTTTTACTCTTAGATGTAAGCTCGGACGAAAGTGACACTGAAAATAGCTTTTCTTTTTAAATTTTTTTTTTTTACAATTTTTATACGGATTTTTTATCCAATTTTTAATACAATGCAATATCGATTTGAATTTTAATAAAGAATTTTTCTTTTGTGTAATTCTTGTTAAAAATTAATCCTTTAATTTTAATTTTGTTTAAAAAAAAAAGATCAATTATTCTTTTGACAAAAAGGAACTTATATTAGAAATGTCTGAATGTTATTTTTTAGAATTTTGTTCAATTTTTTGGACCTGTTTTTTTAAGTCAAAAAGTGATGCTGAATTTAAAAACTTATTAAGATTAAATAAAACATCTGTCATATTTTTTTTTTATTTAAAAAAAGGTAATTAATTATATTACATCTTTTTTAGATTCTGAAATTTTATTAACTTAGAAAATGTCTGAATGTTATTTTTAAAAGAATCTTGTTGTTCAATTATTAAATTTTTTAGTTATAAAGTGGATTTAAATTGTTTTTTAAGATTAAATAAAACATCCGTCATATTTTTTATTTAAAGTTAATCCTTAAAATTTAATTAAATTAATTAATATTATATTTTTAATCTATTCTATTGCAGCTTTTTATTATTCTGAAAATTTTGTAAATGCAGAAAATATCTGAATGTTGTTTTAAAAGCATTTTTTAGTTAAAAAGTGATGCTGCATTTAAATTCTAAAAAATTTTTAAAATTAAGCATCCATTTTGGCTTACACTAAAATAATAAATTTAAAAAATTCTAGTTGCATAATAAGACAAATAAACTGCTTGATTTAAAAAAAATTAAAATTTTAGTTCAAAAATGACTTATAATGAGTAAGCGTGCTTCCAAAAGTCAAATCGTCATCGAAACATGAACATTCATTTAAATACTTGACGCAGTTACATTTAAAAGTCTTCAGTTTTATAGAAAAAAATTAGATTTTATATACTAGCAAAAAATGACTTCAGCCAATTTTTATTCTGGATATGTGATTGATAAGCCAAGCTCAAAAGTTATGAATCCACCAGGTGGTCAATCGAAAAACATTTTTGGTTTCTCTGAGGAAGAGCCAAAGAACAACATGCGCAGACAAGAATTCTCTCATCCAAAAGCCACATCGCAAAGTGTCAACGAGCCGGTGAATCAGGTTCAGTGCAAAAAGAGAACTGGTTATAATCCAATAACTGGTGAGTCGTATGATGAACCGGCTCAGAAGCCGCTTGAGGCAAAGGCAGAGCCGAAACCAGTGGAGGCCATAGTCCAAAAGGAGCCCGAGTCCAAACCTGCTGAAAATAAGCAACAAGATAACGGATATCATCCAAGAGCAATTCATACATCTAGTAAAGTCTCGCAGCCGCCTGGTGGAGCTTCGACAAAATTAT
The DNA here is from genome assembly GCA_010279815.1 of Brachionus plicatilis. Lineage (NCBI taxonomy): Eukaryota > Metazoa > Rotifera > Eurotatoria > Ploima > Brachionidae > Brachionus > Brachionus plicatilis. Next base: position 305,553 of record QEOQ01000014.1, read on the forward strand.
GGTGAACTGTGACATGTCTATTTAACTTGAAATTAAGCTTTTCATGCGATTTCTTTAAATATTTTTTTTTTAAATAATTCAGAATAAATAATAATTGTATTTTTTTATAAAATTTAATTAATAAAAATTGGCAATGTCCATCAGTTATATTGTTGAGTTTTTTCTCTTTTTAAAATAGGAACAATTCTTCTCGAGCTTTAAAAATCAGATTTGAACATTTTAAAGCAAAAATTTGTACTTTTCTACTTTTGACAAGCTTAAAAAGATTAGAAATTTTCCAACAATCGAATTCAAGAGTTTCAAAGCGATTTTTTGAAAATTTATTTTAAAATTTAAATTTTTTTAAATTAAAAAAAATATGCTTAAAATACGATTCAAAATTAATTAGGTATAGAAAATGAATTTAAATGAGATTTGAGAAGGCACCAAAAAATCTATTCAAATAAAAATATAAACGAATTTAACTAAAAATTAAAAATTAAGTAAAATAATTTTGATTTTGATTTGCATGCACAATCTAATGTTGTTTCATTCAAATGAAAGTTAGATGACTGTAAAAATAAACTGCCAATCCTTTTTCACATCAAACAAAAATTACTTCTTGTTTGAGCTTGGTAGTAGATTTTTTGAAAGTTTATAATTTATATAACAAAGTAATTGGATGTGAAATCAATTAGGACTCGGAGAAAAAATTGACTCTATTATTCATTTATTTTGTCTATTTGTTCATCTGTGTCGAGCTAAAGCTCTTACAAATCAAAAATAAAATAAAGCAAATTTAAAAAAAAGAAATTACCTAAAAGAAAATGGTGATAATAATAGAGATCGATCGAAATATATTTTTTTTAAAAAAATGATTCAATTTAAAGAAGTTCAAGGAAATTTTTAACTAAATGCATTTTATTATTTTAAGTTAGTATTATAAGGTTCCGGAAATTACATCAAAATATTTAAAATATCAGTGATTTTTTTCTTTAAATATATCTAACTTTACCCAATGGGTTTACATGATGTGAAAAAGATAGGAAGTAAGATACTAACTTAAAATAAAAAATTTTTCAAAAATAACTTAAGCTCAGTAAGAAAACTAATGAATGAATTCCTTAAAACAATATAAAAATTTTTAGGGGTTATAACTAAAGGTAATATTTATATCCGAAAATTCAAAATTTTAAAAAATTTATTAATAAAGAAAGACTTAAGAAACTTTTATGTTCGATTAAAGATTTAAAAAAATTTAAAGACAATTTTATGATTCAATTTTAAAAGGCTTTGAGAAATATACCTCTGATGATGAGAAGTTATTTAATCTGACTGAGTTAGATTTAAAAAAAAAACATTTTTTTTATTAAATGACAAATCAAATCTTTAGAATTTTTATATCTTTCAGTAAAAAACAATAAGAATTTAATTTTTTAATTTTAATTAAATTTTATAAACTAATCTAAAGCTAAAATAAAAAAAATTGAAACTGAAAGTTTTTTATTTGAATATCTGACTTTAAAATTTTTTTTAAATATCGATCCAAAAACATTAAAAATTATTTAACAGGCATTGTCATTTTAAAATGTCAAATTTCTTTGATAATAGCATAAACCTTGCAAACTCTCCCATGGAGTTCTGGTGTAAATGATTGAGTTAATAAGTTAATAAATATGTTTTTAATTTTTTTGTAAACAAATAAAATTTTATACTGGAAAATATCAAAATTATTTAATCTATTTAGTACGCTTTTATAAAAAATCGGCAATCTTAGATTGAGCTTTTAGTATTTTCATTTCTAAAATTAAACAGAAAATTTTTTAAAAAATTTGAAATAATAAAGTAATAATAGAAACTAAAAAAGCTAAAAAAGATATTTTTGGCATGGATTAAAATGGGAAAAAAAGGATAAGCTCATAAACTTATATATTATTTTCAATTTTTTCATGCTATGAGACTATATGATAAATAAAAAAAAGCAAACTGAGGTAATAGCTGAAATTGTATATGTTAAAATTAATAGTCTAAGGCAATGTGCTTATGGCTATTAATACACCACAGTCCTGGTGTAATTTGCAAGGATTAACGGTAGGCCTTGCCATTACCCATAGTTTTATATGATGTAGAAAAGATAAGAGTAAACTTTTCACTCAGAATTAAAATTTTGATTCCAAATACAAATGTTCTGAAAACCCAAATCATTGTCCACATCTTTTAAAAAGAAATGGGTTCTCTAGTATTTATTAATTGTTAACTTATAATTATGTCATTTTTCAATAAGTCTCTGATTTTTCTAAAATTTATTTTTTTAAATAAGCTGTATTTTTTTATTAAATTTTAAATAGGATTTAATTTTTTCCCGATTTTTTTTAAGTTAGCAAAATAAATTTTATAGGATTAAGTTCAAAAAAATAAAACTCAAATTTACGTAGATCTTTAGGGTTTAAAATTATGATTTTTTAAGCAAAAGTCTTTTTATTCTTTTTTATTATTTCCAGATTTTTTTGTTACAAAAATTAAAGTAAATTTACTGTAAATTAATAATTACTGTAAATGCAAATTTACTTCTGTTTGTGTAAAATCCGGTTAATTTGACTTTATTCACGTCAATTATTTCTAAAAGAAAAGAGCGAAACAACACTGTATTTGAAAAACAAAATTCTCAAAGTTTAAAGATGATTGAAAAATTTAGTAAATATATCACAAAATTTCCACTTTATTAGATTCTTCACTTCAATATTAAAAACGCAATTAAAATTTATTAGTATAAATATATTTTTACTAATTTTTACTCAGTTCTTATTTATAAGCTTTGTTTTTTTTTTAATAAATAGTTTAAAAATTTTCGAAGATATTTTTCAAACACTTTGCAAATATATTTTTTGAAATAAAATACAAACGAGTTTTAAAAACTTTCAAAGTTTCTTGTTTCAATGTTATTGCTTTGCCAAAACTACTATTTTCTTGAAAATTAACTTACTTGATCAGAATGTCTTCTAAATAAATTATCTTTTTAGCTTTTTGAATTTCATGGAACGAATCTTAAATTTAAAAAAAAAATTTAATTTTTATTTAAAAATTAGCATTCGATTTTTGGTCTAATTTAATTCAAACATAATTATTTTATTATCTAAAAAAAATGATCAAAGCAAAGTCGAACCGAAATTAGTTTATCCTTATTCAAAATTTTTAAAATGGATTCTACTACCTTAAAAATATCTTGGTTCTAAATGAAATTTTTGGATTAAAATAAATTTCTTATTTCCTTTTTTATTTTTTTTTTGTTTCTAGTAAAATTATAGATCTTCTTTTATTTGATCTTTGCATTGACAATGGTTACATTTGATTCGTTTATTTATTTAATCTTTTGTTCAATTAAAAATAAAATGCTTTTTTATTTTTTTCAATTAATGAAAACTTTAAAAATGTTCAAAATAATTATTTAAATCAATGTGCTTTAAATGCTGAGCAAAACAGTAAACTCAATTTGATTTTGGCAAAAAGCGTGATGCAATAAGGAAGTTATTTAATTTTATTAACCCATTTTTGAGACCAAATTTCAAAGTGGCATTAATGATTTAAAAAAAAAATTTAATTCAACAAAGAAAACAAAAACCTACAGGATCAAATAGAGTTTGCTTCGACGACTTTTTTCTAATATTTAGTCAAGCTTTTGTTGTTAAATCTTAAGATTTTTTGTTACACGAAATGACAATTAGCAGCCAAATTTAAATCTTGTTAGAACATACAACAGAGTAAGCTAAATTTCAAGAATTTTCCAAAAATTCTTAAATTTCCTTCAATTTTAATTGTTTTCTTTTCTAAGAGAAAAAAGAAAGAAAAATAGTTTTTTTCTAAAATCATCCATTCTTTGTTTAATGTGGAAATAATATTGCTAAGCAAAATAAGCCTTTTTATTATTTACCTAATCGATTTTTGCTTATAATTTTAAACTTTGGATTTCTTACTTTATTCCTTTAAATGGAAGTTATTCGTATTCCTCAAGTGAGCTTGGTAGATGCTACAGGACGCCGCATCGGAGTTTACTCCGAGGACCCGGACTGGTGGCAAACATTGAAAGCCAAGCAAAACGAAATCCTGCTTCCTCAAATTGAGAATTCCGATGGCAACCAAATATCGGTGGTATCAAGACAATTGACGCCTGTGAACGATGTAGGCTACGATTCTACATCGAACATTCGCGCTCGCCTAATCAAAGAAAATGAGAAAACCAGCAAAAATCGCATTCAAATAGCCACTGTTGAAAATACCCTCAACAATTTGGATTCTTCGATTAGGAGCAACTCGGAGGATCCGGCAAGGCAGTGTAATGTTATCGGGGAGACACCTTTGCACATCAGCATCATGTACGATGACTTTAGCACGATTAGATTTCTAATCGAAACTCGTGGTTTCGATGTGAATCAGCGCAATGTTGGTGGAAAGTTTGTCGGAGGATTTCAGTCAAAATTGACCTGTGGTCTCATTGAGGATTCCAAATACGAGGCTCTGGCCTACTATGGAGAATATCCGCTTGCATTCGCAGCTTGTTTTGCCAGCAAGGAAATTTATGACTACTTGATAGACAAGGGCGCAGATCCAAATTTGCAGGACACCAATGGCAATACTGTTCTCCATGTTCTGGTCATTAATAATAAACTTGTATTTTTTAATTATTATTTATTTTTTTGGTTTTAAATTAAAATTTGTCGCTCAAGGACATGTTTCAGTATGCCACCAATCATCCAAAACAAAAAGCTTTGCTGACTATCAAAAATAATCAAGGCCTGACTCCCATTAATTTGGCAGCCAAGCTTGGGCGAAAGGATTTGTTCGAAAAAATGCTCGAATTAAGAAATATTGTATGATTTAAAAGAGGATTAGGAAAAATTTTAATTTTAATTTTTTTTCATTGCCAAGGAATTTTGGAGATATAGTAACATAACATGCTCGGCTTATGAGCTAGATGGATTAGACACTGTGGATGCTGACGGCAAAATAGCATGGAATGCAGCTTTGTCCTATATTGTCAATGGCAACACTGAGGATCATTTGGACATGCTCGAGATCGGTGTGGTCAAGCGTCTGCTCGGAGATAAATGGTCCACTTATGCCCAAGTGTTTTGAATTTAAAATTTAAAATTTAAATTTAAATTTAATTAAAATTTTTATTTGTTCATAGAAACGTTTGTTCAAAAAATTGATCATTTCTATAATTCACTTGATATTCTTGAGCATCGCGGTGTACACTCGAGCAAGCGATGCGGACGAGTTGCTTCATTGGCCGCCAAAGTCTGGCAATACGTGGGTGCGATACATTTCTGAAATTGCGGTTCTAATCGGCTGTTTGGCCATTCTTTTCCTGCAGGCCCAAGAAATATACGCCCAAGGATTCATTTATTATTTAAAAAATTTGGTAATTTTTAATTGTTAGCATTTTTTAATGATCTGCATTAAGATTTAATAAAACAAATAAGTATGGCAAGCTTGTGGCTTAATTTTTAATTGCTTTATTAAAATTTAACTAAATTCATAAGCTAAAAGAATAAATCAATTTTTCAATATATTTAGTTATGATGAAAAAATTTAAACTCATTATTTTTTAATCATTTTACAAACAAAAATTCACTTTGCTAATATTAAGTATTTAATTTAGTATAGTTTTTTAAAATGAAATAATTTTTGAAGAGAAAAATTAATAAACTCAGAATAAATTTTAAAAAATTGGGTAGGCCTGATTAATAAAGAGTTTTTCTTTGTTTGTTAAATATTGTAAAAATTTTAAATGAACTTTTAATAATTATAAAAATTTTATTAAAAATTTCTACTTTTCTTTTAATAAAAATTAAATAAACAAGCACAAAAGTTTTTGAAATGAAAAAAATATGCCGATTATAATTTTTAAAAGCTGATATATTTTTGTAAATTTTTTTAGGCAGGTGAACCGGCCAATATTTCCTACGTGACATTTTGTATTTTAATTTTGCTCGCTGTACCATTTCGGTTCGCTCAATTCGAAAACAGCGACAAAACAGTAAACAATCGAAATGTAGAAGACACATTTGTTATCTTGGCCATACCATGCGGATGGTTTCACCTTCTCTTTTATGCCAGGTCTGAATAAAATTTAAAAAAAATTTTTTTAATTATTTTTAAATTAAGAGTTATGAACCTAACTGGTCCATTTGTTGTCATGATTTATAAAATGATCAGTGGTGATATTTTAACATTTTCCTCCATTTACATCATTCTCTTGTTCGGCTTTTCTCTAAGTATATTTTCATGAATTAAATTTTATTTAATTTAAAATAAATAATCTAAACGATTTGAAGGCTTTTACTACTTATACAAAAATATTGGCAGAGATAACAAAGCAATGAACAGTTTTCCTGAAGCCGTTCTTCTTTCTTTCCAAATGACCCTTGGAGAATTTAAGGTAGGCTCTAAAAATTTGTTCAATTTGCTATTTTAAACGATTTTTTTTAGTCAAGAGTAAGTCAATTTTTAAAAAATACATTTTTTTTAAAAATTAAATTGAAAAGCTTCCCGAGTTCGATTTAATTTATTATTCGGACTTTATCAAAGTAGTTTTTGTAGTGTTCATGATCCTGATGCATATTTTGCTATTGAACATGTTAATTGCTATGATGGGCAACACATATCACCAAATCATTAAGAAAAGTGAAAAAGAGTGGCGAAGACAGGTAAATATTTTCCCATTTTAGCCCCCATGATCCTCATGTATACTCCGATAACTCTTTGTATCCCTATATGTATCCTTTGGCTTAGAACTATTTTTAAAAAAAATTATTTTCTTAAAAGATATTTATTTTTTTATTTTAAAAATTTTTAAAAAAATACTTAATATGTATTCAAGAAATTAAAAAAAAAAAAGTTAAATTAAATTTTTTTAATAAAGTGGGCACAGGTAGTTATTTTGCTGGAGAGATCTTTTTCACCTAAAGAATTGCAAAAATTTCAAAACCAATACTCAATTACACTACCAAAAAAATATTCTTCAAAAAAAGAAGCTGTTGGCTTGATGGTAATCAAAAAAGTTGCCAAGACCAAGGCCTTCGAAAAAACTTCTTGCGCTCGCAATTGGAAACGATTTTTCAAGTCTGTTATGACTCTTTTGAAGGACAATAAATACACTGCTGAACAATTGCTGGATGTTTGGGCCAACAAGGACACAAAATTGATGAAATCGAAAAAAATCAAGAAAGAATTCAATTGGAAAAATTACGGTATTTCCAAAAGGGTGAATCTTACGGACATAAACCTGAATAAGGCGCTGGTCAGTGAATCTGTAGAAAATATGGAAAAAAAGCCGCCTTTGCCAACGCGGTTCAAATTTTCTTTCGATAGTGAAAAAGGTTCAGAGAGAAAATTAAAAAAAAAAGACGTGGACGAAAGTTTATCCAAAAAAGGAAAAGAAACTTTAAGTGCCAACACGCCTGAAGTTTCCTCCAACTCATCCTCAATAAGCTCAGACAAAACCACCGAGTCATTTGTTCTAACCCAACCAGTTAATAAATTTTTGGCAAAAAAAACATTTTTTCCTAATCAGACTAGCAAAATTTACTCAAATGACTTAGACTTCGATTCTCAGTATACTTTTTCGAAACAAGTCAATTTGAGTCCGGCACGGGAAAGCTCCAAACTGGACCTATGTGATGTTAGGCGCCCATTTTCATCGAGTCTTAAGCAAAACGGTGAGGCGTACATAAAAAGTGAAAAATTACCCAAATTTGCGCACAAACAACCAAATTTAATTTTTTTCAGTTCCGATTCGAAGAGTCAGACCGAAGAAAATATGAGTATTGATAGTGATAATGGCATGAGCGTATTTAAGCGTAGTAACCTGCACGATGATGAAAATTCGCAAAAAGAATCAAAAATTTAATTTTAATTTTTTAGTTAAAATTATTTATTTTTTTTTGTAAAATATTGTTTAATTAATTCAAAACATTTTCACCTGTAGTTTCAATAAACTATTAAAATCAAAAATTTTTTTTATTCATCAGATAAAAGAATTTGGAGCATGTATTATAGGCTACATTAAATTAGATAAACAAAAATAAGGATTAAAGAAAATGAAACAAAACAAACTTTAAAGCTATTTTTTTAGATAGATAGAACAAATAATCTAATTGAGATTTCAGACCATATTTTGAAGATTAACAAAAGCAGTTTAAATGTTAGATGAATTTGGATAACAGAATTAACATTTATTTGTTTGCTAAAACAAACGCTTGCCTTGGAATATTCTGTTTTGATAAGAAGAAAAACTTTGACAAATTTTTATCTTTTAGAAATTTTATTTCAAAATTTATGAATGTGTGTAAACCAATTCTGAACCAAAAATTTACTGTAAAAAGTATATAATTTTTTTATTATTTTTTTAACTGCTCTTTATTCTTAAAAATAAATCTTTTAGCTCGAATTTTATTGACTTAAAGTAACTCTTTAACACAGTTATCTTAGGTCCACGTAAAAAATCCATTTATTAAAAAAATATTTTTACTGCAACTAATATTACAAAACAATTATGTTTCCAAAAATTTTGACATATCGTAAATATTTCTTTTTTATCTAAAGCCTAGAAATTCAGCTTTGGTGCATACACCTTTCGCAATCATACCCTTGTTAGAATTTACTAAAATTTTTAGACATATACATTAAAAGGAATTTTTCAAGAATTATTTGTTTTTCTGCTACAATAAATTAACAAAACTTTTGTAATTTAATTTGAAATTAAATTTCAAAATATGTTTTTAATTCTAATTAGTTAAGAGAAAATATTTAAATTTTTTTAGCACTGGCTTTAGTACCTCGTTGAAAAAATAATTTTCTGAATATTACGATAATTTTCTGCAAAAATTTCATTTCTGAACTTCATTTTGTAAAAGATCATTTCAAGATTGATTTAGTTTTTGTCCAAGAAATATAGTTTTTTTGACGTTAAAAAAAAGATTTTAGTTATTTTTAAGATTTGAATTTAAACATATTAATTAGACATATCAATCAATTTGAAAAATCTCGTGAAATTCTATATTAGGTCACATTTTCAAAAAAAATAAAAAATTTAAGAAGGTAGCTGCCTTAAATTTTTAAACTTCAGAAATTTTTTTTCGAATTTTCCAAAAAAAAACAAGGTGAGTAAGTAAAAAAAGGAGTTGGTCAATTTTTTAGTAGGACTTATTTTCGTTGAGATTAGAATAGAATTAAAAATTTGAGATCTTTTTTTTTGTTTTTTCTAATAGAAATTTAATAATCTCTAATTAATTATCTCTTTTAAACTTCAAATTTAAAATTTCGTTCTTTTAAAAGATGGTATAATCAAACTTTTGCCTTCAAAACACAAATAAGTTATATGTAAATTGATCATTGACAAAAAAAACGTTTAAATATTAGCTGACTCAGAAATTGTTCTTAAATTTGGATACGTTTTATTCAAATAATTGAGACAGATAGCAAAAGATAATTTTTTTAAGTATTCTAAATCATTTAATTTATCTAGTGATTAAAAAAATATCCACTTATTTCTTATTCATAATATTCAATTGTTTTAAAGTTAGATGTTAAAAAACAAGTTTACATTTGCTATAAGATATGTAAAAAACAAAAACGAAAATCTTTAGGGAAAATTTGGTTCAGTTTTTTATTATTTAAATAATAATCAAGCATATATTTTTAGCATTTTCTTAATTTCATATTTTTTATTTATGGTAAACCCAGAACAATTCAACATGGCCTAAATTTAGGTAGCATTTTTTAAATTTACCATCCACTCTATATATTATCATATTCCTATTAATACTTTAAATTTTTCAAGGATTTGGGAAATCAAGTTTTGAATAATATTATCACTCGTTTAGCACTTATATTAATATAGAACATACATTTTAAAGCATCGTATTAAGAAAATTCTGCTGTTTTAAAAGAAATATTAAATTTAGGAACTAATTCAATAGTTGAATTTGAGACTAGAGAACAAGAAGATTAAATTTCTATTGATATTTAGTAAATAATTTTTTGCTTTGATTATTATTTTTGGATTTAACAAGTATTTTTTTAATTAATGATGATTTATTTTTGTTTGAAGAAAAAAAATAATTTATGGTTCGGGTGTGTGACTAAAAATTTTGGTAAAGTGTTTACTTAATTAATGAAAGACGAAAATGGCGGAGAAATGAATTTTAAGAAAATGAAAGCTCGATTTGTCAAGAACTTGAGCAATTTAATTTCTAAATTCATTTGAAATTGTTCAAATTAATTAGAAATTTAATTTGGTGTAAACTAAAAAGATTAATTTTTCTAAGACCTAGAATTACTTTAAATTTTTTCCAAATGGTTCATGATCAACAAGTCTATCAAATTATGGAGCAAAATTTAAAATTTAATTTTTATAATAATTAAAAAATTCCTATTTTAAAAGAAACATTTCGAAATTTTTGTTCTGCAAAATTGTAAAAAAAAAAATTTTTTTTGCCAAAATTGTGTTTTCATTTCGGAATAATTTTCATCTAATTTCATTTAAAAATAAATTATTATTTCATTTTAGAATTTATGTTCATGTGTATATATATAGAGCCATTTAATTCAGATTTTATGCTTAAATTTACTCTGTACACTGTGTCCTTAGATTGGAACTTTCGGCGAACTTGTCATATAACATGAGTTCTAAAAATTTGGCCAACGGTGCTACCAAGCCAGCATCGGAAGTTAAAAATGGATTCACAATTCCCAAATGGTAATTGAATTTTTTAATTAGTCATAAATGTACCATGTTGTGATTAAGGGCAGGTAAACCACCGGCAGGCCTGCACTTGGACGTGATGAAAGAGGGTAAGATGATACAAAAATTGATGATTGATGAAAAAAAGTGCTATTTTTTTGGCCGAAATCAGGAAAGTTGTGATTTTGTTACAGACCACGCTTCGTGTTCCAGAGTTCATGCCGTTCTGGTTTGGCACAAGGACTTGGCTCGTTCTTTTTTAGTGGACCTCAATAGCAGTAAATAAAAAAAAAAATTTTTGTTGCCAAAAATTTATCTAAACTATGTCCTAAAAGCTCATGGAACCTTTATCGGCTCCCTGCGTCTCGAGGCAAATAAACCGCAGCAGGTTTTTTTAGACAGCGAGCTTAAATTCGGTGCTTCGACCAGAACTTATATCATACGCGAAAGGCCTCACAATAACAAAAATCAGCCATCTATACTTAACAACTCAAATGCGTCTGAAAACGACGACAATGAAGACTCCTTTACGCAAACTCTGACCCTACCGGAGTCAGAGCTTGAGCTTGATGTAATTTTTTTAATCAAATCCCTCTTAAAAATACTAAATTATAAGCAGAATTTGACAGAATTTAACACAGCTCATAACAAAAGAATCGCTCAGTTGGTCGACATATCGAGTGGTGCAAATCTGCCATCAGTGCCCGGCATTGGTCCTGTGAAGAAAAAAAAGAAGACAGTGGTATTCAAAGAAGAAGAGGACATCATCAACCCGGAGGACATAGATCCGTCAATTGGTCGATTTCGCAATCTGGTCCAGACCACAGTTGTGGTACCGAGGAATAAGCGGCCTGCCCAGATGGTCCAGAGCGAAATATCAGAGAAAAAAATCCGCACAATTCATGGATCGAAAATGGACAGAGAGCTTACTTTGTACGAAGAACATGAAGAATACAACACAATTGGTTTCAAGTGTTTGAATAGTGCACCAGATGTGGATACGGTAAGTGAGAGTGAACCAGCGTATTTGCACTACCAGCAGACACAGTTTGAGGCGGTGCATGGCGAAGGCGATCATGATGACCATAAAAAACGCTACGCCAAAGAGTCGTGGCCTGGTCGCCATTCCACTAGCAATGTTCCAGCAACCACTACTGGGTCGCCCACTCACACCAAGCGTCTCATAATCTAGCTCTTTATTTTTCAAAGTGTACATTTTTTCAAAATAAAAATAAACTCGGATTTTCAGGTAATTAAGAAGTGATTTGAATAAAAAAATATAAATTAAATTCAAAATTTTAATTTAAGCAAAGAGTAATAAAATATTCTTTGAATTGAATTTTTTGTTTTTGTTTAAAAAAAAAAATATTCACGAATTTTATCTTAATTTAAAACAGAATATTTTTTTTATTGACTTTTCAAAATTTAGATTTTGAAAAAAAGCTATAGGCATTCATAGCAATGAGAGCCCAGATAATTAGAAAATTTTATATATACATAAAATTAAATTTTAAATTTTAAATTGAGAAAATTATTTATTTGTTAAAAAAATTGTCTTATCTGTATTTTATTTGTCAACAAAAAAAAAAAAAATGGTAACCGAAAAGCCCAAGACTGATCGTGTGCTGGATAATGACGGCTTTAAAAAAAGGGCCTCGTGTGTCTGTGTTCGAAATGAAAACGAAAATGAGGTAATATTGCACTATAATCTAATTTTGGAGCCAAATAAAAGTGTTCACTTTTCTAAGGTTTTATTGATATCAAGCAGTAGAAACAAAAATAGGTGGGTTGTTCCTGGAGGCGGCATTGAAGACAACGAAAATCCGGAAGATGCTGCTGAACGAGAAGTTTTCGAAGAGGCCGGTGTCATAGGCAGACTAGATCGCTTTCTTGGAGTTTTTGAGGTAAATTTTTAGAAGCGACGACATCAAAATGTCAAAGTTTTATTCAGAATCAAGAAAGAAAGCATAGGACCACAGTCTATCTGCTCATAGTTGATAAAGAGCTAGATGAATGGGAAGAGAATACCAAATATGGTCGGCTGAGAAAGTGGTTCAATCTAAATGAGGCAATCTCTGAATTGGAGCAGCACAAGCCGGTCCAAGTTTCGTACCTTAACCTGCTAAAAGGTGTCAGTGAACAGTCTTATCTAAATTTTAGCTCGCTTTCTCTTCCCATACAGAAAAATCCGTCAGAGTCATCTTGTTCACTGTCAAATTCATCTAGTAATTCGTCATCATTCAATTCATCTCCTGTTTCTGCTTCGTCAATTAAAAATTTTGTAAAAAATTAGCTTATTTTTTTTAATTTTTTTTTTTAATTAAATCGTTAAAACTAAATTAAAGATTTTATTGTACCTTTAAAAAAAATATTTTAAAAAAATATTTGATAGAGCTTAATTTTATTATTTGTAAAAATAAACTGTAAAAAAGGAATTTTATTTATTTGTTTGTGTGAGTCGACAAGACCCGTCACACCAGTCAACATCTCCAATAGAGGCCAACAAAGCCCGCAAATAGGACGCGTACTCTTGGTAGCGTCCGACCATTTTATCGAATGTGCTCGGGCTCTTTTTCAATTTAAAATTAGTAATTGTTTAACTTTGGTTTAATTTACTAACCAGCTCATCCAGTCTTGATTTAATATATTCGTTCAAAGGTGCTTTGTAGATTTTTTCAAAAGATTTGGAAATTTCATGTAGCTTTTGCTTGGGGTAAGCAAAAAATAAGCGAGACAAATAATAGCCAAAATCTTTCTTCAATTAAATCAAAATTAGCATGATTTAAATTCTTTTTTTAATTTAAAAAAAGTAAATTTTTGCTCAAAGGTTTCTATAACTACGCTCAAATTTTTTAAAGTAATTCAAATAATTTTTAAAATAGAATTGAAAGAAATTTGATATAGTACTAAAATTTTAAATTTTGAAAAATCAACAATTTTGCATTTAATAAAAATCAAGCTAGATTGCTTTATATTAATCATCATCTTAAGTTTTTAATTAAAAAGATAACAAAAAATTTTTTCAATTATTTTCCGAAAAGAAACATATTGATATTTGCTAAAGAAAAAAATAGTTCTTATTTAAAATATTCTATTGAATGATTAGAAAACATTTTTGCAATAATTATGAACAATCAAAATAATTTTTTGAACTTATACATAAAATCATAAATTGCTATAGACTCTCACAAACGATAACAGCGCATTTTAAAAATTGAATCAAATTTAATCCAAAAACAATCTAAATTTTTATTTTCTTTAATTTATAGTTTATAATCTCTCGACAAAATTTAAGAAATTTATTGAACTTTTAATTAATAATAATATATTTTTTTATTTAAGAAATAAGCTGCTAAATTTTTTTTTTTAAATTCAAATTTGAAAATTTTAAAACTTAAATAAAAATAAGCAAAGAATTTATAAACGAGCTGGAAATCTTCGTAAATTCTACTACTATCAAAAATATTTAATAAAAGCTTCGAATAAAATTATTTAAATATTTTATTTTTACCCAAGAACAAATATAATTAAATTAAAAAGTTATTTAAAGTTTAATGAAAATTTCATTTAAATAGTTTCAAGGAATAGACTTTCAAAACAAAAAATAAATTATAAAATTTGGTGAATTAAAAAAAAACGGAATAAATAATAAATCAACAAATAGAAATTATATTTCATCAAAATAAGATTCAAATATTTCTTCTATTAAGATTCAAAATTTTTACAATAAAAATTTCAAAGATGGTTTAAAAATATTTTAAAACTATCAACCTAATTTTTTATATTTTATTCATTTCCATTCAAATTATTATTTTAAATTTTTCTAAATGATTCTGAAAAAAAGACATTAAAACATCTGATAGGCATCCAAAAAAAATTGTCATTTGATTTTACACTAAAATGTGTGACTCTTGAATAATTTCTAAAATTTTCAATTTAAGTTAAATTCAAATTTTATTTTTTATTGAGAAGACAAAAGCTTTTCATGTCATGAAAAAAATATAAACCGAATTTTTGTTAAAAAGCAAGTATAAAAAATAATAAAATTTGTCTTTTTGACTTAATCATTCTCAAAAATCAACCCATATTTTATACTAAAATCTTTTTTAAAATTTATGACAATAAAATAAAATGTCTCTACAATGTATTAAATATTACATAATATGATATTGTGTTTTCACAAAATTTATCTATTTGTCTTAGAAAATAGATGTCATTAAAAGTTATTAAAGTAGCTCAATAAAATATTAAATGTCACATTAAATTATTAATTATCACATAAAATTAAACATCAGAAAAAGTCTCAGAGTTTTTGAGAAATTTGAGTCTGCGACTTTGGGCGCAGTTATATGTTCTTATTGTCAAATTATCAAACTAATACTCGTTCTGCTAAGCCGATCGGCCTTTATAAATTTCAATAGCTAAAATTTATGCTTTTGTCTCTAGATCCTGCATTCTAGATATTCGTTGAAAATATGTCTTGTTTTTTTAAAAGTGGTTCAAGATTTTAATATCATTTTCTATTAATTCAGAGTTATCACAATCTTGACTAATTTTTCCAAATAGATTCCTCAATGGAGAAATTGAGAAACTAGGCTTATCTTTTGCTTGCTTGGTTCATTGTGTTTTTTAACAATTGATTGTAATTTTTAAAGATTTTGTTATTAAACAGTCTTATTTTATAGTAAATTTAAAAATTTTGAAATATAATCATATTTATCTGCGATTATTAATATTTTAATGTGACAATCAATTTAACAAAAGAAAATTAATTTATCTTTTTGATTAATAATTCATTTTTAGGTCAAAATATATTTTTTAAACGATTCTTAATATATATTTAAAAGACGCATTAAATATTTATGTGATAATTAATAAGTTTTTATGATAAATAATTTTTAAATGTGGAAATTAATTATTTTTTTGTGATTTTTTTATGTGACAGGTTAATTGGTGGCCAACATTTAAATTATTTTTGATTTTTTGACGATCGGTTTACGAAACTAAAAACTTAAAATTTTAACCTTGAGATATTTTTAATCATAATTTTTTTTTCTTAATAATAGAGTGCCATGTTTTTAAGCAAAATAACTAAAATCGAGAAATAGATAGAGATGAAAATATTATTTCGACAAAAGAGCTCTTTTAAATTATTTTTAAATTAAAATATTAATTTCAAAATTTTTAACTTAATTTAATGGCTCCAAAAACAAAAAATTATTCAAATTAAATTTCTCAATTCTATTTTTTTTAAGTTACATCAATCTGATAAAATCAAATTATTTTTTTTTAAACTAAAAAAAATTTATCATCAAAATTCAAAATTTTTCTTTTTTGTGTTTTTTCATGCTTGCCGTAAAGAGAATTGGAAAAAATTGACTTACTTGGTCGAGTAAAACTTTTACATGCGAGGCATAATATGCATATGGATCATGCAAAAATTTAACTTGAAAAAAACTTAACTAATTTCTCAAAATACATTTGTTTTAAATAATACTTGCTTGGTCAATAAATGACATTTTCATGCAATTTTTTTTCAGGCGATCAAAGATTGAGTATCCATAAGTTTGTCGAAATTTCTCAAAAGCTTGAGTTAAGACTTGTGGCGCATTTTTACCAATTATATTCATTAAATACTTGGTTTTGAAATCTTTACGAGATTGATGTATCTTAAGATGCTTGTACATGTCCTTAATTAAAAATAACAATAAAACAGAATTCTTTAAAATGGGTACCAATTTTAGCTCAGTGGAAAGTCGATCGATTTTTTCCTCTGAATTCGGCAGCTGCCTAGACTCCTTTTAAAAAAATTAACAAGCAACATTAAATCTTGTAAAAAGATTACATTAAGAAGCATTATATGAAACTTTGAACTGTATTTGTTCAATTTGGAAATAATTTCATCTTCCAGATTTATTTTGTATTCTTAATCAAGCAATTTTTTTAGAATAAATTTTACTTATAAATATTTAAAAAATACTTAAAAAATACGAATTTTTTAAACTTTTCCTATTTTCATTGCTTGATTCGAGCAAAATTTCCGTCAGCATGTAAGAATTGAAGATGTTTTTTTTATTTCTAAACATTGACTTAAAAATAATGAATTAAAATTTTTTGAGGGAAATTAAAAAAATTTACTTGAAGCGCTACTGGTATTAAATTGTACAGTTTTGTAACACTATTAGTCATAAAATCAAATCGTTTATTTAGCATTTTAGCATTGAACTCAAAAGTGGGAGTTATTAAAGCGTTGATGATTTTGGCTGAATTTTTCCAAACCCTGCTGCCCACATTCTTTAGCTCTTTAAGCCAGACTCTTCCATTTTTTGCTTCCAAAATGTTGATTAATTCTTGACGCTGTTTTGCGCTTTTGCTTATCAGAGTATAAATGACTAATAGTTTTCGATCGGTCTTGACAGCAAATTCCAAAATTCTTGCCTCAAGTTCAGGATTAAAGTAATTAAGCTCATCATAATCGGAGTCGATAGAATGACATTTGATGAATGGCACATTCGCCTCTTTGTTGGTCAAGCAAGTCTCATCGTCATCCTCGTCAGTTATGTAAAATTCGGCTGCACATGGTTCAAAGTCTTGGGTATTGTTGGAATAAATCTTACTCTTTTATATGCTAGAAATTAATTTTTTAATGTTTATAATTTTTTTTCAATTACTTTATCAGAACGTATTGATTTAAATAAAAGTATTGATAAAAGTATTAAAAAGATGTTCATATCGCTTTTAGTCCTTGTTTTTCAGAATAAAAAAAAAAAGATTTTTATGTAATTTAATAAGGCGATAATCTAATTTAGGGAAAATTTATTTAGAATCAAAAAATAATTTGAACTTGGCTTAAAATTAGGCAAAATTTTTTGATAATTTTTTTATATAAGTAAATAGTTTTTATAAGGATATTTTAAATTTTTTAATCAATTTCTTATTAACATATTAAAAAATAATTTTTTTGAAATGAAATAGAATTTTTCAAAAAAAATATTTTTTTAAATTTGATTATTGAATAAGTTTAGTTACTTAATTAATTTTTTCTACTTTCCTTCTATTTCCGATCTATCTATCAAACTTTTAACATATTTTTCATAGTTATTGATAAAAATGTTTAATGATAATTTAAAAATCCATTGTTTTTTTACACATATAACAATAAAGTTGGGTTTAAATTTTATTGAGCAATTATTTAATAATTAAAAGGTTAATTTTATTAAAGAAAATAAAATATTTGATTTCTACTAATCAACCAAAGATAACTCATTTTATTTATTAAAATAAAAAAAAATTTCAAAAACCTATAAATTAAATAACTAATAATTTAATTATTTATAAATTATAGGTTAGCTAGTCTATTAGCCATTTAATTGTAAAATAAGTTGTGAGGTTAACAATCGTTTATTATAAATCACAACACAAGTATTATCCACACTTACAAATCAATCAAAAATCTCAGAAAACTTCATTTAGCTTTTGCTTATAAGCATATTAAAATATTACATCTTCAATTATTGTAATTAACAAAATAAGAATAATAACTAAGTAATGTAGCTACGAACTAACTAGTTCTTTAGGCAAAACAAAAAATTTTGTTAAAAATTTATAAATTTTCAAATTTGAAGGCTTAAACGAAGGCTTTCGCCATTCGGACGAATCCTGGGTTTTTCAGCGGTAGTGAAGTTTTGAGAAAAAATTTAAAACCAGTTTTATTTCAATTATTAGCGATAAATTTTAAAATAAATCAAAATGTGTATTTTTGTGGCTCTTTTCCTTTTTATCTGAATTAATAATTCTCTTTTGTGATTTTTAAGCTAAAAATTTCAAATCATATTTTTTTTTCTTAATTTTTAAATATTTTGCTTTATTTTTTTGTTCCAAATTTCTCCAAATTATTTTTTTTAATCTAATTAATATGAAAGTTGTATTAAATTTTTTTATCAACTTTGAAACTTGTTTTCCATCAAATTTGGCATGACCATTTAAGTTGATCAATAAATTAAAGAAAAAAATAATTTTATTTTTAAATTTTTTAAATTGAAAGATTCATTTTTTGTGCATTAAAAATCAAATTACGAAACAAAAAAATTATTCTCATTATGCGATATTTAAAAATTGTCTGATTCATTTTTATTGTGATCAATTTTTTAAAAGTTTAAATAAAAAAAATTAGTTATTTTAAAATTTATTTTATTTATTATCTTACAAATATAGTTGTGAATTATGATAGAAATACTCATAAAAGTGAAACCTCATAGGCAACAATAGAAGCATGATCAAGTTTGCCCCTTAACTTCAGCGATTTTTGTCTCAAATCAGCTTGAAATTTAGCCTTTTTCTCGCTATCCTCGATTTGTGATGCCTCTAAAAGACCTTTTTCCAAAAGATCCCTTTTCTCCGCGGTTAATTTAACAACATGGTCAATCAAAATAGCACAAGTTTCTTGGGCCGACAAATTCTCATTAGGTGTTTTGTTTCTTAGCAAAATTTCATTCATGTGAGCTAAACCACAAGCATACCTCTCATACGGACTCATTTCAGGTAAATCAGCCAAATTTTTTTCTACATTATCCATCATGGAGTTTCTATTACCTTGCTTTCGGGCTGTCTGAGACACAATCGGATCTAAATTGTCCGAGACACCATCGGACATCAAAAAAACAATGTCATTCTCTTTTATGTACATTAAAGAATATGTCAAGTTAGAAACATCTGGCTTATTTCCATACACACCACCCAGAGCTCCACCAACATTCCTCATATCTCGGTCATTGTTTAAATTTCTTGCTCCCAAACTCAAATCAAAAATACCTCTATGTCCATTAAAAACATAAGCAGTCGAATCACCAATGCTCAATGTACAAACTGCCCACAAAGAGTTCTGGGACGGATCCTTAAGTTTCACCACCACACAGCAACACAGAGTGGTCACTGCAGCCTTTCTTTGGAGAATAAAATCTTGAGCTGAGTCAAATGAACGGCACATTATTTTGAATATGTCATGGGTAGTTAAATTTTTTTTAGAGTAGAGAAATTTGTTCAAATGGTTCATGGATGCACGGACTCCACATCTTGCTGCCAAGCGGCTCCTCGGTCCCCAGTTGACTCCATCGGCAAGAATCAGCACAGAACTGTTCTTTCGGGTCATAATGGCGTAGACATCGGCGATTGGGTCTCCAACAGTGGTGTTGTTTGTTAAATTGTTTTCGTATAGAGAGCATGCTATGCCGTATGACTTATGATGGTATGAATTGAATTTTGTTATGCCCATTTTGTGGAAAGAGTCCCAACATTCGTGGAGCATTTTTTTCTCGTCCTGTGCCACTGGATTTTCTTGGTTTTCAGCAGGTGTCACGTAACTGTTTGGTTTACGCTGCGGAACTAGTTTTACGTTGGCAATGCCTTCATCAGGTCCGGAATTGTACGAAATTAATTCTTGATTTAGATCACATATTTCATCATTTGGTAACTGGTCGTATGATTTGGCATGGTAGCATTTGTAGGTTTTACGGCGAAGTTGACTGAAACAAATTAATAAAGGTTTTTAGATGATATTTTTTTGAAATTTTTTTTTCTTATTTTAGTTGTAATTTTTATTTTAAAATTTAAAAAAATTAAAATCTGATTTAAAAAAGCAAAAGTATTAAAAATTATTTTGAGTGCTAATTTAAGAATTTTATCTTAAAAAAAATCTTAAATCATAAAATTATTATTATTTAATTATTTATTTTTCTAAATTTAAGAAGTTCAATGAACAACAAAATGACAAAGTAGATTTTTTTAAGCAAATATTTATTCTCCTCCCAAAATTAATTAAAACTCTAAAAATTGTATTAAATTAAATTAAAATTATATAATCAATAAAATAAAATCTGAATTTAATTCGATGAAGATATCATAAAAATTTTAAAATAAAAGCTTAAATATTCTTTTATAAATAAACTAATTATTTTCTCAATTCAGCTTAATTCGAATAACCTTTTTGTAAAAGAGATGAATTTTTTCTAGAAATTATTACGATTTACAGTTTTTTTCATCTTAAATCAGATGTGTGCAAATAATTTTCGAATTTAATAAGAATAATTTTTGCAGACATTTGAAATTGGGTGAAACAAAAATTATGAAAATCATTGTAGATTTCAAAACAAATTTTTTCCTTTTTTATACAGGTTTTTCTAATTTAGCTGAATTTATAACAACTTCTTTTACCGGAAAAACATTCGAATCAAAATTAATATTTACAAAAATTGGTTTCAAAGTAGCTTCGAGATTTATTTTTAAAAATGGAATAAAAATTCTTAAAATTTAAATTAAAACGGCTTCTCGACTAGTCTTGGAGCAAAACGGGCCTTCTATAAGAATCTATGAAAAGACAGATATTACGTCAATTTAAGCTTTTTAATTTCAAATTTTTTTATTAAGCATTTTTCATTTTAATAATTTTAGATTGCAGCTTTATTATTACATAGGAAAGTCTTGATATTCAGAAAAAATTTAAAATAAATATTTCCTTTTTCGCAAAATTAAAATTAAAATAAAAAAAAATCTAAAAAAAAAATAAAGCATTAAATAAAATATTAAAAATGCTTTATTTTATGAAAATTTTTTGCTTTATTTTTTGGGTCCATGAAAAAATTTGATTACGATTAATTTAGACTAAAAATCTACAATTTTATTTAAAAAATTTTTCAACATAAAAAATTTAAAGGTTTAAATTATGACTCAGAATAAATCTGGATTTTTCTCATCATTAGATTTGATTTTTAAAAAAGGAAATATTTTTTTTTGGTTTTTCTTATTTCATCACTAATTTTACTTAATTATCTTATTTTTACAAACATCATGTTAAAATTCTTATCCTATTATTAATACCAAAATTTCAGATTAAACTCAATTCTTTTTATGAAAATATCTATAAACAAAAACAAAAAAAGATAATTATTATGTATTAGATTACAAGCACTATTATCTTATTCCTACTTTCGAAATTGACATTGCTTAAGAAATGTCTTTTCGGAAAGTACCGTGATACCTTGCTGATATCAGAGTGCACCTAAGTAAGATTTTTATATACATGTATGCAAATTCGATTTTCTGGGTTTCTGTCGAATTTAAAAACTTAAGTTTTAGTGATATATTTAAAATATAAAAAAAATATTAAATACGACTAAAAATCAAAAAGAAGTGGTTTAAGATATGGCATTATTTAATCTTTATTGCCATCGAATTCGCTAAATAATCATTTTTCAGTTATCTAATTCAATTGTATTTTTCTTCATTTTCAATTTCAGTAATTTTTTATTAAAATTTAGGAACTAAAAAATCACATAGTCTTTTACTACCAGATAACATTTTTTTAGGAGATAATTTTATATAAAAAAGTAGATAAAATAAATGGTAAATGAGCAATTTTTTAATAAGTAAAATATTTTTCAAAAGATATTTTCATTTAAATAAAGTTGAATGTTTTAATGAAATAGATATTTGCCATAACTTAGTGATGAAACCAGAAATTAAGGACGATGTATCAACTAAAAAAAAATTAATTAATAGTGATAAAATGATACAAAATTTAAAAACATATATTTTAATGGTAAAATATTTAAAAAAATACTCGAAATTTGCTTAAATTTAATTAACTTTAAAGTTTTTATTTGAAACAAATTTTTAATTTACAGTTATGTCCCGCATTTTGTTTTTTATAACTATTAGTGTAAAATATTTTAAAATTTTACAATAAAAATTTTAGACAAAATCCGGTTAATATATGGTCTTCCTTTAATAAATTTACGTAAATTGTTTTAAAAAAAAAATGTCAAAAAATTCAAGAGCTTTGGCGTCTTTTGAGCTAATTATAAAATGTAAATTTAATATATTCTTTTTGATTTATTTTACGATTAAGATTTTGGTAAATTATAAAAAATCAATTATAAAACATCAAGTTCTTTAGCCCTTAAAAAAACAATAAAGACGACAGTGCTCTTGAATTTTTTGATATTTTTGTTTTTTACAACAATTAACGAAAAATGTTGAAATTTAACTTATTTTTAATTAAATTGTTCTAAAAATCAAAAAGTGCAACATCTCTGTATTTGCATTAATAATTATAAAAAAAATTGCTCCTGAAATTATTTTTTTTCAATTAAAATTTTTGTTTCTGGTAGATGGTTGTAAAATTTTAAATATCAAACATCAAAAAAATTGCGAGAGATTATTATCAAGAAAAAAAAGTTCTATTATGAATTTTTTCCAAATTATTTGTTCTATATTTTTTCCATTAAAACATTTTTCAATTCTATGAAATGATTATGAAAGAAAAAATCGAAATGATGATGAAAGAAAAAATCGTCTTTCAAAATACCACTTGTTGTAGCTTAAGTTTTTTAATTAAAAATTAACTCTACTTAAAACGCTAAAGATAATGACTGACAAATTAAAACAAAAAAATAAATATTTAAATGAATATTTGAACAAAAATAATTAAATTAATTATTTACTTTAGTTTTTTGATTAAAATATTATTTGAAAGAGTATTGGTGACTTTTTTGATTGAAGAAGCTGAAGCAAGAGCGGCCGCAGAGGCAACGTTCGTAGCGTCATTGATGGACATGTCATATCCCCTCTAATTTGTTTTCAAAAAATAAATCATCTAAAAAAGAAAAAATTTTTTGTTTTTAGTTTGATGAATTTTTACTTAAATCCAATGAGAAAAAGTACATATTCGACGGAATTAAAAATTTCCATCTAATCACTTATCTTTCTTTATTTAATTATTTCAAATATAAAATAACAAATCCTCAACAAATGCCTAAAAGCTTACAAAAATTGCTGCTAGATCGATATTTCTTCAAAATATGCTGCTTGCCCTAATCAGAGATAAAATATTTCAATGCAATTACCATGTCTACATTATGAAGAAAGAAAAATTACTTTCAAATAAACTAATAGCTTTAAAGCTTACTGTAAGCCGATATGATAAATACTTTCCTTTTTGGAATTTTATCTAAATTGCTAAAATATTTGCACGTTTTTCCGAAAACGAGAGTGCTAAATTTATTTTTACCTTAGAGAGTTTGTATGCAAATGCATCAGGCCCATTTGCTTGACATTTGAATTAATCAATATTTAAAAAAATACAATTTTCGGCCAACTGCTCAAATATCTGAGTCTATTTATGATTTATGCTAAACCGAGGCTAGTTACTCTATCGGGATTTGATATAATTTATTATAATTTTTTTCCAAATACAATCTCACCTTTGGTCTAAATAATGACCTAGTCAAATTTATACAAATTAATTATTTTTCTTAAAAATATTTAATTTACTTGTAGCACCCATAAAATCAATATAAAAATACTTTATTTTTTGTCAATGACTTGATCCCATTGAGGAAATGGAAATAAAAATTTTGTATTTTTTTTAAAACAAAATTCTAAGTGCTGGTCATGGATATTTTAAGAAAAAAAATTATTTTTTTCTCTCAAAATTAATATTTTTTTATATTTTATTTATTTGTTTGTCTGTGTCGAGCTCAAGCTCCTTCAGATTAAATAAAAAACATCAAAAAGTCGAGAAAAAATAAAATAAAATTTAAAGTAAAAGAAGTTAAAATACAATACAAAAGAAAATTAAAATAGTTTATTTTTTGAATTTTGCTTAAATTTATATTTGCACCGGTGAGCTCAAATACTAATAACAATAGTTCTCATTAGCGAGAGAGCTGGCCTGAAATAAATGCTAACTTAAGCCTCAGCAATAAAAAACTAATTTGCTCACGTATTTCTTTTTGATAATTTGATTAAAATAACTAGCTTCTTTTTTTTAAACGAGCTATCTCATTATTTGAAGATTAATTAGAATTTAAATAATAAAATTCAGACTGAGTGAATTTTTTTTTTGCTGCCTAAAACCTTTTTTAAAATCTCATTAATTGAGAAAAAATAGACTTTTAATGATTCAGATATTATCATGAAATAAAATCTGCTTTTTTTTCTAATCAAAAACTTGCATGAAAATTGATTGATTAAATTCAGCTTAAAATTTGCATTCAGAAGCATTTAAGGGTTAAATAATTATCATTTTTTCCTTACTGATTATGTTATCACTTTGGTTACACAAAATATTATTATTGTGTAATCTTACAATTTAGTTTTATTGATCAATAAAAATATAGAACGATTGAAGAAACATGTTTATTGATTATGAAAAGCATCCGTTTTTTATTAATTGATTTAATAGAAATAGCTTGGGTTTATTTAGTTAAAACTGAAATTAGTTGGAGTAAATATTTGAGTGAATTTCTTTTTTCAATTAACATTACATTGTTTTGAATCGAAATAAAATCTTGATTAATAAATTTTTGGAATAAATTTTTTAAAGAAGATTTTTTTTTTATTTTTTTTTTAATAGGTATTTTTATTTAAAAATTAATTTAAAAAGGCTTCGAGCTAACATTCGAAAAGAGCGCATACTGCACATACGAAGTGAAGCTCATTCTGCCCAGTAAAAAACAATAATAAAAACAAACAAACATATTTTAAATTACATCATTAAAAATAAAATTTTTTTTTTTTTTTTTATTTAAAAAGAAAAAAGAAAGAAGACAAAAAATTTGATAGATTAAAAGATGATTATTTAAATAAAAGACCAGGCCCGGCTAGCTCAGTCGGTAGAGCATGGGACTCTTAATCCCAGGGTCGTGGGTTCGAGCCCCACGTTGGGCGATTTTTTTGTTGATGAAAAAATCAACATCGAGAAAAAAATAATATAAAAATTATTTTTCTTTGAAAATTCTAAAATTGAAATAATTTCTAAGATTTTAAAAAGGCATCGCCGGGAATCGAACCCGGGATCTCCTGTTTACTAGACAGGCGCTTTAGCCACTAAGCCACGACGCCACATCTTTAGATTTATTTTTTGAAACAATTAAAAATAGAAAAAATTTAAATCGATATTTGAACCAAGATCTTTACAGAAAAGCTAGAGCTGATCCAAACTGCACCTAGACTCACACAAGACGACCCAAGTGGTTTGCACAGGAATGCAGTTGATTAAGAAATAGTGTTGGACGCAATCAAAAGACCGGTCCAAAATGAAGATTTATTATTTTTTTACTAAAATTACTCAAAAAATTAAGTCTAAGTCACAAAAATTTAAGTCAATTCTAAACTTGTGACTTTGAATTTAACTAGGCCGCTTAAATAATTACCTGGAACAGCAAAAAAATTCATGTTGTCCGGAGGCATTGTGAAATTTCATGCAAAACTTCCAATACAAATATAAAAAAATTTTACAACTTTTGTTCTTAGTGTCAAAAACTTGTTCTGTAAATGAAATAAAGTGAAAAAACTGTTGTTTCACCTTCTGCGGAAGCCTGCAAAATATGTGTGAATTCTGCAAAATTGCACCCAATTTAAAAGTATTAAAAATAAAACGGAGTTAATTTGCACAAATTTCGCAAACTTTCACAGTAGTTGAAACAAAAGTTGTTTCACTTACAGAACAAGTTTTAGACTTTTAGAACAAGATTTATAAATTTTTTTTATTTTTGTATTGGAAGTTTTGTATGAAATTTCACAATGGCTTGTTCGGACTTTTTTTCAAAAAAATTGAATTCATTGACTTAAGACTTGTGACTTATAAACAAGTCTGGTTATGGTGAAAAAACCTCAAAAACTTAAGGTTTTTTTTAAAAAATGAAAGTTAGAAAATTCGTCATTTTTTCAAATATCTTTTGATGAAATTCTTATATAGACTTGAAATTTTTCAAACTTTTTAAGTCGAACAAATAATATTAATAAGTAATTAAAGACTTTTATTCTGTATAAAAAATTACATGATATATTTTTATCATTTTTTATTAAAACTGGCTTTACTTTATAAAGTTGAGAGAACTTCAAATATTTCAAAAAATGCATTTGATTTTTTAAAACTTTAAAAAAATTGACTTAAACAAAATCTTCTTCTTGGACTGAATTCTTTAAGTTGTGTATAAATTTGATATTTAATTGAAGCTTAAAACTTAAAATAAAAGAATTTTGACAAAATTTTCAATATCCATGCAAAAAATAAATTGAATTTGTGAATATCCTCCCGACATATTTTTTAAGAGTTGTTGTGAAATTCAAATACAAATTAAACAAAAATTCTTCCTTTTTTGATGAATTAAAATTAAAGTGAATAAAATATACTTTTAAAAATACTGCAAAAGAATGCAGCATACTCTGTTGCACCTTTTTGGCTCAAAATAATTTTTCTCATTTTTTAATAAGATTATCAATAAGATTTAAATTGATTATTGGTTTAATTTACTTAAAAAAAGAAAATGATGATTTATTTTAGGCAAAAATGGCGCAACAAAGTATGTTGCACTTTGTTGGAGTATTTTTAAAAGTATATTTTATTAACTTTATTTTTAATTCGTCAAAAAAGGAAGAATTTTTGTTCAATTTGTATTTGAAATTCACAATACCTTTTTTAGATCAAATAAAAAATGAAATTGTTCACAAAAATTTTACTTTTGTAGTAATTTTCCGAAAATGATGATTTGAAAATAAAAATGCATATAGATGTTTAAATTTTATTTTATAATTTTTTTTAAGGTTTTTAGTTTGATTTTAAGATTTTTTTGTGTTGAGTAGTTCGTTGATTTTATTGATTGATTTGATCAATTATAATTTTTAATTTTTTTTTTTTA
>QEOQ01000014.1:341686-360961 GCA_010279815.1 Brachionus plicatilis
CGAGTTTAAGTACAAAACCCATTTTCAATGCTTATTTGAGTGTATCCAAAGCTTTCTTAATAAATATTCACTATTGCAATGTCATCAATTGTTCCATTTTTATTCAAATAAATTTTTTCCTTACCGTCATATCTCTGAATAAGCTTTTGGTAAGTTGATGTTGAGAAATGATTTGTCGAGACAGTTTTGTCAAACCACATACCAGCACATTCTTTTGGACATTCTTCTTTAAAACAATTCATGAATAATTTATCATTTTCATACTCAAAAAAACTCATTAAACAATCGATTTGAGATTTATTTTTGCACTCGGTCGATTCCACAAAATTAGGATAATATGAGTCGTAGCACCCACAGGTTTGTATCAAAAAAATTTGAAAGCATTGATAGTAACAAGATATTTGTGAATACAAATCTAAATATTTATGAACCAATTTGTATGCTTTTGACTCAAAATAATTTGGATCTTTTGTATTCTTATCACAATCACTGTACGGTTTAGTCTCTAATTCATAAAAAGTTCTTGATAATGCAATGTTTGTCTCTGTTTTTGGGGGAACTGTTGCCGGACTCACCAGCATGGGATAAGTTGTTTGATTGTGAATAAAAATTAAGCTCCCCGAATTCGGGTTAAGAAATTTTAAACTATCTGGAACACTTAAATTCAAAATTAGTCTCAATGATCCTGTTCTTTCAATATTAGTTGAATATTCAAGGTCAATTTTGCTTCCTTTTGAATCAAATCCTGAATTGAATTGAAAGCAATTTCCGTGGTTAGGATGGAAAAATAATTTGAATTGAGATCGGTCACACTGTAAAAAATCAAAATAACAGTCTACTAAAAGTTTACCAATTGTATCTCCATAAAGTTCTTTAGATTCCTCATAAAACTCAGAGATTTTGGCATGGTTTCTATAATCATACTCAAAAAGGCTTGAAAATGGACTTCTTTCCAAAGTCTGATTTTCGAAACTTTTAGAAAAGTTGACCGAAAAATCTGATGTAAAAAAATTCATGTTACAGATTGTAACTGTTGGAAAAATATTTTTGTATTGATTTATTATTCGTGTTTTTGTGGTCACTTCATGTTTGAAAAAATTCATGATATTTTGACATGCCATAAAAGCACATAGTCCTGTAGACACAACACAAAACAAAATCCACATGATTTTTATGTAGAGATTTTTGGACCTTAGAATGCTTGGAAACCCGTGAATAGTTGATGAAAGCAAGCATTCACAAAAAGTGTTCATTAGCTTTTTTCGAAAAGACTCAGGGTTTTTCAAGTCCATTTTTTAGTTTTTTTTAATCCTTGTTTCTTGAATTTTATGAAAAATTGATATAAGTATAGTTAGTTAGCTTTTTTATATACTTCTTTACAGTTATTGTTGAGCGGAACAAACTTAGTCCAACTAAAGAAGAAATGTGTAGGATATACATTTAATAATACTTTTAAGAATTAATTTAAAATTATTACTAAATTTTCACTGGTAACTAATTTACATTTATTAAAATTTTAATTTCGTTGAAACAATCAAAAACATTTTATTAGAATTTTATTTATTTTTGACTTTTCTTTTAACAGCAATTTTTGGTTTTACAGAAATATTTAGTATTTTTTGGATAAATTAAGATTTTTGATCAAATTACATTTTTCAAATTTTATCTAAACATTTTAAATGCGCATTTAAATTTCAATGCAATTTTTTTTAACAATTACATTCCATTTTGAAAATATAAAAAATTTGCGATGAAATTTAATTACACATTTAAAAATTTAAGTTTTTACTAAAATTGAAACTGTTGGTCCTGTTATCTGGTAGAATCGGTTTCATTACAAAACATGTCCAAAAACCAGTCTGAACCCAATTTTTATGAATTTTGGACAGAATAATTTTAATATTTCAAGGGAAAACAGCAGGCGAGTGCCATTGTCTCAAGATACGGGTTAATACTTCATATTTTTAAATTCATTATAAAATATAATATTCATATTAAACTTTTTTGATGAATTTATAAAAAATTCATAAAATTTTTGAAAATTAAAAACCTAAATGTTCAAAACTTTAACATTTATCTTTTGATCACAAAACAATAAATTAATCTGAAATAAAAACTTTAAAAAAATTTTTTCTCATTTCATCGATTTGGTAATCAGTTCAACTAGATTATTGCTGTGTGAGCAGTATTTTAAATTTTTTAACTAAAATTGACAAATATTATAAAAAATATAGGATTTTTTAGATTGTTTTTTTTATTTATTTTATTTAAAATATAGTTTGGGATGGAATCCCAGGTTGTTTGGAATGGAACTTTCAACCCCTTGCTTGAAATTGTTTTTTATATTGAGATTATTTTTTATTTACATGCATTTAAAAGTTTGACGAATTTCCGTTTTTTTATGACTATTTCAATAATCTTTTATAATTTTAAATTAAATAATTCAATTTATTTTTGAAATTAACTAAAAGTTTACTTTTTATAAAGTCTTTATGTAAGATTATTTAATTTAAGGCAATTGTTTGAACTTTTATTTTTTTATTCAAAAAAGGACAAAAATGGTCCTTCAACTTTTGAAAATGACAAAGATATTTTATTTGAACCCGAATAAAAACAAAAAAGCCCCAAAAAATCTTAAAAATTGACCAAGAAATGACCATATGGAATAAAGCTTTGATTTTATGCTTATTTACATATTTTCAGAAAGTTCCGAATTACAGATTTTTGAAATTTTTGGGCTCAGCTCGTCAAGATCTAAAAATTAAGGTCGTAAGAAAAACGTGGTCGTTCAGCCAAACCAATACGACAAGCATTTATGAGACAAAAGACATTTTTATTGTTTTTTTTTATTTGCTTAGCAATTGTCTTATTTTGCCTTACTTGTTTTTCTTTAAATTACATTAATTATAATTTACCTAGAAATAATCAATAAATATTTTCAAACGTAGTTTTTTACATACCTAGCAAATTAAACTTTGTTCAATTTTATAGAACCTTTATTCAATCATATTTCAAAAATTAAAAAAATAATTATTTTTTCTCTTTTTTACATTTACATTTGTAATTCAATTATTTCTTAATAAAAAATTTATGACTTGAAATTTTTTATATTTTTTATAGTTCTATTTTTAAAATAAGTCAAAATCTTCGCTTAAATTTTTTAAAATTTTGAAACAAGTAAAAGTCATGACTTGCACTTGACTTATGACTTTCATACAAGTCAGAAAATAATAAAGATAAATTAAGATCGATTTTTAAAATCAATTTATTAAATAAATAAATAAAAACAAGAAAATGAAAATTGTCAAAATATGGTTTATTTTTAGAAAATTTAAGTCAATTTATCTAATTTTCATCTAATAAAAATATTTTTTTTGAAATAATGATTAGAATTAGATTGCAAAAATGCAATAAAAATACTAAAATACAATTCAATCAATTTTCATATGAATTTTAGTCAATTTATTAAAGAAAACAGCATAAAACTTAATCAGAATTATATTTCGAATCACCAATTTTTAAATTATCTCATTTTACAGAAAGTTTGTCGGCTCTAAACTCACTCAGTACTCTTTTAATGGTGAATGAAGACCAATTGGCATTTTTTAGAATGTATTAGTATTATAAATGTTAAAATAAAATTAAAATAAATAAATTTTTTTTTTAATTTAAAATTTTATTTTTTCCAAAAATTTATTTCTTTTTATTTTTAAAATATTTGTAATAAACGATTTGAAACAATAATTGTCAAAATACATTTTCAAATCTTTTTTATTTTCAATATAATCATTATTTTTGATTTTTAGCTTTGAAAAAATCAATTTTTAGTATTTTTATTTTAAACATGTTTACAATTTATGTTGAAGTAGACTTATTTAACTGTAACCAATTTTAAAGTCTAATGAAAAGCCATCTTGACAATGATCAGTTACTTTTCGCTAAAATAACAAAATGAATAATCTTTTTCTTAAAAATGTTTAAACCTAAACTTAAGAAATAAAAAAATTTATTATCAGCATAAATTGACAACAATTTTTACATGAACAAAAAAATTGGATTTTAATTAATTTATTAAATTCAATTAATCTTTAAAACGAAAATTTGATAGGTTTAAAATCAATTTTTTGGAATAAAATTTCAAGCTTTAATTTTTAATCAAAATACTAAAAATAAATAAAAATAGCAATATTTTTTATGCTTGAAAATCTGAATAACTTCTTTTGAATTAATTAGATTTTAACATTTAAAATTGAGCAATTAATTACTAATTGCTAGTTTTTTTTTAATCTTTAACAATCATTAAAGTCTATTTATTTAACATTAGGAACGATAGGTATAAATACAAATGCCAAATAATAATAATTATTGGCTCTGCGATTTTTTAAATGTAATTTAAAATATTTATTTTGGCTAGAAACTGTTTTTTTCTCAAATTATTATTAGAGAAATTTAGATTGTACCCCACAAATTTTTAATAAAATACCCCAAATTATTCAATTTTAACCCCAATTTTATTAAGAAAACCACAAAAAAAGATACACAAAGACTAAAAAAACCCTATTTTTTAATTTAATGACCACAAATTAATTAAATTTTGATATATTTATTTATTTATTTCAATGAACGCCTTAAAGGCGATGTTAAAAAAAAATTAACATAAAAAAAAAATATTTTTTTAATTTCGACCCTGTTTTTAATTATGACCTTATTATTATTTATTTCATTGAACGCCTTATGGGCTTAATAAAAATTTAAAAAAAAAATTTATTTGATTTTATTTAGCGTTAATGGCTAAATATGTAATAGATGATACTGATATTAGTCCAGATTCGAAAAACTTATCAAATTGTTTTATTAGAAAAATAAGACAAAATATAAGTGCTTGAAAATTCTTAAAAAAACTATTAAAAATTAAAATTAATAACATTCTAAAAATATATTTAATTCTCGTGGTTTCATTAAAAGAACTTAGTCTATTGGTTTCTACTCAATAGTTTCAACGGTAATTAATTTGTGAGTTCATTTTCAATTTAATTTAAATATGTTTCTGCTTTTTTAGACAAAATTTAAAAGGTTAAATTAAACAAATTGATAATGACTTGAAAAATTTTCAAGTTGTTCTTGTGTGATAGATTCTAAGGGGCTGAGAATTTTTCAAAAAATTAATAAAAATTAGGACACTGATAATATTTTTAATACAAATTTAGTTTATTTGTCTTATCTTGTTAAAATAAGCTGCATCTGAAGCATTTTCTATTCTAACCTTACAAGTGCATATATTTGCAGATTAAATATTTTTTTGAAAAATAAACTCTGAATAAACATATTTTTATTTGAAGCCTTTAAATAACCCGTTTATTTTTAACATTCAAGTTCCACTTGAAAAAAAATCTTTCCCAAAAAAACAATAAATAAATTCAAACAAAAAATTAAAAAAATAAAAATACTCGAGATTTTGTCCAAGAACGATTTTAAATTTCTCTTTATTAAAAAATGATATGTCATTTTTGTTAGAAATGATTTGATTAATATTTAAAATTGTCATAAAAATAATCTTTAAAAGACATGGAAGATTTTTTTAATTGAAAAATTCGCCGGCAGCGAATCTGGCTTTTATTAAAATAAAAAATAATGCTTCAACTTCATAGCACCTGCGATTCAATAGTCTTTAAAGAATTATTTTTAAAGATATTCGCCCAGAAAACCTTGTTTCCATAACAAGTAAATAAAAACTATATTTATGCCATTAGCTGAATATTATCTAAGATTTCATAATGTTTTTTGACTGTCTTGAAAAAAAAAATTTAAATAAAATTCAAGATATCAGGTTAAATTTTTATTAAATTTCTGTGCGCTCAATTCAATTGTTTTGGCTTCGTAGAATTATTAATTATTTTTTAATAAAAGCTTTAATAAATTCTTAGCTATTGAGTAAATGGCAAGAAATGTGGCCACGTTGTGACATTAAAAGAAAGTTTGCCAGCGGAGATTACTTTTAATTCATTAAAGATAAAAAAGGTCATTGTAAAAGTTGTTCAAAAAAAAGAGCTAAATTTTACTCAACCTTATCAAAATAATTGCGATAAGAGTCTTATTTTCATAAACTTTAAATAAATCTTAAGTTGTTTGGCGAGGTTCTATCTAAAAAGCTTTTAGCCGGGTCTGCGGGCAAAACCTTATGAATTCAAGTGTTTTTGCTGAGTTTTTTTTTTTCAAAGATAGAAAGTTAAAACGCTCGGGAGCTATTAAAACTATTTTATGACAATTGTTTGTAATTAGCATAGAATTCAAGGTATGCTTTAAATTTGATATGTTTACGTCCAAAGAAACTTATTATTTCGGTATTGTTTGGACCTGGATTATTGACAAATATTGTGCTTTGTAAAACACCTTGTTAATTATATCTAGTTCAAACAACCTAATCCGCAAATATCAACTAAACTAATGTTAACTAAATAAGACTCCAAATCTACGGAAAATAATTTAAAAAAAAAAGAAAAATTTTAATTGTTTTATTCTTGTTTTGAATGCAGCTAGTTTTGGTTTCTGAATAATGGGAGAAGATCATTAAGAAAATTATTTTTTAAAATAAAAAAAAAATTCAAAATCTTAATGAGACACACACTCACACACATATATAAAGGTATACTAAAAAAAAAAAAATTATTTAGGTTGCTTTAGGTGTATTTTCATTGTGTGTCGTTTTAAATTTTAATAATTTATTTTGACTAGAAAAAATAAATTTTAGATAAATAAAATAAAATCAATTTATTTCTAAATGAATCTTTACTTTTGCTCTGGCACCGATCTAAACCAGGTATAATTTTAGCAATGATCGAGCCTCGGCTGACATCCACTGTTTTACTAGATGGCTCTCAACTTGATTTTTTAATAACAGTAATAATCTTTGCTAAACTTTGGACCATGACAAATTTTTAATTAATTTTCAAGCCGGATTTTTTGACATGTGATCTACTTGACATGGTCTGTGCCCATCTATCACTCACGGACAAAGAGTATTTCGGACTGTCTTTTGTTGACCACACGTAACCAACTTAAGATCAAAAAATTACTAAAAAAAATTTTGTCTAATTTTAAAAATCAAGGGGACACAGAAATTGGCTTCAGATGGAAAAGAAAATACTCGACCACGATTTGGCAAAAAAAAATGGAGTTTTAATTTTATTTTTCTCAGTCAAATTTTATATTGAGACCATAGCGTACACTAAAGATAAAAATGCCGTCGAATTATTTTTTTTACAAGCTAGATTATTGATTTATCAAGTAAATATTTAATTTAAATTAAAATTTTTTTTTTTTTAAATTCAATTTAAGGGCGATCTTGAGCTAAATAATGAAATTATTTTTGAACTAGGTGCCTTAGTACTTCAGTCTATGTACGGTGATTATAAAAAGTAATTACTGATGATTTTTTGATAATTTTTAAAATTTTATTCAAGTGACAAAGAAACAATTCAGAATATAAAAAATCAGAATATTTTACCCAAGCACTTTTTTGCCAATTATAGCCAAGTATCAAGCTATTGGTAAGATTTAATTTGGCTTCCAAATAAAACATTTGCTGATTCTTTTTTAGTGAGCCTAAAATAATAGGATTTTATAAAAAATGTGCCACTCTGAGTCGCGGTCAATCTATTGTCAAGTAAATTATTTTTCAAATATTTTAATGAGTAAACTAATTATTTATCAAGCTATCTGTCCATAGTGGAAAAATTGTGCAATTATGGCGTTCATTATTATGAAGTAAAGGACAAAACAAGCACCAAATGGTACTTGGGTGTTTCGTACAGAGGCATAGGTCTTTATGAATCAAATAATAAAATTGTTCCAAAAAAAGTATTTTATTTTTTTTAAATGGGCAACATTATCTTTTTTTTTCTTCAGATATTTCCTTGGTCTAAACTAGAAAATTTGTACTACCGAGATAGAAAATTTTCCATTGAGGTTCACGAATCCCATTCGTAAGTGAAAGGTTTACTTTTGTCAATAAAAAAAGTTAATTCTTTTAATAAAAGTATAAATTCTAACGAAACCGAGAACACAAATGAATTAAAAAGCTTTCAGGCAAATTCAGTGTCGACAGATGAGGCATTTAATCCCGTAAAAGTGTACGCTTGGTTCGCGTCCATTCCGTCCTTGTGTAAATCAATATGGCTAATGGCAGTTGCCCAGCATCAGTTCTATTTGGATAAAAAACAAAATAGAGTAATATTTTTGGAAAATTTTTTATTAAATTTTTTCAATTGGCAAATATAATTTTTAGTTAAACTAAATTAATTCGCTTTAGGTGAAATTAAAATTCTAGGTGTAGGTAAAAGACAAATATTTGCCAAAAATTGTGATTAATTTGAGATTTTGACAAAAAAGTTGAATTAAATAAAAAAAAAAAAAGAGTTAAAATTTTATTTTAATTTAGACATGATTCGGCAAATAGAGCTTAGGTTTTTTAATATTTCTTTTTTTAGCACAATTTGCTTCAATTTAAATCCATGAGTGACTTGGCACTTGAATTAAATTCAAACAATGTTCAAAATAGTCAACAAGGAAAGTTTAATTTGGAAAATCTTGACAACAACGTACCAAACGGAATCAAGTTAAAGCCCTCAAATGCCAAAATGATTAGTGGACCAAAGCACAGTGATGAAAATACCAAGTCAGAGCTATTATCTTTGTTCAAAAAGCAAAAAGAAATTTTGCAGAAACGGCTTGAGATAAAGAAAAAAATTTACGAAAATTTCAAATCAAAACAAAAGGTAACAAAAAACTCTTAAATCAAACACTGATCCGGAATTTTTTATTTTGCTTTTTTCTCAAGAGCTCAACAAGTTATAAAAACTTGTAAATATTTTTAGGCTTTATTTTAATCAAAACAAATATAGAGAACCTTTAACGATCTATTTTTAACAATTATGAATTATTATTCCCTCTTTAAAATAAAATACTAATGAAGTAAATTATTGTACTATTTTAAGACAGATAAAATTTATAAATGGGTATAAGAAGGGTCAAATTTAATTAAGATTGACTCTCAAATAATTTTGATATATTAAAAAAATACTTAATTTCAATATTTTGCTATAAAAGGTTGAGTCTCTATCAAAATTATAAAATTTTTTTATATTTTTTCCATGCTGGATTTGTGATAAAGTATAATAAAGTTTTTTTTTTTTTAATTTGAATTGCATAGGAAATTCAAGATATTGCCCAACAGACTGTCAGTGACAAGTCCCATATAAACAAACTAATCAAAATAATAGCCGATTTTCGAAATAACAATTTGAATTCAAACAACAATCGGGACAAAAATATTCTGATTGACAATATATGCCTAGAGAGTGACATACAAAAAAAAATAATGTTCATCACTTTGAATTTAGCCTCAGATCCACATGTATCCTACATCGTTCAAAAGCAAAGGCGTGAATTCTACGAAAAAACAAAGAAAAAGGTACAATTATTACTTTAATGTTAAAAAAAATAAAATGGTTTATAAAAAATATTTTTTTATTAAAATATTTTTTTTTCAGCTAAATAAATTAGAAAAAAGACTCGAAAAGGAAACTAATACATCAAGGGAGCACTCAAATGAATCCAATGTTAAAAATCATACGGAAAAAAATGAAGGTTTAAATAAATTTAATTTAAAAGAAAAATATTTTAACAAATTTTTCAGCTTTTGTTCATTCAACATCGGAGATAAAGCTCAAACAGATAGATGAAAACTCCGCAGAGATAAGTCCGGCTTCGATTCACCGCAAGGACTCATACCGAAGAGCCCAGGAGCAAAAATTGTTCTTGGACTCGGGTGAATTGGGCAATCTAAACAAACAAAATCGTTTGGCGGCGGCAAGAAAAGTCAAGACTATTTTAAACGGTGACGCCATTCACCATCCACCCAACCAGACCCAGTCCCAAACTCAGCTACTGCCCATTCAAAATGCATTCATAGAAAACAACCATCAAGAAAATCAACTCAAAGTTCTGAAAGTCGGCAACAATTTTAAAAACAATTTTATTCCAGAAGAAGTACTTGAAAAATACTTTTTTTTTTTATAAAATAATTAATAAATATTTAATTAATTAAACAATTTGAATTTTTAGCAAATGTCAAATGGAGTCCTAGTCGAGGACAGCAG
The DNA here is from genome assembly GCA_010279815.1 of Brachionus plicatilis. Classification (NCBI taxonomy): domain Eukaryota; kingdom Metazoa; phylum Rotifera; class Eurotatoria; order Ploima; family Brachionidae; genus Brachionus; species Brachionus plicatilis. The sequence continues at coordinate 351,844 of QEOQ01000014.1, forward strand.
TAATGATGGGTCAAATCAGCGTAATTTTTACTTACAGGATGATTTTTTGGACTTTGACTTGAGAAATTACAACCCAAATCAGACAAACAGCTTGAACCACCACTCGAACCAGAATTTACCCCAGACCGACTTTATCACATTCCGCAATCAACGAAATTCGCGCAAAAACACCAGCGACTCCAATGTTAAACTCCTGGCTGACCACAATTTTTATCACGTGACCAACAGGCGCCACGCAAAACACGAATTTAAGTCACGCGAGTCTTTTGCGTGTCCAGACTTGGTAGAGCCGAATGCGAGCCTCATCAAGAACGGCTTCATAACTCAATCGAATAAAACTATTCCAAATAGACCCTATGAGCTAAGTGAATACTTTAAATTCAATGGTAAATTCAAGCGCGGCATGAACTCGTCCTCGAATTCGCTGGTCAGCCTGAATAGCAGCAGTGCTGGCACCAACGAGGACTCGGGCAACATAAACTCGGAAAAAGACTTGATCAGGAGTAATCCGGACTTGAAAAATGGTCTCAATTCTCCCAATGGAGTGCAAAATTATCCTCAAATGAAGCATCAAAACAGTGTGAGGAATTTGACTCAGCTAAATTCAGCAACAAGTGTAAATAGTGTTTTAAATGATCAAAATAATCAAAAATATGACTTTTATTCGAATCATTCATTCAAAAAAGATGTGAACAATTTGTCGAATAATATGAGCCTCAATTTGAGCATTCATACTGCCGAGGAGTTCGGCATCGAAATGCTTGAATGGTTGAACAATGAAACTTCTAATCCGAATGGATTTATCGATTCTAAAATGACAACAAATGCCACTTTGGTTTAGCTTTTTTAAGATTTTTCATTTTTGAAAATATTATCTAGTTTTTTTTTTTTAAAAAAGATGAAATTTTTTATAAAATTTATTTAATTTGTAACAAACAATTGATTGAAGTTTTTTTTTTTTTTGTTAAATTTGTATGTGTAAATTTTGTGTAATAGTTTTATTTCGACTATTTGTCTTTAAAAATCTATTTAGTGCGACTAAAAGATAAGTGAATTTTATTGTAAATAAAATTTTTGTTTTAATAAATTCATTTTTCTAAACTAAAAATAGAAAATAGCTAAATATTAAATAAAGAAACCATTTTTTAGCATGTTCATTTTTTTAAAATGGAGAAAATCTTTTAAATACATAAAATTAAAAAATAAAAAAAAAGTGTTTTTACTGGGTTCTAAAATAAATTTGGAAAATTCTAAATAAATCACTATTTGAAAGAAAAATAGGATTTAGCAAATTTCTGATTTCTGAATTTTTGCCATTGTGAAATTTCATGCAAAACTTCCAATACAAAAATTAAAAAATTTTATAACTTTTGTTCTAAAAGTCAAAAACTTGTTCTGTGAATGAGACAAAGTGAAACAACTGTTGTTTCACCTTCTGCAGAAATCTGCAAAATCTGTGCAAATTTTGCAAAATTGCACCCTATTTAAAAGTTTCAAAAATAAAGCGGTATTTATATGCACAGATTTTGCAGACTTCTGCAGAAGGTGAAACAACAGTTGTTTCACTTTGTTTCATTTACAGAACAAGTTTTTGACTTTTAGAACAAAAGTTATAAAATTTTTTAATTTTTGTATTGGAAGTTTTGCATGAAATTTCACAATGGCAAAATTTTTTTAGAGTTTTACTATGATGACATTATGACCGAAGACTGTTAAAAAAAGTACAAAAATTATGAATCTAGTTAAAAAACCTTAAACAATTCAAAAATTTTGTATTTTACAATAGCACAGATATAAAAAATTTCAAAAAAAAATTGAGCTCAATATATGGAATTGAACAATGGCTTTGGACGAATGAAAAAAAAAACTATAGAATAAAGAAAAACTTTATGAAAATAAAATGTAGCATATATTTACATATTTTTTTAAGTATAGCATTTGCAACTATAGTATAAAAAAATTGCAGTATAGCTATTATTTTTTCTAAAATTACTAAAAAAAATTAAAAATGCCAAAATAAAAGTTAGAATGGGATAAAGTAAAGGTATTTACCAATACTACTGGACTTGAAGCATTTCTCAGGAACGATTCACATCGAAACATATCAAAAACTGGTTCACAGACTCTTAAATGTAATGAATGCCAACTAGAAATTTGTGTTGAAAATGAGGCTAAAGGAAAGGAGGTCGTGGACGTCCACGAAAAAGGAAAGTTGAGGATGAGGTAGTTGATTAAAATAAACCAGCAAAAATTAAACCAGATCGTCCACCTAAATACCAAAAAACTTTAAATAATTAATTTATCTTCTAATTGTCTAAATAATTCACCTTTTTATTTCGGCTTACGGTCAACTCTAGCACTCTGTTCAATAGCTGCACGCACATATTTTGTAGATATAATAGGGACAACTACATCTACTCTTTGACCATTCTTACAAGCCGAAATAAATAACCTTTATGCTTTTACATTAAAATTTACGAAGCAATCAATCATAATCCTCATAAGAATTTGATACTTCGAATTATTTAATTATTAAAATATTAATAAATGGCACATAATTTTCTTCACCACCAAATAATATAAAAACTCCGCTATTTTTAATAAAAAGAAATCTAACTAAAGTATAGTCTAATTGATAAAAAATGCATCTATTATGATAAAAACATCAATTTGAAAAGAATTAAAAAACTTAATAAAATTTAAAAAAATTTATTGCTTTTTTGAGTTGCATCTATAACAAAAAATATCTTCTTTTTGCCATTAGCAAGTTGAGCAAAATTTATTTTTTAAATTTTTAATATGTTTGCTGTGGCATTTGCATTTTTTGCATTACTAATTTACTTACAGTGTTTAAAGTTAAACTGGATAATAGGTAAGATTACGTTATTTTACGTAATCTGAGAAAAATATCAAACACATACTTAATATTTTTGAAACTTCTTAAAAAAATGTTTTGTGTAAATCGGATCATTTTTTTTTAGACAAAAATTAATTATTTGAGACTCAAACTAAATTAAATATTTAATCATAATTATGCCTATGCCGGTCTAAAGACCATAGTAAAAAATAGCAGGATGAAATTTAGTACCAAATGATAAAAAAGAACAGAACATGATGATAAAAAATTGAAAAATATTTTTTTTCTAAAAGCTCAAAATTAGTCATGTAAGTTGCACCATGTTCCATTCACATAACTTTTTTTATTTTTTAAGAAAAAAAGTTGCTTATTTTTTTATTATTTTGTTCCGTTCTTTTGTACTGAACTTTACAAAACCGTGACAGAGAGAATAATTTTTTTAATTTTTTTAATTCTTAATTTTTTAAAATTTAATTATTTTTTTAATAGAAAAATATTAATAACATTGATAAAGCAAAATTGAAAGCATTAATTTTAGGGTTCATTGCGCTGTTTCGCAAAAGTGAACTAAATATTGAATCTGGTGAGCATAAAGAAATTTTATGCAAGCAAATGTTTGGTTTTTTGCATTGATAGTCGTAGTTACACTTGGAAAAAATTCCTAAAGAATGAATGCAAGTGGTACCGTTCCAGTGAAAATCATCACTTTGATTTATTTTGCAGTCACACATGCCATATTGTGATGGTTTTGGACAAGAGCAATTATTTTCAATTGGATTTAGATTACAAATTAAATTTCCATCACAATTACTGTCACTAGAGCAACCTATTTTACCATATCCATAAAAATTTTCACATTTTTCAATTTTATTTGACCAAAATTGAGCTTTTGAGTTACACTCACATTTATTTTCAATACATTGAAGACCAATGTCTTTTCTGCAGGTATTTGATGATCGGCAAGGAGCCTTATAACTTAATTTAGTTAAACATTGCAGAGTTGGTTCATGAAAATATTTATCTGTTTCACATTGGCATAAATTACTTAGGCACAGCATTGGACTAAGACATTTATATGATGCCGTACAATAGGCTCCTTCATGTAGCTTTGACTTGCATTTTGCCAAATCATAGTCAAAATAAGAATAAGTCTCAAAACAAGTACCTTTGAAAATGAGGAATTAATTTAAGGACTTATTAAGTATTTTTTGTTACATGTATTGTTGATACATGATAGCGATTGTAGATCGCTACATTGAAACGATGCTTCACATTTATCAGTGTAGTGTCGTTTATCAATGCAATTTTTGTTTTTTCGAAATTGTGTTGATTTGCATGATTCCTCAGTTTGTCCAAAAAAGCCTTAAAATTTAAAAGTGAATTTTTTTGGACATATTACCAAGCTACTTATTATCAAAATGATGAGTGACACCAGCAAAATTATTCCAATTGATAATATGACAGCATTGATTATATTTTGCATGTTCTTCCTTTTCTTTACACCAATTTCCTGATGATGGTGCTGAGACTTTAAATTGAAATATTTTTCAATTCAATTTAAGAAATTTGGTCATTAATACAAGATTTTGGTTAAAAGTATCTTCCAATAAAGGAGCTGAGGGTTGTAAAGATGTTTTTGGAACGAATTTCGCATTATGAGAATCGAGCAATTGATTTGTTCTAAAATCATTTTGAAAGCCATTTGAAGCATCGTGTATAGAACGACAAGTTGGACAGCAAATTTTTCCTTCATTTATATCAATTCTTTGGATGCAATTCTGGCAAAACGAGTGATGGCAAGGAAGGATCTTAGGCTCTTTAAAACGTTCAAGGCAAATTGAGCATATTAATAATTCATTCACTACATGCATCCTAAAATCCATTAAATTTTTTTATTATTATTTAAATGAAACACAAACTTTCTTTAAAATTTATTCAAAAAAATGTTAAAATTAAAAGAAAATGAAATTTTTAAATTTTTAATCTATTGTCAATCTATTGTCAATGAAACTACATAAAATCTAGCGTGTATCTTTATTTAAGATAAGAGAACTTTATGATTGACAAAAATTAACTTTTATGAAATAGATGGCTTTTATGAAAACTTTTTGGATACTCTATGGAACATCATTATTAGTAAAAAGATCTTTTTGCCAAACTTTACTTTTATGTACCTTTATTTAAAAAAAAATAACTAATTAAAAATTTAAAATTAAAAGTTATGATTTGAGTTAAAGTAAATTAACCATAAAATAAGCCATTTTTAAACAAAATTCATGTAAAATTATGAATGTAAGCTTTTCAAGACTCTTAGAGAAAAGAAGAGTTCTCGTTTTTTGTGAACTTTAACAAAAACTCTATATTTTCTATTAAAGAACTAAGAGTTATCACTCATCGCTAAAAAATTATTAATAATTTTGATAAAAAACATAAATTACAAGTAAACATCATTTTATTCAAAATATTGTAGAATGAGAAAGAATTTCTTCTAAAAAAACAAAAGAGTTATTTTCTGTAAAATGAAAGTTAGGTTTTATTAAATAAAATTAAAATTTCTTGAAAAGAAACTTAAACCTGAACCAGACTTGTGAAAAGTTAAAAAAAAAAGGTAATTTTCAAAGTCGAGTCAGTGACTTGACTTGAAAATTTTTTTCTAAAAAAAAGTCGTTTGACTTGACTTGAAAAATTATTTTTTTTAAATAATTCTTTTGCCGTTCCATGTTGTTATTAAGGCAGCCATTTTTATTTCAAAGTCTTCGAAATGACTTTTTTGAGAAAAAAAATTTCAAGTCAAGTCAAAAGACTTAACGAGTGAAATAGAAAAAATGAGCATATAGAAATTTTAATGCATTTCGTCATTACATGATTTAACTCGAAAAAATTGTTTTTTTTTTATTTTCCTTTTTAAAATAAAATAAAATTATAATTATATAAAAATACCTAAAAAATTAAACTGACTTACTCTTGATCAAAAGATTTATCTTTTTTCGTTATTTTTTAATGACTATTCGATTTCATAATATTAAGCTTAATCAATTTTAATCGCATTTAAAACAGAATGCTATTTGGGAGAGATAATAATAATTCATAATTTTAAAAAAGATTTGAGTATAGTTATTTATTTTGAAATTATTTGGTAATTTACTTTGATATTTTTAAAAAATATTCTTAACTTTTAAGCTGAAAAATTTATTATTAAATATAAAGCTAAATTTAATACGAAATTTTGTAGTCTATGCTGCTGTTCCATTCTGTATTGGACTTTCTGAAAAATATCATTGTGAGGTATTTGAGACAATACAATATGAATTAAGAAACTTACCAGTTTTGGAAAGAATGATATTAGAAACACAATCTCAATGATGAAAAAGAATTATTTAATGTTTTTAAATATTTTTTTCATAAATTGATTGTATCCATTTTTTCTATTAGACTTTTGCAAAATACTGTAAAAAAACTTTAAATTGAATTGATCAACTTTTAAATTTTTGAAAGGTTATTTAGAAATTAAAAAAAAATTCAATGAAAAATTTTTATTTTAAAATTTTAAAATAAATAAATTTAGAAAAATCCAGCGAAAGAGGATGATCCACAGCTTGGAGCTGGTAATTGTGGAGTTGGCAATGACAATGGAGCAGAGAATTCCCATCCAGTGGTCAATGGAGCAGCTGGTAATTGTGGAGTTGGCAATGACAATGGAGCAGAGAATTCCCATCCAGTAGTCAATGGAGCAGCTGGCAATTGAGGTGCTGGCAATTGAGGTGCTGGCAATTGAGGTGCTGGCAATGACAATAGAGCGGAGAATTCCCATCCAGTGGTCAATGGCAATGATGGCAATTGAGGTGCTGGCAATTGTGGGGCTGGCAATGACAATGGAGCGGAGAATTCCCATCCAGTGGTTAATGGCAATGATGGAGCAGCCAATGGAGCGGAGAATTCCAATGGGGTTGACAAGTTTAATCCACAAGACATTTTTCTAAATTTAATTATTTATTTGAATACTTATTTATTCGAAGTGATTTTTCATTATTTGAAAACTACCTTTTATATCCTTTCTTTGCTATTCATGGTTTGATAAAATTGTAAACATCACGATTGTTTTGTTTTTCCTATTTTTTCTTTTGTTTTTTTTTCTTATCAATATGTTTAATTGATGATATATTGATTCGATTCGATTTTTTTACCTTTGTTTCTCAAATAGTCATTCAATTGTTTTTTTGTTTGGAAATTTACTTTCAAATATATCATCAATAAACAATTCAAAAAGCTTTAATGCTTTGGACTTTGATTATTTCTTTTTTAATTTCAAGCCATCAAGAATTTTTTTGAAGAATGCATTGCATCTGAGCTTCAACAAAATCTAACGACATTCATCTCCACAAGAACTAATATTTCTTAATAAACGAACTTTACGCATCTCTTTCAAAACAAACCGATTAGAATGATGAGTTTGCATAATCAACACACTGTTTCTGGTCATTCCTTATTAAAACATTTTCATGATTCTTCTTAGCGTATATTTTTAATCCGCGCAACTTAGTCCGGACCGTCCAGACCGAAAATCATCTTGTATCCCTGAAAGTTGAGGGTTACCTTTCTTAACTAATATTCCCAAAACTACCTGAGTAAAAACTTTTCTTGGTACACTGAGTTAGCTGATTTCTCTGGAGTTTTCTCACTAAAACTGATCACCTTACCAATGAAAGGGCATTAACACCGTTCTGGACCATGCTTTCGGTATCACTCCTTCAGTAAAAAAATGCTGATTTATTATATTTTTGTAGAATTGATATAAATATTTAAAATATAAAAATAATAGACGTCAACGATTTTTGTGCTGTTCTTGATTAATTTGGCGTAGATTAACAAGCATCAATTAAATTCTATTCTTTTCTGGATTCCGGCACTTTTGACACACGACTTTTAAGAGCCCTGAAATTAGATAGTACTAGCCTTGAGAACCAAAGGCTTATCAAGAAGAGAAAAATAGACATAGATAAACAGTTATACAGAATATTTTATTCATAAAATCGAAATAATATAAAATCGGTTTTATGCCATCAATGTCACATAAAAGAGGACCATTCAAAATTATATTTTAGAATAATTTAATGCACAAGTAATCCAAAATTAAAAAATGAGATTGAATTTAGTAATTTTGACTTCGTTTTTGGTCATTTTGTCCACTTTGTTTAAAATTTGTTTTTAGGTTAAAAATTCATAAGTCTGTCTTCCGATTTTATTAAGAATGCAAATAAAATCTTAAGATGAGACAATGTAAAAATTTTTCATGTGATATAATCAAAACAATTTTTAATGTAAGAGAATTACAGTTTTTTTTTTTGTCTGATTTTCCCGTCATAATTTCGTTTCTTTTGCAACAAGAATAATTTTCAGTGTTAAATTTTTTTCATGCCAATTGATATTCTTCATCAAAATAAAATAAAAAGTCTTCCATATGATTATCCTAAACCCAATCAAAAAAATATTATTTCATTTGCAAAGACCTGATGAATACGACCCTAAACATTGTTTACATCAAATCAAATAAAACACTTAGCGAGAGAGAACAAGCATTTGTTGGCGACTATTACCTTTCAGGCATTAACTACTACTAGATACTGGTAATTGAATTTAAAGATTGCTTGATATTAAAAACATCAAAAATCCGAATTCGAAGATTTCACTGTTCGTAATTGATTCATAATTTAACTGAATTGAAAACCATTGATTCTCTAAAAACCATGAATATCATATTGAGATCTTTTTCAAATCTTCTTTTATTCAAATGTTTAAAGTCAAAATTTTGAATTAACCAAAAACAACACGGTTTTATGCCAAACAAATCATGCACAACAAACCTTATTGAATTTTTAGACAAACTAACTTTTGAAGTAAAAAAAGGTAATTCAGTTGACGTTATTTACACAGATTTTTCCAAAGCGTTTGATGAAGTACCGCACAAGAAACTTCTCGCAAAATTAATTGCATATGGAATCAATACCCAAATGCACTCATGGCTCAGGTCATTCTTAATCGGAAGAAAGCAAAGTGTAGTCATGGGCGAAACTATGTCAGAAATAATAAAATATTCCATATGAATTAAGGCTAAAGATTTTAAATTTGACAACCCTTGAAGAGAGGCGAAAAAGAGGTGATTTAATCCAAATGTACAAACTAGTCAAAGGTATGGAAAATATAAATTTAATAAATGGAATTAATTATGCAAAAACAACAACAGGACCAGCTGGTAATTTAAGA
>QEOQ01000014.1:361473-371795 GCA_010279815.1 Brachionus plicatilis
TAGAAGTAGATCAACTCCCTTGACTGACAAATTCTTTAGAAAGAAATGATGTTTCACTCAATAGTTTCAAGGCAATAATCGACAGAGAAGTTTTTCGTATGGATAAAAGCAAAGAATGCTAAGGCTCTTAATAGGCCAGGCGCCATATTGGCGCTGGTATAGCGATCATTTTCGCTGTACAGCAGTTCAAACTACTACTATTACTACTAAAGAAATTTATTTACCAATTTTTAAAATTTACTAAATTTAGGGAATTAGGTTCGGCCTAAAAATTTTTCAAATATATTTTTTTTCACACAGTTTTATAAAAAATTTTAATACTATAATTAAAAACGGCATACAATTATCGTTCACCAATAATATTTTTTTTATTTACCAAAAAAATAAAGAATACCACCAAAAAAATATAATCTAAGGCGAAACTCGATTACCAAAATTTAACACCTAATTCGTGTATTTTGCCGCAAATTTATTCTTAATTGACACCAAAAAATCACAATTACCTGTGCAAATCAAACCACCAATTCAAAATAGGTTTCTAAACCAAATTAATATTAATTTAACCAAATTAATTTATACTTCACCAATTCAATTTTTTATTTCCCAAAAATATTATAAATAGTATTTTTCATAATGTTATTTACAAATATACTTATTTTTTGAAAATTGAAAATTTCGAAAATTAACATAATCTTAAATCGTGGAACATCCGTTGCACACAAACTCCTCGCACCTCTCAGAGACAGCGAGAATGATTCACCAAGCACACAGCACCCTAGATTACCCCCCAGAGCTATCATATGCCTACCCAGTTCAGCATCGACCTTCATACAACCACTCAACTAAATCACGACCTGCTCTCTATGATGCCCCATCACGAAATCAACAGATCAACTTACAGCCACAATTATACTATTTTAGAAACTACCAAACACCAAATCTAGCTATCAACCAACCAATGACACCATTTAACATGTACTCAAATCGTCCATCACCACAACCATCAATCAATCCAAACCATTCAAACTTTCCATCACTTAATAGTCAAACCGGAGCAAGTTACGAAAATGCTTCAACAAACGAAATATACCCAGAAAAACCCTCTTCGCCAGCTATTCAACTCACATATGCGACATCACATATAACAGAAAAAGATAACTCGAATTACAACGAAAACAACAAAAATCCTAACAAAACGTTTATCCTTAAATTCAAAAGCAAAAAGTCGTTTCCGAACAAATTCAAAAATTTTTTTAATTTGGAAAAGTACCTTAAGAAACACAAACCTAACGTTGAAATCCAAATAGCATTCATTGATTCAAATGATGAACTAGTCATTAAATTGACCAAGACAGAGGACTTAGATGAACTAAAAACTTGGCTCTCAAACGCATTCGGTCACGGTATCGAACAAATAATCAAAGAATCTCGTTTCTACTTGGCTCTCCACAACGTGAACACTGAATTCGATGTTTCTTCAGATGAGGCAAAAAAATATGTAAAAGACATATACGGTATCGATGATATGCTGAGAATGATGAAAAAATCTACAAAATCCAAACTACCACTCGTCAAAGCACTAGTCAAAAATGCCGAATCGTATAAATAATTATTAAACGAAGGCTTCATTAAACTTGGGTACACCAGAATCAGACTAAGTTCTTGGAGATTTGGAACAACACCAGATCAATGTTTTAACTGCCAACAACTTGGCCACTTAAAAGATAAATTCCCTGAGAAAACACCAACTTGTCTCAGATGCAACAAAAAACACGACTTCTCGAAATGTAAAGTAACCAACCCTGCTGAATTCCAATGTAGAAATTGTGAAGGAAATCATGCAGCCTGTTCCAAATCGTGTCCAAAAATTCAAGAAGCTGTAAATGAAAAAAACAAAAAGCTTTTATCGAACAGCATCCCGAAAAGTCTCCCCAACCGAGTCAACCCCAACTTCACTTCCTATGCATCAATAGCTAATCACTCAACCCAACAGACTATCAACAACTTACTTCTCCTCATCATTCAACTAATGAAAGACATCACTCAAACAACATCTGCAGTCAACGAAAACCCCCAGCATATCCTCAACGTCATTTCAAGTACACTGGGCTCGAATTATAGTCGATTCATTGCCACAACTCTTTTCCAAATAAGTCAACAAAATCAAACAAATAACGTAACCGACAACGAAATGCGAAACCCATACATCGCAAACATAAATGAACAACAATAAAACAATCAAAATCCTCCGAAAACAAAAAAGGTAAAAGTCTCTCAAGAATTATCGAAAATAGCAATATCTGTATTCTCAACAACATGATTCCAACCTATAGACCTTCAAATAGTGTTCTCGATTTGTCAATTTGTTCTAATCCGGTTAAAAAAATATTTTGTCCATCACCAAGTTTTAGAGTCAAACATAAGCGACCATCAACCAACTATCGTAACACCACAAAACCTGCATACAAAAGCGACTAAAAGAACCTTTAAAAGCATAAATTGGAATTCATTCAATATTAAATACCCGAAAATTCTCAACACTAGAGCTAAAAACAGAAGAAGACATAGAAACAGAATCCACAAACATCACCAATTCCATTCAATCAGCTATCACCTCTTCAACCAACTCCTACTCCATCGTTCATCCAGAACATCAAAACATCTGTCGTATCCCTCATCATCTCGTCGAACTAATCAAAAGGCAAAGAAAGCTTCGCAGATCCTTTCAAAAGTCACAAAACCCTACATTAAAGACCCAATTGAACGTAGTTAACCGAAAATGTCAAATCGAAATGTCAAAATTCAAACTCGACTAAATGAAACACGAAATTTAAGAACTAAACACATTTAATCAAGCTCAAAGCAAGCATTGGCAACTTCTAAAAAAACTCGAAAATGGAAACTAAAAAGAATACGGTCACATTAAATTAACCGTAGGTAATACAGTTATTTCTGATCCCAAATGTATTGCAGATGTATTTACCGAAAATCTTGACAGCATTTTTAAAAAAAAGACTTCCCCATTCAACCCGATTCAACTACATTCGATGAACCTTTCAGGAAAATAACCCCACAAGAATTTGTTGAAAACATCAAAGCTTGTCCAAACAAAGCATCACCAAGTAAAGATGGTATCACCAACATAGCCTTAAAAAATCTTCCCATCGTGATGATGTCAAGAATACTCAAGCTATTTAATGCTTCATTGGAACTAGGTCACATTCCGAAGAAATGGAAAATTGCTCAAATTATTATGATCCCGAAAAAGGACAAGCCGCCGGATTTAGTGACTTATTTAGGCCAATATCCCTCATTAGTTGTCTAAGCAAATGTTTAGAAAAAATCATTAACTCAAGACTACAAAAATGGTTAGAAGAGAACCATCTGCTACCCCCGACTCAATCAGGCTTTAGAAGGAAAAAAAATGCTCATGATCATATACTTAGACTCAACCAATCAATAATTCAAAGCTTTAACAAAAAACAAATGACGGGATCAGTCTTTTTCGACCTCGAAAAAGCTTTCGACAAGACACCCCACATCGGCATCCTCAACAAATCAACAGTCTGCCTATGTGTCCAAAAAATAAGAAATGGATAAAAAGCTTTCTCGAAGGAAGTATGTTTCAGGTGAAGATCAAAGACAAACTATCAACACCCATGAACACCACATGTGGTGTTCCACAAGGTAGCTCTATTTCTCCAACTCTTTTTATTATATACTTTAGCAACATAGCAAAACATATCCCTCCAGAAGTCCAACACGCTCTCTTTGCTGATGACTTAGCCATATGGTTCACCGGAAGTAAAAAGAAAGACATCGAATTTCATCTCCAGAAAGCAATCAACTCTATTAACGACTTTTGTATAACAAACGGTTTAACGATTAACAAAATGAAAACAGTTCATACCACTTTTACGACAGCTGGCTACAGATCTAACTACAAAAATAAATACAATCTTCATCTTACTCTTGATGACTCAAACATTCCAATTGACCCGTATCCAATATTCCTTGGTATTAAAATCGATCCTAAACTCAACTACCGGGAACATCTCTCAAACATCAAAACAAAACTCATGCTAAAAGTGAAAATACTACAAAAAATCAAAGCGATAAAACTAAAAAATCAGATCAAACTGAGCAAAATAATATTCAATTCTTTAATTCGATCAACACTCGACTATTCACACGTTATTCTAAACACTGGTACCCAAAGAATCTCAAAAGACCTTCAAATTTTTCAAAATAAAATCCTCCGATCAATCAAACGTTTCCCATTTAAAACCTGGACAGAGACAATACATCAAACTATACATCAAACAAAATCGATCTACTAGAAACAAGGCTAAAAAAACTTTTTATCAAATTCGTTTTGTCAAAAGATCAAGACGACCTGATCACAAACAACCTTCAAAACTACGCAACAAACTCAACTCATAAAATCAAAACACCTTTTAATAACTTTTTAGATTTTGAACAAGACTAAACTTTTCTTATCTTTTATTAATCTGTAAATAAGTTTATGTACAAAAATTTTTATCTGTATCTTTTGAAATGTATTAAACATTTTTATAATCGCATGCGGGTTGAAAAGAAGGTTTTAGACCATTCTGAACTTCCCGAGGGCCACGGCCCTTAAATTATTATTTAAATAAATAAAAAATAAATAAATAAAATAATGTTATTTTCCGCAAATCCTTTAAAAATCAATTGAAACTCAATCGATACGATGGCAACAGCAGTAATTCAAGATAACACAGTATCGTCATCAAGTGAAAACGTATTTGTTAATCAAGATACTAGTGATGATGTAGATTCGGATATTGAATCTGAAACATTGCACAGAAAAAGGAAAAGAAGCAAAGGTCACGTGCAAAACAATTATCAATTATTTGATGAAGCTTTGGAAGATCTCAATAAAAAAGACAATTGGAGAAAACAACGCAAGCATTATACCATATAATGCTGGTATAATGGATGGTTCATGTAAATGGTACATCAAGAATAACATTTGCATGCACTTGATTGGCATATCAAAAATTCTAAATATTCCTGGATGTGAAATACCATTATCAGCGAAAAATATTCCTATCGGCGAAAAAAGAAAACCTGGAAGACCTGCAAAGGCAAAACAAGCGTTGATAGTTCAGTAATTATTTTTGGTTTGATTTGTATTAATATTGGTGATAAAAACTATTATTTTGGATGAAATAGATATTTTTTTGGTTTAAAATAATAAATAAATTTGGTGAAAAAATAATATTTTTTTTGGTGAAATAAAATTGTTTTGGTGAAAAATATATATATTTGGTTCATTTTTAATTATTTTTTTAGTGATTTATTTTGGTGAAGTATTTAATAATTATTTGGTGAAGTAGAAATTTTTAAAGACTTACAAAGATAATATTGATTAATTCAAACTGTTTAATCAATTAACTGAACACCTTCCTCTGCTGTTTTTTTTTATGATTTATATTTTATTGCCATCATATTCATCATCACATGTATTACAATTTCTCATAAAATGGCATTTTTATTATTTTTTTTCTTTCTGAACATATATTTTATAGAGAGTTTCCATAAGATGAGATGTTAATAACTTTTTCTTTACATTAAAATTTTACTTATAACCCTTTTTGATATTTCGCTATTCAATTTTAAACAAAACAACTCACTAGCTTATGAAATTAAAAAAAAAATTCAATGAAAAATTTTTTTTTTTAAATTTTAAAATAAAAGATTGTAAAAATTTCAAAACTTTTGGGCCGTTTTTTTCATAAATTGATTGTATCGATTTTTTCTATAAGACTTTTGCAAAATACTGTAAAAATACTTTAAAATAAATTGATATACTTTTAAATTTTTTAAAAATTATTTAGAAATTAAAAAAAAATTCAATGAAAAATTTTTATTTTAAAATTTTAAAATAAATAAATTTAGAAAAATCCAGCGAAAGAGGATGATCCACAGCTTGGAGCTGGTAATTGTGGAGTTGGCAATGACAATGGAGCAGAGAATTCCCATCCAGTGGTCAATGGAGCAGCTGGTAATTGTGGAGTTGGCAATGACAATGGAGCAGAGAATTCCCATCCAGTAGTCAATGGAGCAGCTGGCAATTGAGGTGCTGGCAATTGAGGTGCTGGCAATGACAATAGAGCGGAGAATTCCCATCCAGTGGTCAATGGCAATGATGGCAATTGAGGTGCTGGCAATTGTGGGGCTGGCAATGACAATGGAGCGGAGAATTCCCATCCAGTGGTTAATGGCAATGATGGAGCAGCCAATGGAGCGGAGAATTCCAATGGGGTTGACAAGTTTAATCCACAAGACATTTTTCTAAATTTAATTATTTATTTGAATACTTATTTATTCGAAGTGATTTTTCATTATTTGAAAACTACCTTTTATATCCTTTCTTTGCTATTCATGGTTTGATAAAATTGTAAACATCACGATTGTTTTGTTTTTCCTATTTTTTCTTTTGTTTTTTTTTCTTATCAATATGTTTAATTGATGATATATTGATTCGATTCGATTTTTTTACCTTTGTTTCTCAAATAGTCATTCAATTGTTTTTTTGTTTGGAAATTTACTTTCAAATATATCATCAATAAACAATTCAAAAAGCTTTAATGCTTTGGACTTTGATTATTTCTTTTTTAATTTCAAGCCATCAAGAATTTTTTTGAAGAATGCATTGCATCTGAGCTTCAACAAAATCTTAACATAGCCTATTTTTTAATCAATAATTAGAATTGTTTACCTATTCACTCCGTTAATTACAGCTAAAATTACCAAGGTTTCTTTTGTAAGCAAGCTTCGAAAAACTTTTTGAATCGGAATTGGAAAGAGAAATAAAATATATGATAAAAGAATGTTTTAATTTTATTCTTTTGCAACAAGAATAATTTTCAGTGTTAAATTTTTTTCATGCCAGTTGATATTCTTCATCAAAATAAAATAAAAAGTCTTCCATTTGAGTATCCTAAAGCCAATCAAAAAAATATTAAAGACGTTTTAAAGGTTCTTTAAAGTTTTTTTAAGGTTTCAAGACGCTTTTTCTTTAAAAATTCTTTGAATAATAGTCATTAGAATTTCAGTATTAATTGTTTTTACAAATTATTTAAAAAGTCTGTATTGTTTTTTGATTAGATAATTATTAATCAATTTTTTTGTTTTTTTTTTGCGTCGTTACATCATCAGAAATTAGATTATAATTAAAGGAATTTTTAATAACCAAACCAAAATTCGAAAAAATTGACTTGTCTATTAAATCAAAGACTTTTTAGTGTCTTTTGAAAATATTAAATATTTTTAGAAGTAAAATTGTATAGGGAATATATTACTTCTATTTAAATTTTATTGTTGTTTAAAAGTTACAAGTCTCAAGTCAAGTCCAAATTCGTACTCAGTTTTTTTTTTAAAACTTGGACTTTGATTTGCGATTTATGAACAACAATTATGTTAGATTTTTATTCTTTTTCAATATTGCTAATCTTGCTTTAAATTTTTTGAATTATTACTAAAAAAAATTATTATTATTTATTTATCTTGTATTATGAAATGGTTTTATTATCTTTATTTTATTTTCCAATACAAACTGTAAATTTAAAAAGAGCTAGCTTTATTTATGTATAGTTAAGAATTTTCTTATTTTTCAAAAATGAATTTATTTAGTGCTGGAAAAAGTTTTCTTGGAAATGTAATCAGTCAGGATTCTGATGAGCTTTTTAATCCGCTACCTCTTTTCAAACAATTTGACAAAAATGGAGATGGAAAAATAACTGAAGAAGGTTTTATTTTGGTCAATAGTAAATTTTTGTTTAATAAATTATTTAAGATTTTATCTTGGCCATTGAAAAACTTGGAATGGGTGAAGTTGGTGAAAATATTGTCAAGTCAGTTTTTGAACAAATTGATAAGAACGGAAATGGAAAGCTTGATTTCAACGAAGCTTTGGGAGCATTTGAAACAATTAAGTCAATTTTTAAACAAGGTGAAAAATCCGCAGATGATTAGAACTGGAGAAGAATTTTTTCAAAATGATCTCATTTTTTAAACTGGACAAATTTGTTTCTTTTCATTTAATTAAATTATTCAGGTGACAATTAAAGATAGAATAATTAATCATTTTATTAATCAAGTAAATCGTGACTTAGTTGCTTCTAATTTTTAAAAATTCAACTTAAATTAATAAACATTTTTTGAACAATTTTTCTTATTTAAAAGATTAAAATTTAATTTTTTAACTAATACAGATATTACAAATATTTAAGAGAAATTTTAATAAATGCCTTTTTTGATTGTAGCAATTTAAAAAAAAGTGTTCTTAAAAAATTATATTTAAAAAAATATTTTAAAATTAAATGATAAGTTAAAAATTAATTAGCAATTTTTTGAAAATTCAAAACGACTGATTCAAAATTCAAAATTTTTGAAATAATGTCTTTTTGTTTCGAAAAATCGAAAATTTAAGAAAGTTTTTTTTTATAACAATTTAAAAATAATTTTTTTTTAACCAATTTATGAAAAAATAGCTTTCTTAAATTTTCGATTTTTCGAAAAAAAAGACATTATTTCAAAAATTTTGAATTTTGAATCGGCCATTTTGAATTTTACCAAAATTATCTGAAAATCCTGAAAATTAACGTAATTTTATAGCAAAAAAACTGGCCAAAAATAGAACAAAAAAAAATCAAAATTCTGATCTTAAGATGTCTAAAGAAATAGTGTCATTATTGCCTTCATATAGTTCATATTTCTTGGAGGCCTGGCACAATGCATTTAGCAATATGATTATTAGAAATCCCTCTGTGTATACTTTAGTAGACATGTTCCGTAAAGAACAAAAAAAAATATGAAGAAAATATTGTCAAATTAGAAACTGGAATTCGATATAAACGTAAGCCAAAGTACATTCTTTTGGATGAAAGAATTAATGAGATAGTCAAAACTTATTCATTGGACACCTTTGATAAATTTTATGATAACTTATTTTCAATATTAGACCATTTAATTTTTTTTCAAGGTAAAATCTTGCTTTAATTGGTGCTATTTTTTTTTGCTATCTTAATAAAGTTTATTACTGTTTATATTGTGCTATTTTAATTTAGTGACAGGCATTAAAAAATTTCAAGTCTTACAAAACTCAGCAATTCGTTTTATACTTTAACTAAAATATGATACTCTAAATTTATTTTCTGATTTTCTAAATTTATCACCACAAGGCAAAGCCATGAAATAATAGCTCAGGAGATCCAGGACTTTCTGCTTCAAAACTCCTCCAGAAACAATTTAAAGTACAAAACACCCTTTGATTCAATCATTAAACCGCCAAACTCTAGCAATAATTTAATTTGACAACTTATATAAAATCTAGATATTAATTTTCCTACTATTATTATACACATATAATTAATACATATCTTAATCATATCTATATCAGCTCAATCTCAATCAGCTTTTTACAATAATAAAATATAAAAAAAAAAAAAATTTCTGTGTAATTGCTACCTAACTACTTCTTCTTTTTTCCCTGAACAATCAAATAACACTCAAAAGACGGTTGGGTTTATAAATCCCTTTTAGCATAGTTTTTCAAAAATATCTATATAATCGATTCTCTTGCAGCCCTCAACTTTTTAATAATTGTTTTTAAACCAAAAACTAATAAAATATTTTGATTATCAAAAAAAAAAGTTGAATTTTTTCTGCAAAAAAAAAATATACATTAAGGACATCGGGTTTATAAAACCCGACTTTAAAAATGTATTGTATTAACGCATTAAAATGTGTTTTAATTTAAAGTTTTGCAATAAAATATTAATTTTAATCTAAATTTGATTATTAAATACTAAAATTTAGAAAATTTATCATGTCTAAGAGAATTTCAGCCCAAAAAGCTTTAGAGCTAATGAAAACTGCTGATGATACCCAGTCTGTTTGTTCCGACAAAGATGATAATGATTTCAATGATAATGATGAAATTGAAAGTTAGTTTGATGATGATGACTCAGTAGAGTTCGTTGGAGATGTTTACAATGAAGAGGAGGACGAAGAGGATGAAGTCGAAATGCACATTGAAGAGGCGATCGAGGCTACCATTCATGCCATAAGCCATCCTGTGGGAATTGTTTGCATGAAATGGTCGTAAAGACACTCTGTAAAAACTGTCATCAAAGAGGAAAGAAGCTCTGAAATATATTTTGGTCATTATGAATTTTTCTTCTCAAAATAAAACCAAAATTATTAATATTTTCTTTTTTTTTTGATAGCTCTATACTTATTTCTCATTTTAACATTGGAATTTTTTTTCCTGA
>QEOQ01000014.1:378791-437868 GCA_010279815.1 Brachionus plicatilis
TTAAAAAGGCCGACCTTTCCAAGGCCGGCCACAAGACAGATCGACCGTGAAATGGCCGGCCGACTATCGGCCAAAATAAAAACCGACCGTGAAGTGGCCGGCCACTTTACGGTCGGTCAGTCAGTTGACCGGCCACTTTACGGTCGGTCAGTCAGTTGGCCGGCCACTTTACGGTCGTTTTTTTTTTAGGCCGAAGGTCGAACGGCCACCTCACGGTCTTTTAAAATTTGGCCGGCCATTTCACGGTCGGTCCGTCAGTTGGCCGCGGCTTGGCCGGCCAGGCACGGTCATTGGCCGTTAAATGGACCGGCCGTTTTTTGGCCGCTTGCACGGCCGGCCACGGTCTCGGCCATTTTTTTTTTCTGGCCGGCCACGTGGCCTCTCGACCGGCCCCCAACACTAATAAAAAAAAAGAATGGGTATAATTAAAAAAAATTATTAGTTTAAATTACTAAAGCGAATTTATCCTATTATTTTTTTATTTAAATTTTTTACGAAAATAAATTTTTCTTTTGGCAATTAGTTTAAAATAAATTATTTAGGAAAATTATATAACTTTTTGTTTATTTCTTAAATTAATGCTTAGGTTCGTTAAACTCAAAATTTAAGCGTTATCTTTTATTATAAAAGAAAAATCTAAAATGGTCTGGATCCGCTAAATTTCGTTTAAGTTGTATGCCTAGAGTGGGGGCGTTTTAAGAAAGTTCGACTGTATCTTAAAAAAAAAATCTAAAATTTAAAATTAAACAAATTTAGAATCCAGTGATGATAAAACACATTTAAAAGAATCGGTACTTCAAATTTTAAATATCCAAAAATAAAATAAATCATTCAAGATAATATATTTTAATCTTTTAAAGTATTCCTTTACAAAAAAATTTTCTAAGTCCGTGATAGTATAGTGGTGAGTATCCCCGCCTGTCACGCGGGAGACCGGGGTTCAATTCCCCGTCACGGAGTATTTTTTTCCTGGAATTAACTAAGTATTAGAAGGAGAAAGTCATTTCGTTGTTTTTTAATTAAATTATTGAAGAAAAGTAAATAATAAAAATTTAAAAATATGTCTAAAAAATGAGAAAAAATTTACTTTTAAAGAATGAGTTTTATTTTAGAATTTCAAAATAAATAAATTTAGAATCCAGCGAATGATGATGATCCGCAGCTTGGGGCTTGCAATTGTGGAGTTGGCAACGACAATGGAGCAGAAAATTCCCATCCAGTGGTCAATGGAGCAGCTGGCAATTGAGGTGCTGGCAATGACAATGGAGCGGAGAATTCCCATCCAGTGGTCAATGGAGCAGCTGGCAATTGAGGTGCTGGCAATTGTGATGCTGGCCATGACAATGGAGCGGATAATTCCCATCCAGTAGTCAATGGAGCAGCTGGCAATTGAGGTGCTGGCAATTGTGGGGCTGGCAATGACAATGGGGCGGAAAATTCCCATCCAGTGGTCAATGGCAATGATGGAGCAGCCAATGGAGCGGAGAATTCCAATGGGGTTGACAGGTTTAATCCACAAGACATTTTTCTAAATTTAATTATTTATTTGAATACTTATTTATTCGAAGTGATTTTTCGATATTTGATAAATGCCTTTTATATCCTTTATTTTTTATTCATGGTTTGATAAAATTGTAAACATTATTGTTGCTTTTTTTATCTTATTTTTGGTCTTTTGTTTTTTTAGTAATTTTTCTTCAAATCAATATGCTCAATTGATTTGTTTTACCTTTCTCTGCCTTTGTTTTTCTAAAATTCATTCATTTCTCTTTTGTTAGACAAAAAACTTGATAATATATTATCTACAAACTTTGGAAAAAGCATTTATATTTTGGACTTTGATTTTCTAGCTTCGATATTAATCCATGTTACTTTTTATTTAAAATTTCAATATTTGCTTTAATAATTTAAGAATCATCAAAATTAGAATTATTAATAATTATTTATTAGTTTTTTTTTAATTTCATTAAATTCATGTAAATCAAAATAAAAGATTTCGTAAATAAAGGGCTTTCAATAAGAGCTTTTCATTTAAATCGCTTTTAAGTTTATTCAATTTTTTTTTTGTTTTCAATAAATCTGAGAGTTGTTTTCTAATTCTAAAATTTTTTATCAAATTCAGATTGACTCAAAATAAGTTGCATTATTATCATCAATCTAAAGATTCTTTGTTAGAAAAAAATTTGTGAGAAAAGTTAGTATTTTCTGAAATAATTAAATGAGATATATAGAAAAATGACGTATGCCGTAATAGTCGTTTTCTCTCAGATGAAATATATCTTCGATTAATTTTTAGAAAGTGTTAACTGGCTTATATTTTTCTTAGTACCAAAAAATAATTATTTAGAACCAAAAATATTTATTATTAATACCAAAAAATAATCAGAAAAATACCAAAAGAAATAATAAAATACCAAAAAATAATTATTTAATACCAAAAATAAAAAATTTAAAAATAAAAAATTAACATAAGATAAGAAAAAAAACAATTATATTTTATATATTATCTATTATTTATTTTTTATTTTTCAATTATTATCATTAATTGTTTTTTTTGGGCGACCTTTTGCTCTTTTTAATGGTTGTACAACACCGTCTTCTTCTATAACTATTTTTGGACGTCCTCTCTTTTTTTTTGCTGGTTGATTATCAATACTTTCGCCTGATGATGACATACTTTTATTTTTCTTTGTCCAATTATTATCGTCAATGTCACTATCAATCAATTCTTTAGTAAATTCATTGAACGTTTCATAAGTACATAGTTCTTCATAAACTCTGTTTTTACCTCTTAATGCTTTGGTGGGACTTTCTTCGATACTAATATCATTATCAGTATCGTCTTGATTTGGTTCTTGACGTTGTAAAACAGAGGTAGATGAAGAAGCAGAGTCTTGGTCTTGTTCATTTGACATATTGAGTTTTATTATTTTTATTTTTTTATTATTGCTTTTGGATTAATTTTGTAAAGATTTATTTATTGAGTACTTGGGAATTTATATTATTTTTGTGAGATGTATAGGTGAGTATAATAAGTGTCATATGTGTTAAGTACATTAAATTATTAATTAAGTACATTATGTCAGATAAAAGCAAGTAAATTAGTTAAATTTCTTATTAAAAAAATCTGGTACTAATTGATTAGTTTTGGTACTAATTGATTTTATTTGGTTCAAAGGCAATTAATTCTGGTTTTAAGATAATTATTTTTTATTTTTATTATTTGGTATTAAAAATAATTAATTTTTGGTTCTAAATAATTATTTTTTGGTACTAAGATAATTATAAGCCGTGTTAACTCTGTATGTTCTTGATATTCGAAAAATTAAATTCTTTTTATTTTTAGTTTATAATTAACTTTTAATAGTACAAAATTTCATAATCTAGCTAAATTGGATGACAATTTTTTTGAAATTAGCAAATTGCACCAATATTTATTAAACTAGTTTTTTTATAAAAATTAATTATTAATAGGTTTTTTAATAAAAAAATTATTTAAAAATATTTTATTAAATACCCTTTTATTTAACTTTTTAAATCAAAATTTAAATAACATTTAATTAAGGTTCTTAATAAATGTTTTGCCTCTGCCATTTTTTGTCTAGTAATAGCAGTGGGTTATATTATAGACTTCATCGGTTGGTCTATCAATTTCCTTTCTAATACCAGAATTTCTTCTAGTTCTTCCAGAATAGTATTTAAACACAGGACCTGATTTATCTTCATCACATTGAAGACAATTATTCAGTGATCCATCAGGCTTTGTGTACGGCTCATTCAATATCCATGCCATAATGCATACACCAAAGCATTCCCTTCTAGTATTTTTAGTATTGAATAGCCAAATTTGGGCACATTGATCAGTAAATCCGATTTCTTTTAAGCAATTTAAACCATTTGATTCAGAAAGAGTTGCAACCATTCCACATTTTCTGGCTGGTGCAGTCAAATTTACTGATAAATAAATAGCCAGATCATTTAAACTTGAGCAAGCTCCACAGCGGCCTTGATGGGTAACTATGTAGCCATTGTTGATTGCTAAAGATGCTGATTGAAAATTTCTAATATCGTATTTGATTCGGTCATTGTCTTGGTACTTGATGGCACATACTATTTCTTTATTGGAAAGTGTTTGATTTATTTGCTGAATAGAATGTTCTGTTTGGTTCAAATAAGGATCATTTGGAAAATTTGGATATTGGTTGGTAAGAATTTTGGATTTGAATAATTCGACCGCTTCGTTTTTCCCAATTGAACAATTCCATGCAGTCGAATATTGACTTTGAAGAACCAGGAAAATTATTAAAAATATTGATTTAGCCATTTTTACTTTGAAAATAATGAAAAAAAACATCGTATGATGGAAATTTATATAATTTTTAAATGGAGATAAGAGATAAGACTAGATTTTAAGTCATTTATTCGATAAATGTATTGAAAACAAATTGCTTTTTTTTTAATTTATTTTCAAATCGATTATGTTTTTTTTTAAGTTCTTTAGAAAAATTATCTAGAACTCGGTAAATATTAAGTCCGTGATAGTATAGTGGTGAGTATCCCCGCCTGTCACGCGGGAGACCGGGGTTCAATTCCCCGTCACGGAGTGTTTTTTTTTTAACTGGAATTATCTGAACCAGCAATATTTAAAAATGGCATAATTGTTTCAACACACTCAAAAATCTTTTTAGCACACCCTTAAATTCTAACAAACACACTCACTTAATAACACCCCTAAATCACTGTTCTGCACACTCAAAAAAAAATTTTCGAAATGAAAATAAAAATAATCTTAATTTTATACTTTTTCAAAGTCTAAATAACACACTTTAAAAATCTGAAAAAAATCATTTCAAGGTTTGAAATTTTCAGCTTTATTTTTGTTAAAAAAAAAACAAATAATAAAAAAGTTTTTTGAAATATAATTTGAAATATTGAAACTAAAATTAATAATAATTCTAAAATTTGATTTCTTAATCAATTTTATTAAATAATTAAAAGTCTGAACAACACACTATAAAAAGTCTTTTAAAAAGTTTTGCATGAATTTTTCTGGAATTACTAAAAATTACTAAAAAGGCGTGTAGAACAGTTTTAAGGGTGTTTTTAAGTAGTTTTTAAGTTTTTAAGTATCGAAACGATTTTTGCGTGTAGACACAATTAAAAATAAATAAAAATTAGCTTTTTCATTTCAGCTCTTTGTATTTTTATGCAAGCAAAGAAGCAGAATCTCACAACAAAAAAACACATCTTCTTCATCCATACGATTCTCTAGCTTATTCCCGTTTTCATTATTCCAATATTCTTCATCTTTTTCTTGACCAGTAAATTCAGCTTCTTCATTGCCGCCTGTATCAGAGTACTGACGTTTCTGATTAAAATTATGCCAACTTTGTTATCAAACCAATTTAAATTTATTATTTTACCAAAACCAAGTGTCCCAGTCTTCTGATGAAAAAAGGTAAAGTAATTAATTAAAAGGTTAAATAATTGATTGTAAATTTAAACACAAACAGTTTTTTTTCAGAAAAACTTCTTCTATACAGAAAATATATAAATGTAAGCTAAGACAAGCATCTTTAATTTATATTTATTTATATATTGTTACAAAAAATTAAATTTAAAATAAAAGAAATTTTTTTTTAATTTACTCAAGAATCAATCAATCAAACTAAATATTCAGTTTTTCGAAAAAAGGAAAACATGGAAAATTATTAATTTATAGTAAAAGGATAAAGATGAAAAAGACATCAAGAAAATAAAAACATTATTTGGTTCAGTGATATTTCAATTTTTTAAAAAATCAAAAATAACTTTTACAAATCTCAAAATTAACGCTAGCGTAGCTGAAAGGGAGAATTAATATTCATTCCAAACAGCCAGGGGATTTTGTCCCAAATGATTTTTTAAATAAATAAATAAATTCAGTGATATGTTAAAAATTAATTTGATAAAATTCTAGCCATATTTCAAAAATGAGTTTGGTCTTTTAAATAAAAATAATTCAAATTACCGTTTACCCTTGCAAAGAGATGCATGCACCAAAAACCAAAACTCAGGTTTTAGCCCATGCATCACGTTACATCTCGCCCATGTTAAACTTTCCCCCCTTTTGATGCGTGCATTAAAATGCAGATTTTTGGTGTTTAACGCCGCGTTAAAACCCAAAACTCGGTGGAAAACGCCGCGTTAATTCTTGAAAATCGAATTTAGATGCGGCATCAATAATACATGTTAGTCATTAACTTATTTTTTAAATTCAAATTTAAATGCCGGGTTAAAAATTGAAAAAAAAATTAATTAATAAATGATTAAAAATTATTTTTTTTTATTAAAAATACATTTTCTAGTTTTAAGTGCGGGGCTAATATTTAGATTTTAAAGTAATTAAACACCAAAAATCTGCATTTTAGTGCACGCATCAAAAGGGGGGAAAGTTTAACATGGGCGAGATGTAACGTGATGCATGGGCTAAAACCTGAGTTTTGGTTTTTGGTGCATGCATCTCTTTGCAAGGGTAAACGGTAAAAGAAATAAACCTTTAAACTTTTCTTTAATTTATGAATTACATATTTTATTAAAAATTAAACATCAATTTAAAGATAAGCTCAAGTATTAACAGAGATAAATAATTCAATTTGAGTTCAATGAGTCAGCTTTATTTTAAAATTAAAAGATAAATAATTTATTCTAGAATGAGATAGATATTTAAATATGAATTAAAATAATAACTCCTATTAAATCTGATATTTTATTAAAAAGAATTTTATTTCTCTTCTCTCACGTTTCTTTTAACTAACGTTTAAATAACTAAAATCTAAGAGAATATTTATTTAAAATCAAAAAAAACTATGCCTACTCCTAAAAATAATAAATTTTACCTAAAAAAAACATTATTATTTAATATATCGATACTATTGAGCAATATGGATAAAATATTGTTAGAGATTACTCTAATCGAAATCAAGCAGTGTGAATTACTTAGCTTTTTAAAATTTGAAACACAAAAAAATTTAACTTAAGTTTGATAATTGAAATTAATGAAGGATTAAAATTTACTTTCAAAGAATGAGTTTTTATTTTAAAATTTTAAAATAAATAAATTTAGAATCCAGCGAATGATGATGATCCGCAGCTTGGGGCTTGCAATTGTGGAGTTGGCAACGACAATGGAGCAGAAAATTCCCATCCAGTGGTCAATGGAGCAGCTGGCAATTGTGGTGCTGGCAATGACAATGGAGCAGAGAATTCCCATCCAGTGGTCAATGGAGCAGCTGGCAATTGAGGTGCTGGCAATTGTGGTGCTGGCAATGACAATGGAGCGGAGAATTCCCATCCAGTAGTCAATGGAGCAGCTGGCAATTGAGGTGCTGGCAATTGTGAGGCTGGCCATGACAATGGAGCGGATAATTCCCATCCAGTAGTCAATGGAGCAGCTGGCAATTGAGGTGCTGGCAATTGTGGGGCTGGCAATGACAATGGGGCGGAAAATTCCCATCCAGTGGTCAATGGCAATGATGGAGCAGCCAATGGAGCGGAGAATTCCAATGGGGTTGACAAGTTTAATCCACAAGACATTTTCTAAATTTAATTATCTATTTGAATACTTATTTATTCGAAGTGATTTTTCAATATTTGATAAATGCCTTTTATATCCTTTATTTTTTATTCATGGTTTGATAAAGTTGTAAACATTATTGTTGTTTTTTTTTGGTCCTTTGTTTTTTTGGTTGATTTTTTCAAATCAATATGCTCAATTGATTGTTTATTGATAAAATATATTTTTTTCTTTTTCTTTCTATTCTTTTCTAATCATTCATTGATTTTTTGTTTGAGAATAAACTTAAAAATTATATCATCTGCAAACTTTGGGAAAAGAATTCATTACTACCAAAATTTTTTTTGCTTAAAATTCCAAAGTTATTTTTTTAGTTTGTTCTGACTTTAGAAAAAAATTTCCAAAAGTAAAGACAAAAAAAGATTAATTTTTTTTTTACTTGTGTTAAAAAATGATTCATTTGTTCCTTTTTTTAAAATTCTAATATAAAATGTTTGTATTTTTTGTTTTTAATTTTTGAGAATGAGATTTGACCAAGAAAGGAATAATAGATTAGAATTTGATCCTTTTATAGTATTTATTCATATTTAACATTTATCTTAGTTATATAAGTTTTGGCCCACATTTCTTATAGTTAAGATTTTAATGGCGTGTGCTAATTCATTAAATTACAGATTTTGACTTATTTTACTAGATGAATATAAAAATAGTAAAACTTTCTTTTCATAAAATTACTTAATTAATTTTAAAATGTGAATTTATTTAAAAAAAAAGGTTTTTTTAAATGTAGTTTTTATAAATTTTAAGTCTTTCCAATATTTAATTAAAACTTTTTTTTATATTTTTGTTTATCCTTTGACACTATATGAACCGGATTGTAATAAACAAGGAATTATTGAGATCCAGATTACAGAACTCACATTTTTCATCAAAATTCATACCATAATATTCTAAATAATCAAAATATTGTTCTAATCTAAAATTAAAACTTCTAATCGTACAAAACATCCAAATCTGGCTAAAAAAATGCATAATACCTTCTTATACATCTATCTGTTGATTTTTTAGCTTCTTTTAAGTAAAATTATGTTTAATTTATAATTTTAATACGATTTATAAAAATAAATAAGATTAAAACCAGTTATGAAAATTTAGGAACAAAAAATTTTTATAGGTAATTTTAAGTAAAATTTCAGTAATTTTAGCTGAAAAATAATAAATCGCCATTTTTAATTAATTTAAATCTAGTATTACAGCGCTCTTTTAAATTACCATCATGTTGCCAAATTTTTTTTTTGATTATAGTTTAATTCTTCGCCAAATTTGAAAATAAATCAACTTTCTTTTTTCAGTAAATAAAAATAGCTTGATTTTCTAATCTAATTTTAAATGTGAACAAAAAATTTACTTAACTAAACAAAAAACGAATCTCGCTCGAGACTAAAATGTAAATTATAAATAAATTTAAAAAAAAAAAATTTTCGGTAGTGGTGTTTAAGTTTGGAGCAAAAACTGTTGCAAAATAAGTTTTATTAAATTGAAAACCAGTTAAATTTCAATTATTAGAAATTGTTTTAAAAATAAATGTTTAAAATTTTTAAAGATAATTTGTTAAACACAAACAAAAGCTAAAAATAAAAAAAAAAAAAAATTTAAGGATAGGTCGAATATTGATGGAAATAGTACTAAATTTTAAGATTTTTACAATTTTTCCGAACTTACCACTGCCATTCAAAAAATAGCGGCCACCATATCTAAAGCTTTAAAATATCAAAAGATAAGCAGCAAACTTTTATTTTCTTTCCTCTTCGTTTCCTCTTATTACCAGAAGAAGAGCGAGAAAAAGTAAGAAGCAGGAAGAAAAAAATGCACGAAGATGTTTCATGATTTTAAATTATTGCTTAGGAACTATTTATTTGAAATTCTCCTAAGTCAATTATTTTATTATTTAGAATCCACTTTTGAATATAATAAAAAACTAACTTAAACCCAACCTTTTCTTATTGATACAATTCATTGCGTTATTTTTAAATCTCAAACCGAAAAATTTTAATCTAAAAATTTTTAATTTTTCTTAAAATGAGGCAGGCCATAAAGCTTAAAAATTTTTTCAATGTGATGACATTTACTTCAGTTATACTGTTTTAAATATTCTTATGTCAAAATCAGTCAAATAAATTATCATGCATCTCACTAAGCGATTAAAAAAATATGAAAAGCGTTAAAATTTAATTATAAAAAAAACATAAAAACAAATAATTTAAACAAAAATACAACATTAAAAAAATTTAAAACAGAATTTTCTAATAATAAAACAGATCATTATGATTTTATTATTTGTTTTTTTTAAGTTCTTTAGAAAAATTATCTAGAACTCGGTAAAATTTAAGTCCGTGATAGTATAGTGGTGAGTATCCCCGCCTGTCACGCGGGAGACCGGGGTTCAATTCCCCGTCACGGAGTATTTTTTTCCTGGAATTAACTAAGTATTAGAAGGAGAAAGTCATTTCGTTGTTTTTTAATTAAATTATTGAAGAAAAGTAAATAATAAAAATTTAAAAATATGTCTAAAAAATGAGAAAAAATTTAATTTTAAAGAATGAGTTTTATTTTAGAATTTCAAAATAAATAAATTTAGAATCCAGCGAATGATGATGATCCGCAGCTTGGGGCTTGCAATTGTGGAGTTGGCAACGACAATGGAGCAGAAAATTCCCATCCAGTGGTCAATGGAGCAGCTGGCAATTGAGGTGCTGGCAATGACAATGGAGCGGAGAATTCCCATCCAGTGGTCAATGGAGCAGCTGGCAATTGAGGTGCTGGCAATTGTGATGCTGGCCATGACAATGGAGCGGATAATTCCCATCCAGTAGTCAATGGAGCAGCTGGCAATTGAGGTGCTGGCAATTGAGGTGCTGGCAATTGTGGGGCTGGCAATGACAATGGGGCGGAAAATTCCCATCCAGTGGTCAATGGCAATGATGGAGCAGCCAATGGAGCGGAGAATTCCAATGGGGTTGACAGGTTTAATCCACAAGACATTTTTCTAAATTTAATTATTTATTTGAATACTTATTTATTCGAAGTGATTTTTCAATATTTGATAAATGCCTTTTATATCCTTTATTTTTTATTCATGGTTTGATAAAATTGTAAACATTATTGTTGTTTTTTTTTAGTCCTTTGTTTTTTTGGTTGATTTTTTCAAATCAATATGCTCAATTGATTGTTTATTGATAAAATATATTTTTTTCTTTTTCTTTCTATTCTTTTCTAATCATTCATTGATTTTTTGTTTGAGAATAAACTTAAAAATTATATCATCTGCAAACTAATAATTTGATAAAATTCATGTCTTAAATTATTTAAACAACAATCGTTTTTTAAAATGAAAAAAACTTTATTTTTGAGAATAGTTTTATTGAATTTAAAGTCATTTCAAGGAAAATATTAAAGATAATATTTATTGCTGATAATTGATTGTTTAAAACTTTAGAATTTAATTAATAAAAAAAAGTGCATTAACAAACTTTTAAATTCAATTAAATATTAAAAATTTTTATTTACTTTATTGATTCCTGGTTTTCTTTATTTTTAATCATTTTAACTTAAAATTTTTTTGGCTATCGGTTTTTTGATACCTCTCATTTATTAAAAGTTACCTCTAATTTGTAAAA
Source organism: Brachionus plicatilis (assembly GCA_010279815.1). NCBI lineage: Eukaryota > Metazoa > Rotifera > Eurotatoria > Ploima > Brachionidae > Brachionus > Brachionus plicatilis. The sequence goes on from QEOQ01000014.1 coordinate 390,024, forward strand.
AAATACCTCAAAATATTAATAAAAGTTTCAAAAAAAATGAAACCAACTCTTTTAATTAAAAAAATACCTATTTATTAAAAAATCAAACAAATTATATAAATGTCTATCTAATTGATTAAAACCTCTCTAATTAATTAAAAATCCATCTAATTAATTAATTTTCAGCTTCAAAAATTTATATAAAAAAAATGTGCATTTGACATTGTTGCTCTATTATATAGTCATTCTATTCCATTGGTTGTATGACTGGTGAAGGAATACAAAGAAGGTTTCGAATCAAGATATATTGAATACCCAACTCCATTGTGTAATTGCTACCTTACTATTTCTTCTTTTTTTCCTGAAACTTGAAATTTAAACATGTGCCACATGTAACAATCTTTTCCAATTTATGTCTTTTCAACTTTCATTTTTTTAGCTTATTTACTTTATTTTGATTCTTTTTTTTTATCTCATTTTTTTAACTTTAATTTTATTTTTATTTTATTTTATTTTTATTTTATTTTTTTTTTTATTATTTTTTAACTTATTCTGAAGGAGCTCTAGCTCGGTACAGAAAACAAATAAATAAATAACATTTTTGCTATGGATTTACCAATTCAACCGAATCGTAAACGTGGTGCCCCAGAAAAAAATAAACCAGCTCTAATAATACAACCATCAGATACAGTTGGCGGTGGTGGAGATCCTAAAGGTATCTCTTATGATATGATGATGATGATATAACCGAAGTTGTGCCTAATAATCAAAAAAAAACAAAAAACATTCAATCAAGAATCTACTCAAAATAATGAATCTAAAACATGTGAAAAATGTGGCTTAATTATAAAAAAAAATAGATATTTTTATTATTATAATTGTTAATTTTTTTTATTTTTAGAGGTGAGTATTAACTTTTTGCGGTTTTATAATGAAATTGCTTTCTTTTTTTATAAATTGGTGTAATTTTTTTTTATTTGAATACTTTTTTTATATTTTGCTACTTTTTTAATAAAAAAATAGTCTTTTATTAAATTTGAGGTAAATTTTTATTAAATTTGAGGTAAATTTTGATAAATTTGAGGTACTAAAAAACTTTATTTCAATTTTTTTTCATCTTTTTATTAAATGTTATGATCAGAGACGACACAAAAATGCGATCGCATTTTTTCTCATTTTTACCGCATTTTACGACTCTAGAAAACGTATTTTTGTGTCGTCTCTGGTTATGATTAAGTTTTCAAAGACTTTCAGTAATTTAACAGTGATGCTAAGACGTTATTTCGTCTGGCTCAATTTAATTTAAGAAAATAGAATTATTTTTGTTAATTATCTTTAGTATGATATATTTTTAGTATGTTACCTTTCATTGATTACTGCTTTTACCTTTCTACAGTTTTACAATATGAAAAAAAATCGGCTAAGCTTTTGACTTAGAGTGAATTTTTTTATGGTTTATACCAAAATCATCTAAAAAATTTTTGAATATAATTATTAAAATTTCGTAGAAGCAAGGATAAATTAATATCATTGTACGGATTGTTATCAATTAAATGGATTCTCTTTTAAACAAAGATAAATAATTTCTATTTTTAATTTTTTTTTCAAACAATAAGTTTTACGAAATTTCATATTAAATTTAATTTCCGTCAGAGTAGCAACTGATTCAACTTGTAAAAAAATAATTTAGACCGAGTAAATATTTCATATTTTGAAATATGTAGTAAATAAGGCCCACTTATCGATAGATTTTATCGAATATAATTTTTTTTTTGTTTTCTATTAAAACAAAAGTACTTTTTAGTTATAAATTAGAAACAGATGAAATATTTTATAATCGAACTTTATATAGCAATTTTTACGTGTTTAAAACTCTGCAAAAATTTCATTATGATACAAAATAATAGAGCATAAAATTTTGATCAAAAATTTAAATTTTCCAAAAAAAATAATTTGGTTCTATGATTATTGTATAATAATTTTGATCCACCATACGATAAAATATGATAAAATTGATTTTTCTTATTTAAATTAAAATAATTCTAATTAAAAAATAATAATTGAACTCAAGCTTTTTTTAGAAGAAGGGATGAAGAATTAAAATTTACTTTCAAAGAATGAGTTTTTATTTTAAAATTTTAAAATAAATAAATTTAGAATCCAGTGAATGATGATGATCCGCAGCTTGGGGCTTGCAATTGTGGAGTTGGCAACGACAATGGAGCAGAGAATTCCCATCCAGTGGTCAATGGAGCAGCTGGCAATTGAGGTGCTGGCAATTGTGGGGCTGGCCATGACAATGGGGCGGAAAATTCCCATCCAGTAGTCAATGGAGCAGCTGGCAATTGAGGTGCTGGCAATTGTGGGGCTGGCAATGACAATGGGGCGGAAAATTCCCATCCAGTGGTCAATGGCAATGATGGAGCAGCCAATGGAGCGGAGAATTCCAATGGGGTTGACAAGTTTAATCCACAAGACATTTTTCTAAATTTAATTATTATTTTGAATACTTATTTATTCGAAGTGATTTTTTAATATTTGATAACTACCTTTTATAGTCAATTTTTATCGATGCTTTAAAAATTTGGTAGCCATTAAATAACTAATAATTAATTTCATTCATTCCTTTGTTCAGCCCTCGATTTTTTAATTCAAATTATTTTCATTGATTTTTTTTTATCATTTGTTATTGATCTTGATGCAAATTTTTGTTTTTTTATAAAAAATTGATCAATAGAATTTTATTTGTTTATTTAAAATAGAAAATTCTTTAAATTCAAACAATCGGAATGAAAGCTTTATGCAAACCAAAAAGTTTTTTTTTCCCATCTTTCACATTTGATCATGGCAAAATTTTCATCAATTCAAATTGAAAATAATTTCTTCTTGTACCAAAAAAATGCTAAATTTTCAATTTTAAATTAAAAGTAGAAAAATATTTGATTTTTATTTTAATCTTTGATTTATTGATATTTACCAGGTCACGAACTAAGTCACCAACCGATTGTCCCTATTCAATCTTAATTTCACTTGGACAAACACTACTCAAATTACTTGCAAAAAATTTGATCCTATTCAATGTCCGCACCAAGCAAGCAAACCAAATATTTGCTCAAAAAGACATCATTGAAATGGTCTGTACCGACGATTAATTGAACATTCATCTTTAAATGTTTTATTTTCAATATTTATTTATTGATTTATGATTGTTTTTTAGATTTGATCAAACAGAACTTAATCCAGAAGGAACATGAACTAGATGGACTTTAGATTGGAAGGCCAGTGACATGTTTGTCCATGCTCTTCAATTTCATTATTAAGGTCACGCTTAATCCCGAGTACATTGGGCCATGTTTGCCAAACTAAAATAGCGGATGATCTTTTTCAAAATGTTTAAATAAAACTTAAAATCAAATACCAGTGTCTCTAATTTACTTTTTTTTCATCTCACCTATGTCCACCATCCGTACACGTACACCCTCTCTCACTTTATTCGGGTATATATTCGACACACATTTCAACTATTTTCACAACCAATTCTCTTATTTTTTTTCTTATTTTTAATAGGAAAAAATGTCACAGCAAAATTACATATTTGGTATGATTTCATTTATTAATTAACTTTAACTCTTGCCTTCTACTCTAGGAGATTAGGATAACTTCGGCAAATTTTTTTTGGTATTTTTACCATACAAACCATGGAGAACAATTAAGCAGGAGCATTTTGTGGAGTGATAAACAATTTTCTTACGAAGGTACTAAAAATAAAGTCAAAAATTGTTTAATCTAAATTCAGCAAGAACTATGCATTTTCTCCGAAATATCATATAAAGTTTGCATAAAAATATGGGATTTATTTGCAGAGTTTTTGCACATGCTGATTTCAGATTATACAAATTTTATTTTTAAACAACTTTAGTTCTATTTGAAGAACCTTCATAAGAAATTTTTGTACTATTCTGCAGAAAAAATCCTCCTTTCTGTCCATTGTTTGGATGGTAACAACTGAACCAAAAAAAACACTGAAAAATTCATCAAGGTACTCTTTAAGATCACTCAAATTGTTCACCAAGTTTCAAAAATTAATAGCTTTGCAAGAATTTAACTCAAACTTAATTTAGAAAAATTAAATTTTTGAAATTAACTCAAAATTAGATCAAAACTTAAATAAAAAGAACAATTTATTTTTAAATTAATTTTAATCGAAGATAAGCTAAATTTAAGAAGGTCAAAATTTTTTTTTTTAATTTTCTAGCATGGTATGAATGGTAATAATACCAGAAAAAAAATGACTGGAAAATTCAAATTTAGAATTGCACCATTTTTAACAAAATAGCTAAAACTTAAGGATGTAAGTAAGCTTGTAAAAATCATTAAATTTTTTAAAAAAAGTTTCAAAAATTAATGACTTTGTACGGATTTTACATTAACTTAATTTTTAAAAAAATAAATGAATTTTTAAAATTAATTCAAAATTACAAATAGGCTTAATAATTATGTGGTAATATAATAGGAAAATTTTTTGTTAAATTAAGTTCAATCGAAAAAAGGCTAATTTTGAGAATTTTAATTTTAATTTTCTAGCATCGTTTGGATGGTAATCACTATAAAAAAACAAAACACTGAAAGATATTTTTAAAATCATTTAAAATTCTTCACAAAGATTCAAAAATTAATAATTTTTTAGCCATTTTCTTTAACGTAATTATAAAACGTAATTTAAGAAAAAATAAATAAATTTGTAATATAAGTTCAAAATTAGATAAAAATTTAATAATTAGGATAAATTTTTTAAAATTAAGTTTAACTGAAGTTAAGCTAAAATTAAGATGGCTTGAAAATAAATTTTTTTTTTATAATTTTCACGCATGTATGGGATGGTAACAATTCCAATAAAAAAAAGTGCCTAGAGTTTCAGATTTGGAATGTACATGCTAATAGATAATGGTATATTCATCTAAATTAAGACCAAATTGAAAGAGAAAAATAAATTTTTCAAACAAATATAAAACTAGAAAAAAATTGAATAATTAGGGGAAATTTTTTAAATTACTAGTAATATAAGCTAATTTTAAGAAATTTTATTTATTTTAAAGATAAAATAAAGAATAAGCTAATTTTAAGTAATTTAAAAAAAGTTTAAATTTATAAAATAAACTAATTTTAAGAAAGGAAAAAAATATTCTTTCAATAAAGTATAAATTAAGCAGATAAGCTTATTTAAAGAAATTACAAAAAATTTTTCAAAAAATTTTTAATTTATTAAATAAGCTAATTTTAAGAAAAAAAATAAAATTTTAAAAATAGTTTAGATTAGGCAATGTGAAATTTTAGTACAAAAATTACTGTACAAAAAATAAAAACTTTATAACTTTTTTTCTAATTGTGCAAAAATTGTTCTGCAAAAAGTACAATATTGTACAAATTTGTACAGAAGAATTCCAGGCTCTGCAAAAACTCTGCAATTTAATGCAGAGTTTAATCAAGGATTTTTTGATGGTGTGCATTTTATAGAAAATTGCAGAGTTTTTGCAGAGCTTGGAATTCTTTTGTACAAATTGGTACAATATTGTACTTTTTGCAGAACCATTTTTGCACAATTAGAAAAAAAGTTATAAAGTTTTTACTTTTTGTACTAAAATTTCACATTGCCTTTAGATTAAGTAGATAAGCTAATTTTAAGAAATAACAAAAAAATTTTCAAAAAAGTTTTAATTTATTAAATAAATTAATTTTAAGAAAGGAAAAAAATATTCTTTCGGTAAAGTATAAATTAAGGAGATAAGCTTATTTAAAGAAATTACAAAAATTTTTTCAAAAAAATTTTAATTTATTAAATAAGCTAATCTTAAGAAATTTAATTTTTTTTAAAGATAAAATTAAGAATAAATTAATTTTAAGAAAGGAAAAAAATATCTTTCAATAAAGTATAAATTAAGTAGATAAGCTAATCTTAAGAAATTTAATTTTTTTAAAGATAAAAATTAAGAATAAGCTAATTTAAAGAAGTTTAAAAAAAATTTTCAAAAAAAGTTTAAATTAAGTAGATAAGCTAATTTTACGAAATTGAAATCATTTAAATAATATTTTGATTGTATCCCACCAAAAAAAAGCACATTTTAAATCACCCTAAATTCCAAGAGAAGCAGGCAGAAGATAAACAAAAAAAAAAAAGAGACAAAAATTTTAATTTTATTTAACCAAAAAAAAAAAAGCAGTCCTGTTCCTTTTGCCACTGGCCATCAATGGCGAGTTGACCGACAACGAGCTCAAAAACTCTAGCGCAGCCTCTCGTTGCCCGAGCCTAGCGACAGAGCCGGGCATCTACTTGTTTGGCGACACCAAACTCTGCAACGTGTACCATGAGTGCGAATGCACGGCGGCCAACTCGAGCCAGTGCTCTTTAGTGCGCACCAACGTGTGTCCAATCGGCAGCATCTATTTGAACGCCACTAACAAATGCGAGCCCATCGAGCTGCACGGCTGCGACTCCTCCTACTTGCAGTCAGTGAACACGGCCAAAAACCAAACTCTGCAAATGGACGAAGAGAGCGAGAGGCCAGAGCTGCAAGCGGAGCCGGTGAACGTTACCGGAATCACGCAGTTCAAGTGTCCATCGGGCGCCAACGACCGCTTTGCCGACGCCCACATCTGCAACCTGTTCCACGTGTGCGTTAGCCGCGGTCAGCACACCTTCGACCAGCCATTTCTCTGTCCCTTTTCCAGCATATTCCGAGTCATCGACTCAACCACCATGTACTGTGACCAACGGCGCAAAAACGACTGCGTCCACAAGGCCTTCTACCAGAGCACACACGCGCACTCTCTCCTCGACAACTCGCTGCTGCTGCTCGCCACCACCGACAACTCCACCCAATGCCACCGCCAAATCCTCGAAGACCACCGCTACTGCAATCTCTTCCACATATGCCGCCACAACAAACGCCTCACGTACATGTGCGACAACCAGCTGCTCTTCAACCCGCTCTCTCAAATCTGCGACTATCCCATCAACGTCGTCTGCTACAACAAAAAAATCTACACCAAGTCCGATCAATACACGCACTCTTCAGCGCCGAGCACCGCCAACGTCAAGTCCAACAGCATGCTCAAAAAGAACGGCTCGCTCGTTCAAATATACGAGGTCAAGGTCCGGCTGAGTTGCGGGGACGGCGAGCGCCGCAATTACGTGCGTCCGGACCCCACATTCTGCAATGTGTACCATCAGTGCTATGGGGACACGGGCAACGCGTTTGTGTGCGGCCAGGACCAGGCCTATGAGCCGAAGGTGGGAGCGTGCGCGCCCGAGCACCTGGTCGAGTGTGCACACAAGCTGATGGTGACGGAGAGCGGTCAGAGGGCAGCGCGGGTCGTCCATCACAAAATGGAAAATTATGTTAGTGGGAGCGGACGCGAAGAGCTGGTCGTGGGCATCGCGTTCGACTGTCGCGGCCGGCCCAACGGTCACTGGCGGGACGGTCAATTTTGTGACGTATTTCATGCGTGTATTAACAACGAACAAAAAAAGACGTACACTTGTGCTCAACTGGGCGAAAAGACCTATTTTGACGAAGAGACAAGACGGTGCGAATTTGCCAAACACAAACCGTTGGCGTGTCCAACCAATCGTTACTTTAAGTCAACAGCTAGCGGCAAGACTAGCAGTGTGGTGTCTAAAGAGTCGGGTGAAGGCTGGCGAGGGTTTATAAGATCGCGCGAGGCGTTCTCGTGCGCCAAACGTCTGGACGGCTTTTACGCTAGTCGATGGTGCAATGTGTTTTACAGATGTTTTTTGGGTGTAAAAACCGAGTTTTTGTGTCCGAAAATGTTGAATTCGGATCGATTGTGGTGGGTGCAGCATGGCAGTTCGCAAGAGACGCCGCAGACGTCGGCGGCGTGCGTTTGGCCGTGCGAGACAAAGCGGAAGTGTACGAGTGCGGGCGGATCGATTGTGGAAGTGGAGGCGGGAAAGTATGAAGAGAGTGGACACGAGGCGGACCGGGTGTGGCGCAATTCGAACTGCGATTCGGGCGACTCGGGCCTTGACGACGTGTTCCGGTTGTCGGACGCGCACGACGATTGCAGCGGACAGCCCGAGGGCGCCTTCTTCGCCAGTCAATACTGCAACGTATTTCACAGATGCACCAATGGAAAACGAAAAGATTTTCAGTGTCCCAAGGCCACCAACACACCATACGACCTCTGGTGGAACGACGACAAGGCACAGTGCGACTGGCCATGCAAGGTCCAATGCGACAAACAAATTTACGCGTCTGTCAACACCGCCCCGCAAATACAGGCCCAGGACCGCGCTCTCAACCAAAAGGAGTGTCGCACTATCACCAATAGCTTCAAGCCCAAAAATAACCTCAATAGACACTTTATCGCCTATACCAGACCCTCTACCACCACTACCACCACTACCACCACTACCACTACAACCACCACTACCACGACTACGCGAACAATTGATACTAAACAAATAAGCGGTCCTCTGGTGGACGAAGGCTTTGTGTGCGGGTCTAAGGGCCGCGAGGCGTCGGTCAAATACTGCAACGTGTTCTACGAGTGTGGAGGACCCGGGGAGACACCGTCTGACTCGTTTTATTGTGTGGACGGTCTGTTTGAGACGGGTAGCAAGGGATGTGCGTCCAATGGTCATGTTCAGTGTGCGCCCACTGCCCAATTGATCTATCCGTTTGTGGCCATACGGGAACAAAGTCCGGTCGAGGATATCGCCTGTTCCAACTCGATCGGCTCGTACACAATTCATTCGAAGCGGTTCTGTAACATATTTTATGAGTGTGACGGTCGCTCGACTAAGCCGATCACTCATCGATGCTTTGATCGAGAGAGAATGCGAGATGCTCTGTTCAATCGTCAGTTGAGACGGTGCGAGGCGAACACGGCTAGTGGTGTGTGCCACGGCGAATTATTGCCAATGAAAGTGCGCTATCAAAGCAGTCCCATTGAGCATGGAAAGTATGCGGACTTGGTCGCGTTGTCTTGTCGCGCCGATCAACAATACTTGGCCGAACATCATCAATACTGTAATCTATACCATTCGTGTATACTTGGCAAATACCAAATGTACGCCTGTGTCACCCTTGGCTCATTTGACCAAACAAGCTATTTTTATTACACAAACGGCGATTGTGCTGCACCCAGCGCCGCACACTGTCCGCCCAACAAAGCCATATATCCGTACGAAAAGCTCTTCGATAACAACATTAACCGATCACAGTCCAAATTCATGCCGGTGGTGTCGCCATCGCTCACTTACAAAGGCCAATCGAGCTACAGTTCCATCGCTCTCAAAACCACTCCAGCAATCCATTCGCCCATTTGCTCCACAAACACTGCCAAATACCTAATACCAAGCGGTCAATACTGCAATGTGTTCTTTGAGTGCGTTAACGGTCAATTGACCACGTTCGCCTGTGTCGACTCTAGCACGGGCCTATTCAGCGGCATATTTGACGCATCGCTCCGAGCCTGCAAGCCCCACAACCAAATAGACTGTCCCGGCAATGCATTGTACACGGCCGAGTTCGACTATCAGCCAAAGTACTCGGTCGACTATTCGTTCAGCACCGAGTCCAACTTTACGTGCTCGGACCGGCCCAACGGCTACTACGAGTCCGAATGGTGCAACGTGTTCTATCGGTGCGTGAACGGCAAACGCATCGACGCCAAATGCAGCTCGGGCAACACTGACGCCGACCATTTGTTCGAGTACGATCTGTGGTGGGAGCACCAGAACGCTAGTTATGACGCGCGCCGTCCCCTAGTGTTCACGGGCCACGACGAGAACGCCAAGTGCGAGTGGCCCTGCAAAGTTAAGTGCGACAAGCCAGTTTGGCTGCATCGGGGAAAAAGACAATCGGCCCGGATCATTCAAAGCCACGACTTTGAGCTGCATCCGGAGTGCTTGGGCTCGGAGCGCTCTGACAAAGAGCAGCGTCAGCCGGACCTAGACGAGTACCGGGCCCAGGACTTGGAGAGCGTGAACCCGTCCGGCTTCTATTGTGAAACGGAGGGCACCTATCGCGATCCCATCTACTGTAATTTATTTCATGTGTGCGGTCCTGGCGGAGACAAAAAAAGCTACCAGTGCAAGGCGGTGAACGCGGCCGAGACAGTGTCGTTGTTTGATGAGGAAAAAGGGTATTGTGTGTCCAAGGCGGACGGCTTTTCCAAGTGCAACGGGGTCGTGTTCGATCCGAACTTTATGAATTTGCCGGCCTACAGGGACTTGCCGACCCCGGTGCGGCCGTGTGTTGAGCCGGGCGTGTTTCGCGCCTTTGACCAGCACGTCAAATACTGTGATTTGTACTACTGGTGCGAAAAGTCGTTCAGCGAGCCGCTCTATTTCTACTGTGACTTCGCCACCTATGGACACGAGCCGGCCTATTTTGACTTTGAGAGGAGACAGTGCGACTCGAGCTATAAGGTGCGGTGCGATCAGCCCAGCAGGCTGTACTCGGGCGTCTATCAGCCCAGGTTAGCTGTGGACAAGATGGAAGAGGCCGTGGACACCGAGACGGCGCTCAAGAACTTTCTCCAGGCCAGTCCTTATATGATGCAGATTGTGTCCGGGTTGTTGGACCCGGCGCCTGGCTATCTCAGTCTGCCCTCGTCACAGTTTCAGACAAGTTTCAAGTGCCCGTTGAACGCGCCCGGCTACTATCCAAACTCGGACTATTGTGACATTTTTCACTACTGCTACAGCAATGGCCAGTTTAAGACGTATGTGTGTGCGTCCATGCAAAATAAGTATCAATTGTGGTGGAGCCATCAAACTGAACCCGGAAGAAGAGATGTAATTTTTGGTTTTTTTTTTTTTTAAAGGATTTTTTTAAAAATGTTGGGTTTTTTTTTTTAAGTTTTTAATAGGGTTGTTAATTGAAGTTTCCGAATTTCGAAATTTTTTAAAATTTTTTTATTTAAACCAAAAATTTAAAATTTTAAAGTCAAATTATTTTTAAAAAACAACATTTTAAAAGTGAAATTTTATTTTTGAACTAAAAGTTTCAATTTTGAACTTTAGATTTTTGTTGAGTTTTTTTTTCATAATTGAAAATTTTGATTATTTAAAAATTTAAAAAGTCGAAATTTATTAAATTAAATTTTTTGAAGTAGAAAAGTTCGAGTCTAAAATATTCGAATTAATATTAACTAAAATTAAAAATAATCTATATAAAATTTTAGAATTTGTTAGGAATATTTCGGTAGCTTAGATATTTTAAAATTCACAGTAATTGGTGGAGTACAAGGATTGCATTTAGCCGAATTAGCATTCAATTTTGTGGCATAACTTGATAAACAAACCCAAGACCTTGGTTCTCTAGCTTTTTTTTGTTGGCATAACTAACTGGCGTAGATTCTTTATTTGGAGGCATTCTAAGAAGTTTTTCAAAATTTTTTTATTTATTTGGCTATCGTTTCACTAGAAAATATGAAATTTTTGAATTAAATGATTTTGAAATTAAAAATTGCAATTTCAAGTTAATTTTATTCAAATATGCATATATCATTTTTGAAAATTTAAAAAATAAAAAATAAAAAAATAAAATTGAAGTTTTTCAGAAAACTTTTTTTTAAATTTAATTTATTTTTTAATTATGGGGAAATTTTTTTGTTGTTGATTTCTTGATTAATTTTCGAAAGTGTCAGATAAAAAAAAATTAGTTTTTTTCTATTAAATTCAGATTGGTTTTTTGAAGAAAATTTTTTCATTTTAAATTAATTTTTTTTTTTAATTTTTTAATTAATGTTTGAAATTATCAGATAAACAAAAAATAGGTTTTATGAGTAAAATAATTTATATTTATTCAACAAGATTTTTTTTTGTTTTTTGTAAGAAAATTTTTTCTTAAGAAATTTTCGAAATTATCAGATTGACAAAAAATGACATTGAGAATTTTGGTACAAAAAACAGAAACAAAATATTAAAACTGCCAAAGCTTAAGTTCTCAAGGACCAAAACATGTTCTGTAAGTTGTAGCAATTGATAATCCTTTGTACCACCACTTAAAGTTGAATTGGATTTTTAATTTTATATAATATCCCAAATTTACTATTTTCTAAGTTTTACAGATTTATTTCAGTGTTTTGCAGAATCAGTGTATTGGTGGTACAAAGGATGTATCAATTGCTACAATTTAAAGAATATGTTTTGGCACTTTTAATATTTTGTTTTTGTTTTTTGTACCAAATTTTACACTGGCCAAAAAATAGTTTTTATGAGTAAAATAATTTATATTTGTTCAATAAGATTTTTTTTTGTTTTTTTAAGAAAATTTTTTCTTTTTAAATTAGATTTTTTTTAAATTTCTTTTTATAATTAAAATTCGAAATTATTAGATAAACAAAAAAATAGCTTTTTTAAAGTAAAAAAAATGTTTTTCTATTCAATTAAATTTAGATTTGTTTTATGAAAAAAAATTTTTTAATTTCTTTAGAAATGTTCGAAATAATCAGATTAAAAAATTTTGTCGTCATTCTGACTTTAATTAAGTAATTTAGTGATTTTGCTTTTAAAAAATGTCTGGTTTTTAGGTAAAAAATAATTTTTCCATTAAATTAAATTTATTTTTTTTTTCTAACTAAAATTTTTAAGGAAATTTTGCCAAATTTATTTAAATTAAAAAAATTAAGTACCGTAAATATTTGCTTTTGAACGTAGCACTAAAAGCCCAAGGATTCGGTTTTGGTGCTTCGAAAAAATTGAATTTTTCAAGGCTTAAAATGGCAACTGGAAGCCAACTTAATAATGAAATTTTCAATTTGAATTAGGAAATCTAAATAATATTAAATTTTAAAAATTCTTATTTCTTAAAAGTCATTATTTAAAATACTCTACAATACGATTATTTTCTATTTAACAATATACTTTTTAATAATTTTTAAAAGAGCTACATTAAAATTTTATTTTAATAGTTTATTTAGAGATTTTAACTATCTTTTAAAAAAAAAGTTTCCAACATATTTTTCTAAATTGACTTTTATTCAAAAAATATTCCTCGAAATATTTTAAAACACTAATTTAAAATTTTCTTCTTTCTGCAACAGACGAGTTTGATACGATATTTTTTTCAAATAATTCAATTAATTATAAAAATATTGAAAAATAGTTTAAAATAAAATTAAAATATTTCTAGTATTGACAATTTTATTTAAAATATTTTGAAAAATGGTTAAGTTTAATTGAAGTAATGAAATCAATTTAAAATTTTAACTGAGAAATCGACATTTTTTAATATTTAAAATTTTTTTAAAAATTTAAAATCAATTTTTAAGATGAAAAAAAATTTAGAAGACTGTAAAAAAAAAATTTCTTAATTTTTCATTTAAAAAATTTAACTTTAAGAATATATTCTGCGATTGGCCTTGTAATCTGATCGGTCCCAACACAGTTTGTCCTTCTCATAAGCGAGTATTAATGCGAGATAGACAACAAATATCAGGCGGCATATCTCAACAAGACGTCCTTGTCTCAACCTGTCAAAATACTCAAGCAGCTAAAGATCATTTAAACACTAATTGGGACAATGAACGTTCCAAAAGTGTTCCAGTAATGAACAGCGAAACTTTTGTCAGCTTGAATTCAAATTCAAAATCTAATCCGGTAGTTGTATCAAAATCCACGCTTAGCATTTATGTTCCGTGTACAATTACATCAGAATGGTTCAATAGTCCTCAGGTAATCAAGTGTAGCAATGAGCACAGAATGTTCGGATTTGCTCCTGATCCAAAAGATTGCACCAGATTCTATAGATGCGATCAAGCAGCTAGCCATGACGGTCTTTCCACAGGCTCTTTGTATTCATGCATTGGTGGTCTTTATTGGGATCAAACTAGGCGGATGTGTGTGCCTCCATCCGAATCGACTTGCGACCCCATGTACATCATCAAACAAAACTTAAAAAATGGATCTAGCCAAACATGTCCAGGACACACTTGCAACCAAGTTGGATTATCTGCCAAGAATCAGATGAAAATGGTCAGCGGAAAGCCTAATTCATAGTAAAATAAAAAAATTTAAATATTCACAGATTATTTATTTAAAAAAAAAATTTTTAGTTATAGATGCGATGGTGAGTGTGCAGTTGAATTTGTGTGCCCACTTGATTTAGTATTTGACAATTTGAATCATCGATGTGAATGGCTGGCTCCTCAGTTCAGAATGGCATCACTCAGAGCTTCGGATTCTTTCAATAAGGTCCTTCAGCATCAAAAAAGAATGAATTTAGATGGTATTAAATCAAATGTAGAAATGCCACTAGTAGCAGATGAGCCTTTGGAGAAACAAAATCAGACTTCTAGCTTTAATTGATGTTTTTTCAGAAAAAATTTGTTGACGTGAAATTTTTTAGAACTTAATGTTGTCTGTTCTTGTTTTTATTATGTATTTTTTTTTGTTATCTTTGAATAAAATTTTTAAAATTTAAATTTTTTAAAGTTTAAATAATTCGATTTGTGCCAAAATAGATTATCAACTTGTAGATTTTAATTTTAAAACTGAAAAACCAAATTTTTTTATTTCATATATATGCAAGGTAAGGCTGTTAGGAATGTTGAAAAGTCCAGGTGTTAAGATTGTCATAAATCTTGAATTTAAACTAACATTTAGTATTTGGATTTTTGTCTTGCCCGGTCTATCTGCATTCTTCATAGAATTTAACTTAATCTTAGTAAAAAACGGATAAGAATTTTGGGTACCTAAAAGGCGGATTATTTTTACGGATTTTATTAAGCTCTTAAAGACGGATCAGGATCTCTAAATTAATTTTGAAAGAAAATTTTAGTTTGATTTAGACTTAGCTTGAATAAAAAGCTTTTATTTATTTTTCTTACATTTACAGTTGCTTTTTAAAAGGAAATGGGTCAATTTGGATATTAATTCAAATAATGAAGAATTAAAATTAATTAAAATTTAAAAAAAATTTTAAATTTAGTTCTAGGGTTAAAGAAAGCACGTTAAGATAATTATATACTTTTCTTCTTTGGTTCTTGACGAAGTTTCTTTCTCCACTGCAAAAATATCAACTGTCTGATAATGAATGAAATTTTTTTTTCATTGAAAATAAAAATCAAGAATCAGGTCTCCAGGATTTTAAGGTGAACACACTCATAAATTTATATGATTTTTACAGAATTTGTTAAAAACAATTAATTTAAATTTTTCAATGTTTTGCTTTATTAAATAATATTTTTTTTAAACAAATTTGTAAATTTTTATTTTTAACTTGTAATAATTATTTTATAAAATTAAATAAACGAAGTGTTAATCGGTCTTCATGGCATGGGCACTAGCCCGTTGATTAACCTTGAAAGTTAAAAAAACTGTTATCAAATTTTTTTAATCAAAAATAATATTTTTAGAATCCTTATACAATTGTAAGTATTTTCTTAAAAACTTGAAAAATGACTAATGTTAAAAACTTGAAAGATATGTCAATTCTATTTGAAAATTTTATGGATCATGTTTCTTGAACTAATTTTCATATAAATAAAATAATTGTATATTCTTAACCACCTCATCTAGATCCAAAAGAAATACCCTTTACTTTCATTTAGGATTTCTATCTAAAATGTCCCATATTCTTTAGGGCTATAATTAGCCCGCACTTCTAAAATATTAAGTTTTTGTCTAAACTACCGTATTACCTCAAATAGAAGTAACCACAAATAGAAGAAAGTTGCTACTATTTGAGGCAAAAATTTGCCTTTATTTGAGTTGTTTTTCTCAAAAAATGTGTCTCAATTAAAAGAAAATTCACCAGTCATTTGTCATGTAAAACATGCATTTTTTTGTTTCTATTATAAGAAAAAAATGGATAAATTTTTTTTATTTGAGTCATTTTTTTGAAGTAAAAAATTTTCAAATAAAAGAAACCCTTTGATGACCGAACTTTCTTTTATTTGAGGAAATACGGTAATTAATTTTTGTATTTTTAAAAAAAAAGTGTTCGATTTAGTCATTACATTTTTTAGGACTTTTTTTTGCTCAAAACATTTTGCATATGTTTGTTTTAAGTATTTAATTTCTGTCCAAAATATTTAATTTTTGTTCACAATATTTAATGCAGATAATTTTTTAATTTAAAATGTCATTACTAATATTTTAGTTTAGTGGTAATCTTAAAGCTTGTAGCAATAAATACCTAATACATACGTTTAGCGATTGAACCGAAGGCTGAAGTAGGCCCGTAAGTCGAAAGCAAGAGTGCATTATTGAAACAGTTAGGAGGAATATTGATTATTTAAGGTTTTTGTTTAACATTTCAAAATATATTTGTAAAAAAAATAAATTAAAAAAAATAGATTGTTGTTAAATAAAATAAACAATTTGTAAATATTTTATACGTTTTTTTCTCTTCAATTAAATACAATAGTGCTACGATAAGAGTATTTATTAAATTTTGGTAAATTTAGGTAATTTTACGTGAATTCAGGTAAATTTACCAGAATTTTCGTAAAATTACGTAAAAATAAAAATACCCAATAGTAAAAATCAATTACTGAGAATTTTTTTGTTTTTTTTTAAATTGTTCTTTAAAAAAATTAATAAATTACTGAAAATAATAAAAATATTACCAAATATCTTTTAATTCAAGGAGAAATTTTACAAATGAAGAATTCTCTCAAATCCACCAAAATATCTGAACAATCGAATTTTACTATTAGCGATTTTGTTTTTTTACCTTAATTTACGTAAATACACTAATCGTGGTATCACTCTATATTCGACATAAACTAAATAAAAATGAAAAACATTAGACAGAAATTAAATATTTTAAACATTAAATATTTCATATGATATTTTTCTATTCTTTAAATTTGAGAAAAAATTTAATATACCGTATTCCCTTGTTCGATAATGCAGCGCCACAACCTAGAACACATCATTGGCGCAGGCGCTATACTAAATCTCGCCCATGTTAAATTCAACTTAACTTGTGTTGCATGCGCCAAAACCGTATTTCGGGTTGTGGCGATGCACTATATCCAGGGTCTTGAGAATGGTGCTGCATTATTTAAGTTTAGCAAAGGGATAATATTTAAAAAAAAAAAAAAAATTTTTTTTAATTAAGTATTTGGTGCGGCATTAAAGTTTAAAAATAAAAAAGAATTTAAAATTAAAAAATATTGTCTTGAATTATTTTTATATTTTCTTTTTAAATCATTCAAATAATGCAGCACCATTCTCAAGACCCTGGATATAGTGCATCGCCACAACCCGAAATACGGTTTTGGCGCATGCAACACAAGTTAAGTTGAATTTAACATGGGCGAGATTTAGTATAGCGCCTGCGCCAATGATGTGTTCTAGGTTGTGGCACTGCATTATCGAACAAGGGAATACGGTAAATTTCAAAAAAAAATTTACGCAAATATATATTTAAATTAAAAGTTTTATTCAAATTTTAAAAACCCTTTTAATGCCTCTGTATCATTTTAGCAGAGTTTAAATTAATTTAGAAAATTAAAATTAGTATGTTTATTTTAGCAATATATTTAGCCAAAAGAGAAAATCAATTAAAAAAATAATGAAAAATTTAATTGAACAATTGAACAATTGAACGATTGAACGATTTCAATATCAGCCGTTTTGGTTTATTATTTTGATATTTTCTTTAAGGTATAATCTTTTTATTAAATCTGAAGATTTAACATTGATTCTGTATAATAATTTAATAAGTATTAACAATCCGGGTTGAAAAAAAAATTGGTTTCAAAAAAAAAATTATTTCCAAAACCGGTTTGAAAAATAAAACTTGTTTCAAAAATTTCGACCAACTTTAAGTATTTGTTCAACAGAGACTGGAGATTTGAATTTTGAATTTATGTTTACAGCACCATAAAAACAACTAAAAAATTATTATTATTTATTTATAGATCTGTATCAAGTGTTAGCTCCTTCAGAGAAAAATAAAAAATAAAAATAAAATTAAATCAAAATAAAATGATTAAAATAAAGGTTACATAATAAAATCAGAATATAAAAAAGAATCGTTTTTGAAAGGCAGAAAATAGACACAAAAGTTATTTCGGTTTAGTTTTCAGAGAAAAAAAAAAAAAAACTAAAACTAAAAAATGTTTACAATTATGATTTTAAACCAGAAATTTTATTAGAATATGAAGCCAAGGGTATTACAACTGGGTTATTAGAAAATTCAAATTATTTAAATAATGGCAATGCTTTAATAAAGAAAATAGGTAATTCTGAAATTTTTGTTTTATTAAATAAATCCAATTCAAGTTTAATGAATCTCGATTACATTACAATAATATACAATAAACTAGAATTGGATAAAAAGGTTAATTTTGATAAATTTTGTTGAAGATTATTCAGAAAACTGTTGCTTTAAAAGCAAAAGCTGGAATTTAAAAAGCAAATAGTGAATTATTTTTATTTTTTCAAGAGAAAGAAATTATTTTAAACTTAAAATGAATATTTTGTAAATTAACTAATTAAATTAAACAAAAAGTAATTGTATTCAACAATTTATTTACAACTAATTAATTTCGACAATAAAATAATTATTTTCAACAAACAGTAATTATACACAACAAAAAAATAAACGTAAACTAATTAATTTCAACATGGAGGTAATATTTTCTCCAAATATTTAAATAAATTAACACCTTTTAGGCACTACCACGTTTTATCGGCAGTGTGACAAAATATAGAAAGACAAAATGTAGAAAACGATTTTTTATTGGATAATATAGAATTTACCTGAAAAAAAAAATGTAGAAAAAAAAAATGTAGAATTTACCTAAAAAAAAAAATGTAGAAAAAAAAATGTAGAAAAAAAAATTGTCTAATTAATTTTTATTTCAATTTTTTTCTTTGTCAATTAGTAAATTATTTCCTAAACCTTCCAAAAAATGCTTCAACATTCTCACTTTTATAATCTGTCACTAATTAATACAAAGTAAAAGTCTCAAATATATTATTATAATAATATAATTAAAATTTTCTATATTTTTTTACATATAGTAGTATTCTATATTTTGTCTTTCTATATTTTGTCATGTCTATATTTTGTCTTTCTATATTTTGTCATGTCTATATTTCGTCTTTCTATATTTTGTCATGTCTATATTTCGTCTTTCTATATTATGTCATGTCTATATTTTGTCTTTCTATATTTTGTCATGTCTATATTTTGTCTTTCTATATTTTGGAGAAAATTCTACATTTTGTCTTTCTATATTTTGTCTTCCTCCCGTTTTATCGAAAACACACAATATATTTTTGTCGAAATAATTGATTAAATTTTTTTTCATCGATTATAACTCAAACAAATGTGAACAATATAGAAAATTTTTTTTTTGAAGTTAAAAAAGTGAACAAAAATTTTTAAAAATTTAATAAATTTAAATTTCTAATGAAATTTTTAGATAATTAATCTAATGATTTTAATAATTTTTAAGAAATAAATACTTAACATTACAAGACATGTTTTGTCTAATAATGGTTCACTATCAAATTAACATCAAAATGATTGATCTCTAATTTATTTAGCAAAAACAATCAATAATTTAAATAATTCAGAAATTCAAATCCATAAGCATTGTATTCATTCATTCAAACTTAAATATGTTAAGGAAAGAGTATGATGTTTTATATAATATTTATTGGAATTTAATAATATAAAAAGGATCAATTAAAAATACTAATAAAATAGGTTATTCCAATATTAGATCATAAACTAATTATTGGATAGATAATTAGATCATTAAACTAGTTATTGGATAGACAATTAAAGAATGACCTTATATTATATTTGACAAATAATTTTATTTTTCTATTTTAATAAATTTTTTTATATTTTGATCTTTTGATCTTTTGATCTCAAACTTCAATTCGCCTTGTAAAGTGGTGCTCCGCATTTAGTTTTTACATGGAGTCGACTCAAAACACTATTTATTTTTTCAATTCGACTTTATCTCTGCTTTTAAGATGCACTTGTCTACCAGGCCGAATTATAGTTTCGTTTCAGGTTCATATCTGCTGCATATTCTTGGCGTTGTTCTAAAAAGGTGTGAAATTAAAAAAAAATCTTGGCTGCTGTGTGAACATTTTATTATTGGTATTCTAGATAATAATTGCTCTTTAGAATAAAACCATTTCTCTCAGATATTTATTCAAGAATTAAAAAGTTAACCATGTTTTTACAAAAACAACATTAACAAAAAAAAAGGTAGAAAAAATAAGCGATAGAGTGTATCGCAGGCGTACACACAAACTGCTTCTAGTTTCTTCTAAGTGACCTTTGACAACAAAAAAAAATAAAAAAACATGAATTGATTTCGCGCCATTATTTATCAATTACCTGCTTCTTGACCTGTTCCGGGAATAGCTTCGTCGAGGCGATCTCGACCTTGACCTGGAGCGCGAATACTTTCGCCGACTATTCTCATATCTGTCACGTGACCTCGAGCGTCTTGAAATTAAAAATTAAAAAAAATCCAAACCAAAATGCATTAAAAATCTAATTTTATTTAAAAAAAAAATTTCATAACTAAAATTATAGGATACTTTTTTCACTTTCATAATTTCAGATCATTCACACCCTAAGTCACATCTCTTCAATCAACTGATTGAGCCCAAACACTTAACCAAAACAAATGATCTGAATTCATCCAGCATCGACCAACATAGCCATAATAAGCATTAGAGCATTATACTCAATCTTACCTCCGTCTATCTGCACCCTGGCAATCTCTGGCAAAGTGGCCGGACCGTCCACACTGGTAGCACTTCATGCTGGGGTCCCATCTTTTGCGAAAGCCCATCTGGGCGCCCCTGGTCCGAGGCCTGGCCACCGTGACTCTGATGCGGCACGGTCCGACTGTGCGCTGGTCCATTTCTCTGAGCGCCACACTGGCGTCGTCTTTGTTCTTGAAGACCACGAATGCAAAGCATGGCGGGTTCTTGGCCATCCAGACCTCCTTGACATCGCCGTACTTGGAAAAGGCGCTCTCCAGGTCGCGTTGAGTCACTTTTTCGGTCAGGTCGGCTATGTGCAGCCGGCAGTCGTCGTTCTCGTCGCGACCCTGGTCTCGTCCTCGGTCCGATCGGTATCTATCTGCCGATCGCGAACGAGAACGAGAACGGGAGTATGAGCGGCGATCTCTGGGCATTTTTTATTTTCAAACTGTTTTTTTTTGTTTTCAATTTAGTCTAAAGTGAATTAGTCCTAGTTTTGTTTTGCTTAATATAAATTCCTTATCTGAAATTAGAAATGAAATTTGTTGTGTGTGAACAAAATGGATGAAAAGAAAAAAAAAATGGGAATATTTTTTATTGTTAATACGGTGTCTTGGTTATTGGCTGATTTTTTACTTCTCTCTTGCTTAGATTATTTTTGATTCAAATTGATTTTATGGTTGAAATGAACAAAATTTTGTCTGCGTTTCAGGTTGCCATGGTCGGTGTGAAAAGCGGTGCAAATTAAACAAAAATATATTTTTTATTTTTTTTGAGAAATAAAAATTAACGATTAAAAAGAGCTATTTTTAAAACATACACCCATCAAGATTGCGAAAAAAGAGCACCGGGTGTAAATCACCAATATTTTTATAAAAGTAAAATTTTTTTTAAACATTTATTCTTCATCATCTCAATTTAACTGTACACCCATTTTTATAAAAAAAAAAATTTCATCACCTATAAATTTCGAATGAAAAAAAAAATACCCAAATTCATCCTCAAAACTTTCCAGGTACATCCCAAAGCTGATTAGATTTTTGAAAAGAGAATAAAAATATCTCCTTGAAAATGTAGTTTTTGTTAATTAAAACTAGAAGCACCAAACAAATTAAAAAATAAATCATATATTTTATGTTCAAATTTATTTAAATTATTAAATTAAGACTGTTATTTTTTCATTGTATCTAATTCTTTTTTAATTGTATCTAAATAATAAGCTATCTAAATAAAGTGAATAAATATTTTTTTTAGTATCTAATTATTTTATCTAAGTATCTAAAAAAAATTTTGTTGTAACCATTTTAAAAAAACGGAAGTAGAATTTTATTGATATTTTATTTAGAAAAATTAAAAATAGAAAAGAATTAATCTTTTTTTGTTCTTTTGTTTTGAGGTTGATCTTCAATTGATTTCGGCTTGATTTTTGATCCAGTGGATCTTCCTCTTTTCTTTTTTGGAATCTCAGAATGAGCTGAATTTCCATTTCTGCTTCTTGAGCCTCAATTTCTTCCAACATATCACTTCTTGATTTTCATCATCAGTAATGAGCTAATTAAAGATTTTTATATTTGTCAATTAATTATTAAATTGGTGTTATTTTTTATTTTTTTATTTTTTCGAATTATTTTTTGATACAAAAAAAAATAATTAGATACTGTAAAAAAATTCCATATACTAATTAATATTTTATTAGATACAATAAAAAAAATTAGATAGCTTTGAAAATATAAGTCTTAAATTAATTGAATGTTATGAGGGTGATTTTGTGTTTTTTTTTTTATTCGAAATATATAGGTGATGAAAAAATTTTGTTTAGATGAAAATGGGTGTTCATTTAAATCCAGGTAATTATGAATAAATTATCAAAAAAAAATTTCATCATTTATAAAAATAATGGTGATTTACACCCGGTCTTGTTTTTTCGCAATCTCGATGGGAGTTTGTTTTAGACATAACCATTAAAAAGTGAACTCTTAAATTTAATTTTTATTTTTTAATAATTATCAAGAATTTTTGTGAAATTTCCTAGGTAAACCTTTAGAAATAGCTTTGAGTAATAAAACTCCTTTTGCCATTGGTATTTAAAATTTTAAAAAGAGTTATATTAAAATTAATTAAATTAATAAAATGACATTAGAAGTTGAAAGAGAAATTGAAAATGTTATTAAAAAACAGTTGTCCATTGGCAAAAAACAATTGTCCTATAAGTGCATCATAGATTCCAATTTTGGTGAGTTTTTAGATTAAACCAGTGTGCCATACCTTATCAAAAGCCTGAGATATGTCGAAGAAGAGGGAACATACTTTTTTTTTTCTTACTAAAGTCTCAGAGACCTTTTGAGTTCAAAATACTAATACCTGAAGTCTCTTGCTTATTTATTTCATCAATTGACAATGACAAGAAAAAGACTACGATTGTACTTTTTATACTTTTTGAAAAAAATAAGTTTCTTATTAGTATAAAGGACGTCCTTTCAGAACTTTTTAAAAAAAATTTTATTTTCTGGTAAAGTTTGTAGAGAATTTGCTTTCTCATCAAAATTGACCAAAATTTTAGTAAATTTACGGGAATGCCAGTATTTTCAAGTAAAATCAGAAAAGTGAAAAGGGCCAAAAGAATCAAAATTTTTAAAATTTTTCTAGTTTTTTTTCTTCAATAATAATAGAAAATTTAAAACGCAAATTTTCGTAAATTTTTATTGATTTTAGTGAATAATAGTAAAAAAAAAAAAAATTAAATAAGGTTTTTTAATATCGAAATTATTAGATGCATAAATTTTCGTGATTTGATCATTCGCTTTTTTTCTCAATTAAAATTTTAATTTTACTTTCTATGCGTTAAAGCAAATTCTTTCTATGCGTTGAAACATAATTTTTTAAACAATGCACATAATCGTTATATTCTTTTTAAGTGAATTTGTGAATAAGAAACGAAAATATACTTTTGCTTAAATAAAAATTTAGAAATAAATTAAACACAAGCATCTTCAAGATATGAAAAAATTTGTCAATAAGTCATTTATTTTTTCTTGAAGTCAAAGAGTTACCTTAAAACTTTTTTAAGCCAATTCAAAAAATTCAATTTCATGTTAACACCTCCGCCAAAAACAGGAACATAAATATTGATTTAGATTTCAGTGACTTAGAAGCAAGTCTGGTGTTGCACTATGGTTCAATTTATTTTTTTTTGGAGTTTTAATTTTTTTTTAAAAATTGTCTTAAAAACTACTATGTGCAGCAATTCAAGTTAATTTTTGTTTTTTCGCCTGTTGAAAAAATTGCTTTAACTAAAGAAATTTTAAATTTAAATTTTTTTGAAAGCTTTTAATTTAAGATTAACAAAAACAAAACTCATAACAAAAAGTTGCAACAACTTATGCTCTTACTTATTTTACCTTAAATAAAATCTTTAGTTTTTTTAAACTCTTTAACTAACTCTTTTAAACTCACATTTTATTTTTTAATTCTTTTCAACATCATCTTTAAACTCTAGACATAAATTGTAGTAAATCATAATTTATACAGACATTTATGATGTTTCTTAACGGCAGAAAGTATTTCATAGTATTTTTTTTTTTGGCTAATTTTGGCTTTCATTTTGAAAATATTATTGATATGGTTTGCGCGGGTCAAAATTACCACACTTTTTTAATTTTTAAAATATTAAAATATTAAACTGCATTTATTTTTCATTAAATAAAATTAACACTTAGTATATTTTTTTAAATTAATTGTGTTTTTCTTGCCTATATTTTTCTAGAAAATGGTAAGCAATAATTAAATATATTAATTCTAGCAAGAGTTAATCAATTAATTTAGACATTTTAAAAAATTATTTTAAGGATTTTCATCAGTTTGAGAGTTTGAATTAAGGTTTTGTTCTTATAATTTATTTAAAAAATAATTTACAAAAATATTTTTAATTAATCAATGGGAACAATTTTGCAGCCTAATAGACCGTGTCCTGACCATTTTTTAGGCACAAGTTTAACAATTATCTTTTTCTTGCCATTTACTGCCATTGATTCGTTTCCATTGTCATTTCTCTGAATTTTCACAAGAATTATTTTGTTCTCGCTTTTTCTTACATGATCACCAATTTCAGCCAAGCTTTTTTGAGTATTTAAATGCGTAAACGGCCCCAATTGAATGATCTCATCATCTGTTTCAAGTCCTGCTTCAGCTGAAGGAGATTTGGGATCTACCTGAGTGATTTTGGCAAATGGTCTATGTTCAATTATTTGCTCGTTTGATAAAGGAATAGTTTTTTCCACAAATTCTCCTGGTCTATCTTCTTCCTTGAATTTAGAGTGGATGTTGATAAGTTCTTTCTCGATCTCGACCAACAAAGCATTATAGTCATTTTTCAAGCGATTAATTTGTTGCCTAGCTAGCCGCACTTTGTAAATGTCAATGTCAGATCTCGGATAACCTTCTTTGTCAACTAGCTCTCCAGTCATTCCTATATTTTTTTCACGAATTAATATTTCATTGTACTCGTTCAGTTGGTCTTCAATATCAGCTTTTTTCTGTACCAAAAATTCATAGTGTGATGAAGTGTTCATTTTAAAATCGAATTTGAATTTTAATAAAAAATTTAAAATCAGCTTATTTTTAGATAATTACAAAAAAAAAATTTAAAAATAGAATTAATTTCTAAATTCCTTTATAATGTTAATTTGCTCTTTTTGATCATTAGTGCAAAATTTTGTGAATTTTTATATTTACTTTTTTGAAAAATAATGAGAAATTTTTGATAAAAGGCCAATTTTTTTAAAATTTTTTTTTACCAAGTTCAGAATTTTTATTATTATTTGGAGATATGGTGCTTCAAAAACCATTTCTTTAATTATAATAAAAATAATTTAATATTTTAGAAATACTTTTCTTTAATTTTGAAACATTAAGACCTCATTTTATTACAAATGATCTATTTATTTAATTTAAATATGTTTAACTATTTTGGAATAAATAATTACCTTCACAAGAGTTTATCCCCCAAAAAAAATATTTTCATGATATAAAGAGGTGTCTCTTAATTCTCAAAATCTAGTTTTTGAGATTATAAGTCCGGAAGGGAAATTTGTCTACAATTAATTTAAATTTATATTATTAAAAATTATCGAAAAAAAAATTTATAAAAATAATTTCATAGAAGAAAAATTTAGTAAAATCATCAAAATCATACTAATTTTTTTAAAATTTTATCTGTGCCGAGCTAAAGTTCCTTCAAATTAAAAAAAATAAAAAAACAAAAAATCAAGAAAAATTAAAATAAAAACTTGAAGTAAAAAAAGTGAAAATATAAAAGAAAATTAAAATAGACAAATTGAACAAAATATGCATTTGATAACATAAATAACCTCTTCTTACATTTGGGATGAAAAGAGATTAGCCAAATTTAAATTGAATAATTTAATTTTCCATTAGTTATCAGTTCTATAAATTTTTTTCTATGAAATTTTTTTTGATGAGTTGTCAATTCTTTAAGTTTTTTTCTATGAAATGATCGCCCTCCATTAGATTTTTTTTCAATTTTGACAACAATTCATCAAACAAATAATATTTACATTAATAAAATATATTTAATAATCATCTCTAAAATTCAATATTTTCAAGTTAAGTTTTTAGACTTAAAATAAGCCTCAAAATTTTAAAACATTAAGAAAAATAATTTAAATAAATTATGAAAACTAAATGTTTATTGATTAAAAAAACTACTATGATCACATTACATTTAAATATTTTAAACAAAAATATAAAAAAAAAAAGAAATATTTAGATAGGGATGTCAGATTTTGAACCTTCGTTCTTAGCAAAAGATAAAATTCTGGATGCATATCAGAGAATAAGCCAATATTTAATGAAAACACCTGTTCACATAAGTACCACCGTAGATGGTATTGTCAAGAAAAAAGTATTTTTCAAATGTGAAAATTTCCAAAAAACAGGTTCTTTTAAAGCAAGGGGGGCATTGAATGCAGTTTTGAGAAAAATATCCCAGTCTGAGAATATACAAAATTATACTGGCATTGTGACTCATAGCAGCGGTAATCATGGAACCGCTTTATCATGGGCCTGTCAAACTCAGGCAATTCCATGCACTGTGGTTGTCCCTAAAGATACTCCTTTAAATAAAATTGAATCGATAAAGACTTATGGAGCGACACTTGAATTTTGTGAACCAAATCCAAGATCAAGAGTTGAAGTAGCTGATCGCTTGGCAGCAGAAAATAGACTTCTCTTAGTCAAACCATACGATGACTATGACATCATGGCAGGCCAAGGAACCGTGGCAGTTGAGTTTCTAGAACAAATACCGGATCTAGATGCTATTTTGGTCTCGGTCAGTGGGGGCGGCTTGATTTCAGGAATTTCAACCTATGCCAAGTCAATAAATCCCAGTATTAGAATATTTGCAGTAGAGCCTGTTGGAAAGCGACTTTGCCAATGTCTTGAAAAAAACAAAAGAAATCTAGATGACAAAGAACCGGAATTTTTGAATACCAAAGCAGAAGGAATCAAGACAGAAATGTGCGGAGAGTTAACATTCCCCATAATTAGTAGGCATATACTACCTGATGATGTGTTTACTGTTACTGATGATGACATGATAGAAGCAACCAAATTTATTTTCAAAAGAATGAAGATGGTTATTGAATTATCCGCAGGAGCTGCGGTTGCTGCAGTCCTATCAGATAAAATGAAAAATAATTATCCAAGTTTAAAAAACATTGGAGTAATTCTATGTGGAGGTAATATCGATATTGATAATTTACCATGGTAGACTTGTTAAGACATTTTTAATCACAAATTGTTAGCATTTTTTTTTCAAATCACGTGACAATCATAAATTAAATAAATATTTTAAAATTATTTATTTTTTTAAATAAATTAAAGAATGGATTTAAATGATGAAATTGGATTTGCCAAAAAATTAGTAGTTTCATTGGTAAAAAGTCCACTGTATTCGTCTCGATCAGAGCAAAGTTTAGACCAGGAGTTGACACTTTATTTTCAAGAGACTCGAATTTTAAAATTAAATGACTATTTTCAAATAAAAAATTTATTTAATCAATCAAGTTATTTTGTATTTAAAATAATAAATGTTGAACCCAGTGAGCTGGAAGTGTTTAGGGTAAACAATGTGCAGACTTGTTTGTGTCAATCGAGTTCAATTCAAGATAAATGCATTTGGTTTGGAAATAATGAACCAGAGTGTTTTATTCTAAAAGATTATGCCTTAGAAATAAAAAAAGTCCTAAATTTTTACGAATACTTTCATTCCAGAGATAAAATTACTCCTTTATTGCTAATTCATGGTCCAAGTGGAAGTGGCAAACTTCGGTCGGTTGAGACAGCTTGTAGAAATCTCTCTTTTCATTTATGTAAAGTGAACTGTGTTAATTTAGCTGGCGAGTCTGCCTCAGCAGTTGAAAAGAGGGTGGAAATTTTTATCCAAAATTCAATTGAGTACGGACCATGTATTATTCTGTTTAAATCGGTAAAAAAAAGAATTTATAGACTAATATAAAAATCAATCAAATTTTAATTTTTAGTTTCATTTTTTGTTTAAACTCAAAGATATAAATGAATTTAATAAAAGAGTTATAAATTCATTTTTCAATTTAGTCAACTCGATTAAGACCAAAACTGACAATAGAATCTTGGTTGTTTGCACTACAGACTCTAAGCAATCGATCAATGCCGAAATATTAGCAAAATTCAACCAGGAAATAGAAATAAAGGTAAATTTGAATTTTGATAAATTTTATTTTATTAATTTGCTCATTTGAGAGAAAAATTAGAAAGAAATATAGACAAATAGACATAATAAATAAAAATTTAAGTTGGAAAAATTATTTTCGAAATGATTTTTAAAATTTTATCTGTTCGCAAATGAAATGCCACAAATATGTTTCGATTCTATTTTTTTATGTTGCAAAGATCACACTTTAAAGTTTTTAGTGGTAGTGCCAATGAAAAAATTGTCATCAAGCTCTGAATTTCAAAAAATTTTATTGAAACATAAAAGAGCTATGAACTAACTTTGATTTTTAAATATTTTGTAGAAGAATTCAAAAAATTCAACATAAAAGTTTCAATATTTTATTTTTTATATTTTGAAAATATTCTATAAAAATGAAATAAAAAAAAGGAAGTAAATTAGACTTTAAAAACAAGGGTACCGACAAATTCATTAACGATTAATCTTGGTTGATTAATCTTTTACAATTTTTCACAATTAATCTTCAATTAAATATTTTAAAAATCAAAGAAAATTTTTTCTTGATTTGTAGCTAAATCAAAACTCATTGCATGGAAATTATGGAGATTTATTATTTTTTCAAATCGTATTAAAATTTAAATAAAGCGTAATTTATCTTTGGCTATTGGCTGTAAACCGAGACCAGAAAGAAAAAAAAGCTTTATAAGATAAGGACTATAGTTTTACTTTTTGAGTTTGTTAAATATAAATAACTGGTTAACACAAATTTTTTGTGGTGATAAAAAATTTAATAAATTTGTTATATAATTTATTAAAATAGTGTTTATAAAATTGTATACAAAAAAATTTAATATTAAATCAATTTTAAGGAAAATTAATTTCCAGCTAATTTTGAACGACCTTTTTTTAAGGTTTATTAACAATTTATCGTTTCCAAGTAGCTTATTTAGGGCTAACCGGTGACTACAATAGCTTTATTTAATAAAATATTTGCATTTATTTTTTTGCATTTTTTTATTACATAAAATAATAGGTATTTTATTATCTAAAATATTTTTTGGCAGTTTTTAATAGATAATAAAAAAATTTGTGCTTAGAAGTTTTTTTATTTGTGGGGAGCAGTTTTTGTCTTAATCAAGTTATTTATGTGCTGAAAATTTTTTCTTTGTGGGGGAAAGTTTTTTATTTGTGGGTGACAGTTTTTTGTTTGTGGGGACTAGGAAGACCCATTGTATTAATCAAGTGCAACTGGTGATAAATTAGTAATTTTGGTTAATTAATTAGCCCACACCAAAGCACTGTAATATAAATTTCCAAAACAAATTGAACACAAATTCTCCATTTTTTGAGGAATAAAAATTTAAGTTAACAAAAAATATTAATAATTCAATATCCTATTTAGATCTTATTGATGCTTTGATTTTTGTGTTTTTTTTTCATGAGGAAAATTATTTTAGGTAAAAAAGGTGCAACTAAGTATGTTGCATGTATTTTTATATATAAGTATTTTTTCTAATATTTTTATTAACTTTAATTCTAATTTATCAAAAAATGAAGAATTTGTGTTCAATTTGTTTTCAAAATTCACAATACCATAGATGATCTTTTTTTTTTAAATTTGTATCAAATTCAATAATAATTAGTAAATAATTAAATAATTTGTTGAGGAAATAATTTATTTTCAAATGAAATAATAAAAAAATTTCTAAAAATAACTTACATAGTGATTTGAATGATGTTCACGTGGTAAACTGTGACGCAATGATTCCATGGGCACAAATCTATGCAAAATATTTTTAAGATTATTCTTAAAATCAGTATTCTGAACCATATTTGTTGAATCTTGGTTAAATTTTTTAAGATTACTCTTTATAAAATTTACCAATTCCATCTTTTTAAAATTAGACAACGAAACATTGTAAAATTTGAATAATTTTTGTTGGTCTGACTCGGGCTCGACAAATTTGATCAAATCACTGAGAACAATCGAGTCCGATGAAGACATGTCATTAAAATTTTCGATCAATTTCTGCTTGAAAATGTTATACTCAATTGTTTCATTGCACAAAAATCCAGTAACATTCCTCGGACAGACACATTCATACTTAAACTTGGTCATCACACATCTTCCTCCATTTAAACACTTCAAAGCGCATTTACATTTGTAGCCATTTAAAAAATCTCTAAAATAGCACTCTCCGTTAAGTTTACAATACTTGCCGGAGCAAAACTTTCCATTATAGCATCCTCCTGGTCGACCACTTCCCACATAGCCAGACTTGCATTTACATGTAAAAGACCCAATAGTGTTGAAGCAATCGGCGTTTTTGTCACAGGGCAATTTTGCGCACTCGTCCACTTCCACAACAACATTTTGATCCTTTTTATTTTCATTTGGTCTTGCTTTTAGTGAGTCAGCCAAACTTTTTATATAGATAATATTATTTTTTAAATTAGCATGACTAAAATCGCTCAATATTTCATCAATTAGATAACTTTTGGATATGTTTTTGTGCAAAATAGATCTTTTAAAGCGCTTGGACTGATTGTCAAGACACCAGTGCTTTTTATAAGAATTAATAACCTCTTTTTTTAAGCACAGTCTTTTGCATTTGAGCCAATTTTTGGAGCAGTATTGATACCATGTTCGATTTAAGTGTTTGTATATTCTAGGCTCATTTAAATCTATGGATAGCTTATCATTTGTTAAAAATGAATTTAGATAATTTGCTTTGAGTTCGTTTATGAAGCCCGTGTCTTTTAAAATGTAATTTCTGTGAATTAAATTCAATAAAGTCTCTATTCTTAATTTGGCTGTGAATTTGTCCATCTCATAGTACTTTGGTACATTTGGCAAAGTGTTAAACATATTCTTATTTTGACTAATCAGCATTGATCTCAGACTCTCAGGCTCGTGGGCAAAAAGTGACAGCACAAAAAATAAATTTATTAAAAAAATCATTTATTTCTATCAAATTTTGGAAATAAAAATTTACAATTTTTTTTTAATTTAATTATTTTAATTCAATTTTTTCCAAGAGCTTAAATGAGCAACAACGATGTGAATTTTTAAAGCATCAACTTGATGGTTTAGATGAGCCAGAAATTGATCATTTAGTCAAGAAGACATCTGGCCTTTACTTTGGTGAAATGAGTACTTTACGGGATTTGGTGAAGAGCAGTGGTGGATCTTTTGATGAACAGTTGGAGAAATTTCAATCGAAACGAAAATTCCAACAAGAAAATAAGCTAAAAATTGACTCGGTCAAATGGGGTGATGTGGGAGGCCTTGGTGACATAAAAGAATTGATTACTGATACAATTTTGCTGCCATTAAAATACCCGGGTTTGTTCAAGTCGACAGAAAGTCAGCTTGGTATAACCCGATCGGGCATTTTGCTATATGGTCCACCAGGAACAGGAAAAACTCTTTTGGCCAAAGCGATTTCGAATGAGTGCGCATTGAATTTCTTGTCTGTGAAAGGACCTGAGTTACTGGACATGTATGTTGGTCAAACGGAACAAAATGTTAGGAGTTTGTTCGAAAAAGCTCGTCTAAATTCACCGTGCATTTTGTTTTTTGATGAATTAGACTCTCTGGCTCCTGTTAGAGGAAGAGCTGGTGATTCTGGAGGTGTAATGGATCGGGTGGTGTCTCAACTTTTGACTGAAATTGACGGAATGGATAAGCTGAATTCTCATGAAGAAATAAGTCATATATTTTTGATTGGAGCCACCAATCGTCCTGATTTGATTGATCAGTCGCTTCTGAGACCGGGAAGATTTGACAAGTTGGTCTATGTACCAATTGCCAAAACTTTTGAAGAGAGATTTAAAATTTTTGATGCCCTGACCAAAAAGCTGCCCATTGATGCCTTGTTTGACAAAGAAGAATTTGTTAAGAGAAAATGTCCGAATAATTTGTCTGGTGCTGACTTTTACGCTATAACTAATAAAGCGAGACAAAATGCTATAAAGAGAATTATTTCGGCTTCTGAAATTGCTACAGATAATCAAGATGAAGTGATAAAGGAAGAGGATTTTGTTAAATGTCTCGAAGATTTTAATGCCAATCTAAGTGACCAAGAGCTTGTTATTTATGAAAATTATTTTAACAAATTTTCCAATAAAAATTAAAAAATAATTAATTTATTAATTTTAAATTTAATTTTGCAAAAGTCATTTCTCAGAATAGAGAATTTCTAGGGCGGTAAAAAAATATTTTCTTATATTTGCGTATAAAATGATAGGGATAAAGAAATTTGGAAAAATTTTTTTTTGGAGAAAATTAAATACAATATTTATGAAAAAAATCTGTAATAGTTGCCAGTTTGGTAAAATTATTTTAAATTATTTGATCTAACAATATAAATTAAAAAAATTAAGAGAATTTTTTGAACTGATAAAAAAATATTAATTAAAGAATACTAAACAGCATTAAAAGCAAAAATTGAGTTATTTAGTACAGATTAATTAATAAAAATTATTGTGTTTGAAAAAAAAAATAGAATTAAAAAATTTACATTTTTTTCGTAATTTTACTATTTTTCACTAGATTTTACTTTAGTAGTAGTATAGTTTTTCTGCGACAAGTCTAACATCTTGTTACAAAATTACGTCAATTTATTTTTTTCCTAAATAAAGGTGAAAAATTAAAAAATTAATACTTTTAGAAAAAATATAAAAAGATAAGCAAAATTGGAGTGTTTCTGCTACATTTAGATTTTATCGAAATTTTCCGAATTTTGCACTAAAAAGTTCATTTTTTCAAAACCATCTTTACGTAAAAATACGTTTTATTAATTCTGTTTGCGTAATTTTTAGTAAATAAATGATAATTTATGAAGAATTAACAGATCATTGCAAAAGTGTTTGTTTACAGTTTTTGACGACTTATTTTGCAAATATTTTCTCAAAATTTTAAAAATTTAATTCGAATTTATTTATTAAAAGTAAAATAAATTATTTTTTCAATTGAAAAGTTTATTAAACAAGTTAATAATTAATAAAAGGGTTTAAAAAACAGTCAATTTATGCAAATTAAAAAAAAATAAAATTTAAGAAATAATATTAATTAAAAAACCTATTATTTAAACAAATTTAAATCATGATCCAAAAAATAACCAAATAACTAAATTATTTTAACTGGTATTAGAATAGTCTTATATTTCACTATGAAAAGTAGGATATTTTCAAATGATTTGGTATTTGAATTATATAATCTAAATTTAAAATTTAATACATTTCATAAACACATCAAAAAATGCCAAAAACCAATGACTCTTAGTTCTACTAAATTGTTTAATGAAGAAAATTAAAAAATTTTAAAATTCTATCTCTTTTCCTAAGTAGGAATGTTTTTTAAATTAAAATAAAAAAGTTAAAAAAATCAAAAAATTGAGACTAAAATTAAAAAAGTCGATTCCAAATTAACTTGCTTTATATTTAAATAAGTTATTCAGAGCAAATTTTTTACTATTTTTTAATTTTTTAAATAATCCTAGCCTACATGATTTTAAATTAGGTTAATCTTTTTTTTCTAATTCTATTAATATTGACTAAATTCTAGCTAAAAAAAAATTAAGTCTCATTAAAACAGGAATATCAACTAATGTCTTGTTAGAAAAAGCGTAATTACCAAAAAAATATTTAATAAAAAACTAAATTTTTTTGAATTAGCTCTATTAAATCTTGCATTATAATCCGAACAAATCTGAAAATATTTATTAAGTTTGTTTATCAGACTATGCTTGATTTTTAGTCGTAAAAACTTCGAAAAATCATCATCTCCAATTTCAGCTCTAATTTGGTCAAAAAAATATTCAGTATGCTTTATGGCCAATTTGGCAGCAGTTTGATGTAGATGAGCATGGGGCGAAAATAAATAGTAGCCAGTGTCTTTATTAATGCCACCTTGGGCTGGCCTGAACGAATCACTGTCCAAAAGTCCACCATGACTGCACATAAGCGAGTCAGCTGGCTTTGATGCTGAAGTTCCGTCGGGCAATTTTTGATCAACGTAATAACCAGTCACCAGGCGATCATTGGTCACTATGTTACCTTTGCATTTAAAATACTTAATGGGACAATTGATATTTGTCTTTCTTAAATTTTTTAATAAACTTATCATAGTAGATATCATTTTGTTACATTTTATTTCTTTGATGGTACAATTGGCAACACAAGTTATGTTATCCGACTTTGAGGCAAATTTAAATTTGTCAAAGGCTACTGTTCCAATGGCTTTGTTTATCTTATCATGATTGCCCATTTCAATCCAGTTCGAGTGAGAATAAAAGTCTTGGATTGTGTGCAAAACTTTTCCGCTTATTTCCCTAGCCCGTTCGAACTTGCGGCTCCTGATACTTTCCAATACCTTTTTGGTCATGTTCATGACTCGGAGATTAGACTCACGAAAAGTGTTGGCATCAAAATGGGCATAGGGCATGTCTTTTGTGTCAGAGTCAAAGTCAACTGATGCCACACTTGGCTGAAGGTCTTTGAAAATTATTTCATCCAGGTCTGTCTTGCAAAATGTACGATTATAGATTAATTTATACAATGCCCGTAGATTAAAGTATTTCTCAATTTGGCTCAGATTTAATTTTAAATAGGCTAGATCTTTTTGTTCAGAAAAATATTTTACTGTTGAGCGGATAACTCCTTGACGAATTATTTCCTCATGGGTGTAAGAGTGGCTCACTTCGCCAAATTGATCTTTTAGCGAGCCGTCCGCTTTTTCTATCAGAAAATCTATGATCCTAGCTGGAATAAATGCATTCAGATAATTGATGACAGAAAAAAGGAAAAAAAAATGTTTTAAAAGCATCTTTTCAATTTAAGGATTTTTTGGTGGAAAAATACATTTTATGGCAAAGAAGTTCAATTAATTAAGAATTAATAAAGATGTAAATACAAATATTTATTTAGTTAATAGATAAATTTTTAAACATTTTATAAAACAAACATTTTCTTGGTTGTAGAGATAAAATTAAACAAAAAACTAAAAAAATTTTAATCATAAAAAATGAATTCAAACAAAACTTGGAATATTTTGATAAGAATAAATCAAACATAAAATATAATTTAAATTCTATATATTTTAAAAATTAAATGATTAACATTAAAATTTTAATTCTGTTAATTGTTGATTATAAAATAAACATCAAAGTTATTAAAAAAATTTCATTCATTAATATCAACTAAAAATTTTTAAAAATCAAGTAAACTCTAAAATTAAATTCTAAATTAATAATAATATCAATAATAATAATTAGCTACTGTAAGAAACTTTCAGAGAAGTTTTACACGGAAGATAACTAATGTAGCTATTACATATTTTTGTTAGATTAATTTTTGATAAGGACTTACCGTATACCCTTGCGCGGTATTGCATGCAGTTAAACCCTTTTGGGTTTAAAATTTGAATTTTTATGCGGCATTTATTATTAAGGTTAATGATAATAAAAAAATTCATTTTTTTAATTTTTAATTTTTTTTATTTTTTCCAATTTTAGTCCCAGCGTCTAAACCAAAATCCTAAGTTTAGATTTATCATTGTCCTTAATAATAAATGTCGCATAAAAATTCAAATTTTATTTTACAGCGCAACTTTATTTTTTTATTCTTAGCAATAAAAGCCGCGCTTAAAACCAAAGAGACCGGATAAATGCACGGGTTAATCAATAGG
Organism: Brachionus plicatilis; assembly: GCA_010279815.1. Classification (NCBI taxonomy): domain Eukaryota; kingdom Metazoa; phylum Rotifera; class Eurotatoria; order Ploima; family Brachionidae; genus Brachionus; species Brachionus plicatilis. The sequence continues at coordinate 426,153 of QEOQ01000014.1, forward strand.
GTTGAATTAACATGGGAGAGATGGTACCGGATGGTACTGGGGGTTCAAAATTATTTTTTTGATTCAAAATAATACAACTTTCAAAGCTGCATTATTTACCAAATTTTGTAAAAGGTGAACGTTCAATTCATAGATTTTTTTTTTGTAGAATAATTATTTCATAAAGTTTTTTTCATAGAAATTTTTTAAAGGATTAAATAGAGAAAAATAATTCAAAAAAAATATAATTTTTTTTTCAGGATAATAATCTCTCTAAATTTTTCATTAACAACAAATTGAAAAAATATTTATAATTTTCCTTTAATCTACGAAAAACGAAAATTTTAATTGAAAAAAATTTTTTCAAGAGTAAATTGAACGTAAATGCATTTAAAATTTGTTCGTAAAAAAAAATTTTAATTAATTTAATGGTTTAATTTTTAACATAATTTCTATGAAGTTTTGTTTAATTCTATTAATTTTCTATGAATTAGTTTTTCGATGAATTAATACATTTTCTTTTAAAAACTCTACAAATTTAGCAGAATTTAAATTTCATTGAATTCTAGGAAAGTGAATTTTGATTAGAATTTGCACATCATTAACATACTTGGACAGTTGATGCACCTATATATTGTAAATTTAAAATTAAACGTGATGATTTGTTTTTGAATAAAAATTATTTAAAATAATTTTTTTTAAAAATAATTAATGATCATGGACCATGATGCATTTACAGAACTAATTTTAAGCTTATGGATAACTTAATTGAAAATCTAAAGCCTTATAATCTAAGGAAGAAATAGAGTCAGAAATCGCGAGTCGCTTCTAGTTTCAATCATTTTCATTGAGAAATTATAAGAGAATTTAATTTTTTTTTAGATTTTTCTTGTACCACTTGAATTCAAAATATATCTAACCCCAAAATACAATCAGATTTTTATTATCAAACGGTCTTATGACCAATTTAGAATCTTTTGGGTGCTCATTTAAGGGATTTTTAGCTTTTAAAATTCTGTAAAGAAATTTCAAGGCCTATAATATTAAGAAAAAAAATTTTCAATTTTTACCAACTACTTTATTACAAATCAAATTCTAAAATAAATAATTAAATACACCAAAAGTATACTTTTTTGTTTTAAAGTCAAATACTTAAATTGTCATTAGTTTACTCAAATAACCGTTTTTTTTCATTTCCAAATCAATCAAGTTTCCTCAAGTAAACTAAAACTTAAAAACTGAAAAAACCTTATTTTATACACAACTAAAAAAAAAAAGACAAAATTTTCTAAATATAAAATATTTCACCGCAGCGACGGAACATTACGTTAAAAAAAAAATAAAAAACACGTAATATCCACAGCTCACTCGGGACATACAAAAAAAATTCTAATATTATGGTCTTGAGAAATTAGTTGAATTAAGCTGTACTATATCAAGATCAATTTTTTTCTCATCAAAAGATCCAAAATTGGCTCCAAAAATTTTGTATTCCGATATCTGCGGACTAGGCATTGGATTATAAATCAAAAATTGATTATGAAATGGTGAATATTGGTCAAATTGGTTTGGCAAAGACTGGTTGAAGCCATTGCTAGTGCCCAATGGACTTGTGAATGTGAACGAGTATTGTTTAGATGGGCTATGATATTGACCGTTCATGGTTTCTTTGGTCATTATATTGTAGTATTGGTGATTTTGATGGTAAATATGTTCCTTAAAAAAAATAAAATTGAAATCTGAGTGCATCGAATCGCCAATGGCTTTGAATAATTAAATTAAAATAAAAGCTTTGAAAAAATAGCAAGATTAATTTAATTTTGTGTTAGTTATTTTTGAATATTAGCATGCATGAAAGTTATAAGCCATAAAGTCAAATTTTTACTTGAAATTAAATTTTAGACTATATTTAATTTTTTTTCTAAAACAAATCATCACGTTTAATTTTAAATTAACAATATTTAATCAAAATCAATTTGCACAGATAAACAAATAAAGCTTTAAAAATATTCTTAAATGACTTGTTAATTCTAGAGTTTTTTTTTCGAAAAGAATAAAAATAAAAAATCAAATTTAAAATTGAGAAAGTGGTGTTTAATTCTAAAAATAAAATTCCAAATTTAATTTATGATTGTAGGAATGATCTGATTTTATACAATTATTTTAGTTACTATGTTATTGTATGTTTCTCACCTAAATAATTAATTTTAATTTATCAATACCCATATCAAGTGGATAATCCGATCCATCAAGAAATTTTAGATAACCAACAACTGATCACTAATTTTTTTTTTTAAATAATTATTTAAAAATTTAAATTAGTAACAATATTATTTAAATTTTTAGAAAAAGAAATTAAAGACATTATCTTTAATAATTAATCAAATTTATTCAATTTTGTTTTAAACTTTTTTAGATTTTTAGTTTTGTCTACTTTATTAAAATTTCATTATTTTAAATTTTGAAAATTTTTTTTAATAAGAAAATATAATAAAATATTTTACAATAAAACGGTTTCGTGAAGTTCAGTACAAAAGAACAGAACAAAGCGTAAAAAAATTAAATAAATTTTTTTCTAAAAGTTTAAAATTAATTCTGTGAATGTAGAATGGCACAGCATTCAAAGTTGTATCAACTGTAAAAGTCTGCTAATGATGTGCAAAATCTCTGAAAAATGCACCACGCTCGATTATATTGAAATTTAATTTCTGTTAAATTCTGCAAATTTAGCAGACCTTGATATTTAATACAACTTTGAATGTTGCACTAAGTTGCATTTACAGAATTAAGTTTAAACATTTAGAAAAAAAGCCACTCAATTTTTTACATTTTTTTCTGTTCTTTTTATCATTTTGTACTGAATTTCACAAAACCCAATAAAACTAAGAATAAAAAATTTGGTATAAATTTTTAACTTATGGAAAACTAAGAATTTTTTCTTGGGTTAATTTTAAGGCATTTTTTTTCATATTAAAACACAACCTCGATCGACTTGTTAAAAATACTCAAAATTGTAAGATATTAAATTTGTGATAAAATTTAGCGAAAAAAAAAATAATTAAAAATAAACAAAACAATTTTAGGAAAACGATTAATTCAGATTTTTAAAAATTTCTTAAAAAGCTTTTTTTGAAGTGATTTTATATAATTTTTTTTTTAATTTTATTAAATAAATTTTATTCTTAACTTAAAGCTAATATAGAAATCTTTAAAATAAAATCGCTTGGATAAATTTTGAAAAAAGCCAATACCTTGCTTTGACTTGTGATATTTAAAAAACTTGACTATTTCTCGGATACAATGCAGCAACTATTCTTATTGATTTTAAATTCATTAAAAGTGTCATTTAAGAATATATCTGTGAAAATTCATTTATTCAAAGCAGTAAAAATTAAAAAGCAAAAATGTCTTGATGCAAAATCTTACCGAATGTGTTTTTGGAAATTGACTGGGATAAGACTGCTGTCGAAGAAGTAAATTATGATTGTTAATAGAAGTTTTTCCATTTTGGTTCTGTTTTTTTTGATTAGAAATGGAAGCATTTGAAGAAGCTGAATTGCCACTTGTTGAATTATTGACAATTAATTGTGTTTTGTCACCATTGTGAAATACAATCGGATGAGTTGCATTAGAAATGAGAGATATCATTTTTGGTGGCGGAGCTGACTGTTGATGGGACACGACAGGAAATACCGGTTGAATTTGAATCTTTCCCTGATTGAGCAAACAGTCCCGGGCATAGTGACCAACCATGTTGCACTTAAAACATATCAGCTCATTTGAGAAGCTGGTAGTTTTAGTTCTTTTCAAGTCCCCGGGGCAATCTTTAGCCTTATGTCCGCTATAATTGCACCTGTAGCAAACTAAGCTGAGCGGATTGTCGTTTCGGCCATCAAACATATCTGAGAATTGTCTCTCTCTGCGCTTAGCATTAGCCAGTGGACAATCTTTGGTCTGGTGGCCGATCTTCATGCATGAATAGCAATTTCGATCCATTGGCGGATTTCCTTCAACCAAAGACCTAGGGTTGAAAAAGTAATCCAAATTGAAGCGAATTTCGTTGGGCCGAAAATCGCTGACTATGCAGCCGAATACAGAGCGGGCTTTGGCAAATGAGCGTAGGATGTAAAGGCCCACTTAAAAAAAATTAAATTTTAAGTAAAATTTTTTTGTTTTAATTAATGTATTTCAAATCATTGGGAATTTTTAAATATTTCGAATTATGTTGTTATATAATACAATAAAATACTTTGATATCAATAATTATTTTTACAGACATCAAATTTTGTTTTTCTTAGATCCTATTTTTAGAATTTTTTTTCACCAAAATTAAAACTTTAAATTCGTATATTTAAGATGCAAAAAAAGTGAATTGGACAAGATTTTAAACTAAAATATTTCATTTCTATAAAGCTTTTACATCAATTTAAGATAAAATACTAATTTAGAAGAAAAAAATTTAGTAAATTATTTTAGTTTTTCAACTTTTTTAAAATCAAACATTTAAAATTAATTAACGGTTTTATTTTTAAAAATTTTAATTCTCAATTTTGATATAATTTTTTTTTATTTTGGTCCCATTTTTTTCTTTTAAATTCTCATCTAGTATCAAAAAATGCTAAATGTTAAATGTATTTTCAATTTAAAAAAAATAATTATCATAGGAAAAAAAGTAAAATATAAGGAGTTGTGAAGTTCATTTCAATTCGATCGTTTCAATTCAGAAAATTTGAATAACTTTTTTACAACTAGGAATAATTTAAAATGCTTAATGTTTAACACTAGAAGCACCAAAACGAGTCATTTGATTTATTTATTTATTTAATTAAAGTTTAAGTCCCATGGACAAATTGAAATAAAAATTAATAGAAAATTAAATTAAATAATCATTTTGACTCGTTATGAAAATTAAGGAATAAATTATATATATTATGTTCAAATTTATTTAAATTATTAAATTAATTGAATAAAAATAGTAAATTAATAAATTTTAGTAAATGTTTAAATTTTCTTAGGCCTTATAAAATATCCATGGTCAATCACACTTTTTACAAATACTCTCTATTTCTTTTTTACAATATCCTCACCCTGCTTTTTACAACTTGAACAAAAATTTGTCGCTTTATAATTACCACATAAACGAATTTGAACAAATTTTTTTTATTTGAATTTAGAAAGTTTTTCTTAATTTTAATGCTGAAAAAAAATTATGCAAAAAAAAAATACTTAGATTTTAGCGGCCAAACACCGAAAAAAGAGTCATTTTGACTTGTTGGTGCTTCTAGTAGTATTGTTAGCGCCTGGCGCTTTTAATTGTTGATTAAAATAATAAAAGTCCTAGAATAGCTTAGAACTTAAGTTGCCAGTCTAATTTATAATATAAAACTGATTCTATGGTTAGATCCTTAAAGTCATAGAAAATGGCTCCAAATTTGTTATGTTATTTTCTATTTAAATATATTTGATTTTATTGTTGTTTTTTCTGAGCTTGTCTTTCTTTGTAAATTAAAGAATAAAATATTTATAAGAATTCAAATTAGTCTTTAAATCATGTCACCTGGTAAACAAAAACAGTTTAGTGACCGACCTCGAACTAGCCGGCATCAGTATATACTTGATTTGGCACAAAGACAAATTTTTTTGAATTTAAATTTAATTAATTTAGAAAGTTATTCATATTTTTATGCTGAAAAAAAAAATTATGCTCAAATAACAAAAATTGACTTGATTTTAGCGGCCAAAAATCGGAAAAGAGTCATTTTGACTCGTTGGTGCTTCTAGTGTTAAGCAACTTTGCATAATCCGAAAATATATGTCTGCAAAAACTCTGCAATATAAATGCAAAGTTGATTAGAATACTTTTTAATGGCGTGCCAAATGCAAAGAATTGCAGAGTATTTTGCAGACCTATTCAACTAAATTAAGCATTTTATAAAATTTAATTATCTCTTTTAGTAGAAAAGTTTTTCAAGTTTTTTCGAATTGAAATAATCGAATTGAAACGAACTTCACAACCCAAAAATACAAACAAGTTAAAACAAAACAATATAAGCTAAATAGTTTAGTTTTACTTTAATTTTTCCTTTAAAATTCAATATTTTTTGAACCAAATAAAAGGGACAGCTGAAAATTTACCGCATTTTACATTTTTTTGACGAGATTTAAGAATCTGAGTTGATCTTTTCCAAAAAGTTATAGTAAGGCATCAAAACTTAACTTAAAAGCCGAAAAAAATAAATTTTGCAGATTATTGCTCTTGGTGAAACCACTAATAAGCAGCTTATTATACTAGCACCTTTATTTTGTAGCTGTAAGGTCTTAGCTTTCTAAAGAGGGGTCGGCTATTATAATGCCTATTTCCAATCGGTATTTATGAGTCTTAAAAAACACATAACATTTTTTGAAAATTTAATTTAATTTTTTTTTAATATTTTCTAAAACTAATTTTGAAATAAATAAATTTAAAAAAAAAAATTAAAACTATTTAATATTTCCTCAAAACAAATTTTCAAAAAAAAATAAATTAAAAAAAACTAAAACTTTTTAATATTTTCTAAAACTAATTTTGAAATAAATAAATTTAAAAAAAAAAATTAAAACTATTTAATATTTCCTCAAAACAAATTTTCAAAAAAAAATAAATTAAAAAAAACTAAAACTTTTTAATATTTTCTTAAACTAATTTTGAAATAAATAAATTTAAAAAAAAAAATTAAAACTATTTAATATTTCCTCAAAACAAATTTTCAAAAAAAAATAAATTAAAAAAAACTAAAACTTTTTAATATTTTCTAAAACTAATTTTGAAATAAATAAATTTAAAAAAAAAAATTAAAACTATTTAATATTTCCTCAAAACAAATTTTCAAAAAAAAATAAATTAAAAAAAACTAAAACTTTTTAATATTTTCTTAAACTAATTTTGAAATAAATAAATTTAAAAAAAAAAATTAAAACTATTTAATATTTCCTCAAAACAAATTTTCAAAAAAAAATAAATTAAAAAAAACTAAAACTTTTTAATATTTTCTAAAACTAATTTTGAAATAAATAAATATAAAAAAAAAAATTAAAACTATTTAATATTTCCTCAAAACAAATTTTCAAAAAAAAATAAATTAAAAAAAACTAAAACTTTTTAATATTTTCTTAAACTAATTTTCAAATAAATAAATAATAAAAAAATTTAATTTTTTTTTAATATTTTCTTAAACTAATTTTCGAATAAATAAATAATAAAAAAATTTAATTTTTTTAATATTTTCTTAAACTAATTTTGAAATAAATAAATTAAAAAAAAAAAATTAAAACTATTTAATATTTCCTCAAAACAAATTTTCAAAAAAAATAAATTAAAAAAAACTAAAACTTTTTAATATTTTCTCAAACTAATTTTCAAATAAATAAATAATAAAAAAATTTAATTTTTTTTAATATTTTCTTAAACTAATTTTGAAATAAATAAATTAAAAAAAATTAATCTTTTTCAATTACTTTTATGCGATACACCAGCGGCAAGATTGTGCGACAACTCAAACGGGTCCTCGATGGCCAGCCGATGTTTAGTCCAATTTTTTTGCCTCCTAGTCAGCGGACTAGTGTCCCTAATGCACACGACATTGTTTTCCCAGTCGAATACCTCGGTGTAGTAGCGCAAAAACCCCAGCCACAACTCACCTACTGAAAGGTTATTCTTTTTGTAATGAGGCCAGTGGACATGCAAATTGTCCAAGTCTCTGTTGAACCAACAATCCCATCCATCTATTTCCAACTTGTTGTCCACACAATTGTACCGGTTGAGTCTTTGCAAGCAGGGCAGAACTGGCGGATCAGTGTTCATCAAATAGTGAAGCATCATGACAATATAGGCATAGCTGGACAAAGAGCCGCAGCTGGCGTCGCCTATTCGGCATATTTTGGCAAAGTATTTGACCACATGTCCAAGCACTCGTAGTCTGGAGTCGATTTGCACATAGGAGCGCAACAAGTCTGTATTCTGAAGCGCCAGGGTATTGTACAAACTAATATCGCCTTCGATATTCAATTTTTTGTGTCTGAACTTAACTATGGGAACCTTGGCCGACACTCTTTCCTCAATTTGGTCAAAGTTGATGTCGCGTCTGAACAAGGCGCCAATGGTCCGGATGATTTTCTTCGGATTCAGCTCCTGTCCCTGCGGATTATTGGCCAGAGTCATGCAAATGTCCAGGTCACTTTTTTTCATGGCAAATCCGTTGTTGGACGAGCCGAAGAGCCACAAGCGCGCGTCCGGATACTTTTGGCTTATTATTTTTCTAATGTTCTGGAGCAGAGTGTTGCGCACCGCTTCTTCTTCTTTTGTCTGCTTGTTGTCATCCATGATGCAGTGGCACACGTTTGTGATCACTTGGCGCCATTCGCTGGTCATTTCGGGAAGCTTGTGCAGCTCGGGCAGCTGGTCTTGCGGGCACTCGTGCAGCAAGTGGCCCTCTTTGTTGCAGTGAGAGCAAATCTTGGGCGGACACTTGGCAAAGCTGATTGAACTTTGACTAAATTTAAACGAAAACGTCTGACCCGAGCTGCACTTGGAAATTTTAACATTTGGCACAGACTCTCGCAGACTCATTCCATCCACAACACGATCAACCAAGTCGTCCAAACACTGGCCAACTTCATCCACCGAAATGAGCAAGGATCTAAATTTGTCATTCAAATTTTCCTCATAGTTTACTAGATCAAATTGGTTAAGGTCCACAGAATTGGCTGACACGTCCATCAGGGACGTTCTGTCCACACACTTGTCATCGAAAAAAAACTTTTCACCTTGGTCCATCTCGAAAGGAGTTGACAGCGAGGAATAGTTGTCCGCACTGGACGCCAGACTGGGCCCTTGGCCATTGCTGTCCGAGTCCAATGTTGACTTTGTTTTCTTCTTGTACAAATAGTCGGACTCAGTGTCGCTCTCGGTCATCACCGACTCGTCACTCTCACTTTCACTGTCCATGTCCGAGCCGTTCTCCATGGCGTTGCGGGCCTTGCGCCCGTCCAAAATGCCCGTCTCCTCCACCAACTTGTCCACAATGGTCGGGCTTTTTTTGTCGGCCTCTCTGACCGCCACAGATCTGTAGTGACAGCCATTGACAAAGTAAAGACACGCTTTGCTGATCACAGAGGCGATGTATTTGCTGGTCTGGGTCATTAGGTTGCGCGACAAACTCTGCTTCAGGTAGAATGGGTCTTCGATGGAAATTTTTTTGGTGTACATTTTCATGGACGATTTGGATATGCGATTTTGTTTTCTCACTGAGACCAGAGTTTTTTTGAATCCAAAATCAATTGAGTAGAAAGTCAGCAGTTTGAGCCAGAGCTCGCCAATCGAGCTTTCATTCTGGCTCAGCCAGTTGTTCCATGACACAAAGTTGTTCACATTCTTGCAGAAGATCTCAAAGTCGTGCACACTTTCCTTGTCATATTTGTCCTCTGCATCTACATGCTGGTCCTGGTCCTGGTCATGATTGTTGGGCTGGTCAGTGTTCTTCGCCTTTTGTGTCCTTCGCGAATCGCACAGATCATGAAGCACTGGCAACACTGGCGGATTGAGCTTTTGAAGAAAGTAAATGCACATGATTATGTAGGCATGGGCAGGCAGGGTGCAAAGGTCCACCTTGTCTATCTGGGCTATTTTGGCCAAGTAGCGGAAGCAAAAGGCCAGTACTCGGGCTCGTTCGTCCAGACAAAGATAGGACTTGATCAAATAGTTGGTTTTGTATGAGTATGAGTAGAGACCGGTGGTGAAATTGAAGACAAGATTTGATTTGAGAGTGGTCAGAGTGAGTTTGTTGGAGGAGGCAGAGGATTTTGATTTTTTGCTTGGGGTCTGAGGCTTTGGGTCACATCTGCAGTTGAATATGTCCGACATTTCGCTCTTGACAAAGCTTCTAATTTCGGACAATATGTCCGAGCTTGACTGGTCCGATTTGGGCTCCAGCTCGACTGATATGTCACATGATGTGTCGCTAAACGCCAGTCCATGAGCCAGCGAGCCCGTAATGTTGACCGCTGCCAGTGGATGCTTGGATGTGTATTTTTCTTTGAATTTAAAGTAAATGTCATAGAATTGCTTTAGTTTGTCACTTGATATCACGTTTTTGGTGTAAAAATCCGTCAAGTATTCGCTCAAATGGCTCAATTTTTGTTCACACGGCAGCTCAAGCTCCCTAATTTTCATCTCAAGTTTTATTGTATCTAGATTGTTTCGATGTATTGGACCATTGATATGTTTTCGCGCTACTTCGCTTGTGTCACAAAAATAATTGCAAATGTTGCAGCGAAATTTATCAGTTTTGGACTGGAAAAAAAAATTTTCTTTAATTTATAAAATTTCTTAGATTTTTTATTAATCTTTTTAATATTTAATAAATTGACTTGGAAATTATTTGGTCAAATGTAATATTTAGTACGAAAGAGCAACACAAAATGATAAGAAAATAGACATGGTAGAACGGTTTCGGAGATGGTACCTGATCTAGTACAGAGGAAATCGTTTATAAGAAATATGGGTATAAGAAATTTTAAAAAACTAATACTAAAGGGACAAAGACTTTTTTATACCTTTAAGTCTTATTTTTTTGCATATAAGAAATTGATTTTTAAAAACAAATAAAATGTTTTAGATGTTAAATTTGTTGTTTATTAGAAAGTTGAACTTTTTTTGTTTTTTATAAATTTGAACTTTTTAAAAATTACAAATAATAAAAAAGGCGTTGATAAAAATGACAAAATAAAAAATCAGAGGACTGCTATTAGTCTAGAAAAAAGAATTCAAATTCTCAATTGTTTAGATTAATGTGTAGATAAATAAAACAGGTTCTCAAAACTTCCCTATTCATCCTTAAACAGTTTTTTACACCAAAAAAATTTTTTCGTTTTTAAGAAATTGTCTGATATACAGTGGTGATTAGATAACAGTATTTTACGAAAAATTTCGTAAAATACCGTAAATTAACCAAATTTTACCTCATTATACGTAAATTAACGTAAAATCCGAAAAGTGAAAAAGAGGTTTTTAACGAAAAATTACGAAAATTTTCAGGATTTTCAGATAATTTTGGTAAAATTCATAATTTTTAAATGCTAAAAATTTTTACCAAAATAATCTGAAAATCCTGAAAATTTACGTAATTTTTCGTAAAATACTGTTTTCAAATCACCACTGTAAGAAATTTTTTCTTGTGCAAATTCGAATTTCTTAAATCCGGTTTTTACTGTATCTTAATTTGATTTTTTCAGCTATTATTCATCTGGCAATGTGAAATTTTAGTACAACGATTACAGTACAGAAATAAAAAACTTAATAATTTTTTTTCTAATTGTGCAAAAATGGTTCTTTAAACATTTCAATATTGTACAAATTTGTACAAACGAATTCAATTTTCAAAAATTTAAACATTTATCTTTTTAACACTAGAAGCATAAAAACGAGTCATTTGACTCGTTATGAAAAATAAAGAATAACCATGTATTTGATGTTCGAATTTATTGAAATTATTAAATTAATCGAATAAAATTAGTACATTAATAAATTTTAGTATTTTCTTAAGCCTCATAAAATATCCATGGTCACTTTTTATAAATACTCTCTATTTCTTTTTTACAATACCCACACATTGCTTATTTAAATTTTGAACAAAATACTGTCGCTTTATAATTACCACATAAACGAATTTGAACAATTTTTTTTTTTTTTGAATTTAGAAAG
>QEOQ01000014.1:452755-477888 GCA_010279815.1 Brachionus plicatilis
AAGTTTTTAATAAAAGTTCTTGAATGTATTGCCGCATACTATCTGAAAGTAAAACTTTTATTAAATTAAGTGATCAATTCAGTATATTGCTTAAGTAAAAGCAACCTTGTCCAAGATTTTTGCAAAGTCAATAGATAAAAAAAAAATCTGCGGAATCATTGCAAAAAATGACTTTTGTAATGAAGACCATCTTTTGCAACAAGTTTGTAAAATTATTTGAAAACTGAAAACTTAAAAAAATTTAAAAATTAATTTATTAATCAAGAATTAAATTAACTTTTAGATGAAAAAGCCTTTTAGTTGGCCCAAATAAAGAGTCTAAAATGAAGTAATTTTTATTTTATAATAACTATTTTTTTATAAAATTAAGTAAAAGTTAAATATTTTTGATCCAAAGACTTTGCTTTGTCATTCCAAAAATGCATACCTACTTCAAAATCAAAAAAATTCAATTAGCATACAATGATTTAGGATTTTTTTAATTTTAAAATAAATATCAAAAAAATTTTAAAATGTATTCAATCAAAAATTTAGCTAAACTTAATATAAAATTTCAAATTTCCAGGAGACTTTTGTCCACTTCAACAATGTCTTCATCTAGTTCAAAATATAAAGTTTTTGTTACTCAATCAATTCCTAAAGAGGCCGAATCTATTCTAACATCAAACAATGTAGAGTTGGTAGTTAACCAAAAAACACCTTTAGAGCGCGGAATTCTATTAGAAAATGTCAAAAATATAGACGGTCTTTTTTGCACTTTAAATGAAAAAATAGACCAACAAGTTCTGCAAACAGCCGGCTCAAATCTCAAAGTTGTCGGGACTTGCTCAGTTGGTTATGATCACATTAGTCTTGAAGAATGCCGCAAGCGAAATATTCAAGTTGGTTACACGCCAGGCGTTTTAACTGATGCCACAGCTGAGCTTGCCGTAGGCCTTTTGCTTAACACTTCTCGTCGAATATCCGAAGCCATTTCCTCGGCAAAAAGCGGTGAATGGGCTGATTGGAAAATAATGTGGATATGCGGAAGAGGCCTGTCAGGCTCTAATGTAGGAATTTTTGGTCTTGGTCGAATTGGCTTGGCAGTGGCTAATCGACTCAAAAATTTTGGGGTCAATAAAATTATCTACCATAATCGTAAGCCAAATGAAGAAGCTTTAAAATATGGTTATGAATATGCCGACTTGGACACTCTATTACAAGAGTCTGATTTTTTGGTCGTCACTTGCTCGGCTACCAAAGAGACCGAAAAGTTTTTTAACATGGAAAAATTTAAAAAAATGAAACCCTCAGCTATTTTTGTAAATGTATCTCGCGGTTCAGTGGTAAATCAAGAAGATTTGTGTTCAGCTTTAAAGAATGGAATAATTAGCGCTGCTGGTTTAGATGTTACCACGCCCGAGCCATTGCCATTAGATCATGAATTATTCAAACTAAATAATTGTTTCATTACTCCGCACATTTGCTCTGCTGAAGTAAATACCAGAGTTAAAATGGCTGTTATTACAGCAACAAATATCGTCAATGCTCTTCAAAATAAACCACTTTTACATCAAATTAATTAATATATTTTGGTTAATAAAAAAGAATCTTTTTATATTTTTAAATTTATTAGTAAAAATCATTCACTAAAAATTTTAAAAGTTAAAAAACAATTATAGCATTTAATTATCTATTAGTAAAGTTCAATATTTTAGCGAAAGTTAAAACTTTCTATTTTTATTTCGAATTTTCTTAAATTCAAAAAGTACACTTTTTCTTTTCTAATTAATAACTTAAGTTATTTTTTTTTAAATTTTGATTATTTTAAAAGGTCTGGTTAATTCACAGCTTTTTATATTATAAGATTGCTATGAGAAGACTAGTTAGCCTACAACAATAGTTATTTGCTTTTTTTTCATTCACCAAAAATTTGACAGTTGACCATAGATGTGAAAAACAAGTAAGGCTTTTGAAAATCGGCTTAGGCCAAAATGATCAGGTAAATTCTGGGATGAAGGGTTCTATTTTTTATAAATAATTATGCCATAAAAATATTTCTGAATTCTAACTAAGGGAGCCCAGATTCATTTTGTGTTTTGATCGCGTAAAAAATGTTGAATGCTAGTTCAAAATTTTTATTTTAAAAAATTTAGTTTTTAAAATTAAAAAAGTTTTTGATCTAAATTCTTTATATTGAAAAATTAAATTTTAATTTCAGAATATATAAAGCATTAGGTCTTTGGCTTATTTGGAGCTGGAAGAGTTTTAATGAAAAAGTTCTCTTTTTTAGTCTGACATGTAAAATCTTGAGCAAAAAACAATTCCAACAAACAAAAAATATAAATTAGAGAAATTTTTGAATTTTATCTTTGAAATTTAAAATTTAAATTTTTTTTCTCAAAAGAATATTATTATTAAGGAATTAATCAATAGACATAGATTAAATATAGAAGTTAATTTAAATTAACGCAAACTTACGATCAAATACATTTTTCACAGTTTAGATATCTTTTTGACACTATTGTTTGTTTACTGTACACTTGAAAACACATCAAAATGAAACAAAAATGTTAAGTAAATACAAAAAAGTACACAAAATTAAGTTTTTATCACTATTTTGTTATTAGCTATTTGCTTATTAAGTTGTAAAATATGTTATTTCATTTGATAAATTAATTTTATTATCTTAACTGATTATCTTAAAAGACACAAAAATTAACATGCTATATTTAAAAAATAATTAAAGTTTATCGGAATTTTTAAAAAAGTAACAAACATAATCTATCAGATCACATTTTTAGAGCTTAAAACTTAAATTTTAATAATTTTTTTATCAAGTTTATCACGGACAATGTTTACGAAAAGTGAATTTAATGATTAATAAAAAATTATTACGATAATATTTTTATTAATTGAAAATTTAGGGTATGAGCATTTTTTTGAGCAAACCATGCTTCTAGCATAATTCGGCATTTAAAAATTTGCTCAGTTTTGCACTCGTAAAAATTAAATTAAGATTTGCATGCTTACTATTAGACTAAGATTTTGCATTGAATTTAAAACTTAAAAAATATTGTAACCTTCTATTTAAAAAATAATTTTTGATCATGCTCATTAATATTATATTATAAAAAATTTTCAAAGATTAATTTAAACTTTATTTTTATAAAAATTCACTATCATTTTTTTTTAAATTTTAAATTGAAAGCGACTTTTTTTAAATTAATGCTATTACATTAACTAAAAGAAAACTAAATATTCAAGGACAAATTATTGTTTTATCCGTATTTTTTCTACTAAATAACCGTGATAAAATAATTTTTATGTGATGGTTGGCGACCTAAATATGGTATTAAAATGAGTCTGTATAGACAATGTATCCTTGAGTTCAAAGAGGATTAAATATCAAAAAAACAATTAAGAATTTCGAACATTTGAGGAGAGATTAACCTATTAAATTATTTTTGTCTGGCATGAATCAATGAAAAACTAATGACCAATTTGTTTAAAAAGATATCTGTCACTATTTAAAAAGGCACATTTTGTAGACAACAAAATTTCTTAATCGTTTAAAATATGTTTTTATCAAATTAAGGATATAAGTTTGAAAAAGTTTGTATCATCAATTGATGCTACATTTGTTTAAATTAATTACTTAAACATGTTAAACAAAGAAATTCAACACGATTTAGCCGAGCTGATATTTGTTTCTATTTAAAGAAATTGCCTAGAATTCTGCTGATGGTTTGTTTACTTTTTTTATAAATAACAAAATAAAAACACCAGCTAAAACTCTTTATTTTAACAAGAAAAAAACTATTCAAAAAGTTAGTTTAATTAAAGGTTAGAGCTTAATCGAATGATGTGTGTGAATTGAAAATTTTTTGATAATTTTCTGTAGATTCACTTTTAATAATTAAAATTAAAATTTTTTGAAAAATTAAAATATCTTTGTTGAAGCCATTTTATTTGATCCTAACACAGAGCAAACATTTCACAATTTATTTGTCACTTTAAATTAATCTATTCCGATCATGAGGCTGACAGCGTTTTAAGGGAATTTGGGAAATTAGATTAAGACCTGGAACCAAGCGGAATATCAACTAAATGTGAAATTTTAATAAAATCTAGTTTCCGCAAGAGCATAATTTCAGAAATTGTATACTAATGCTACTTGGCATGATTCATAAATAAACATTTTCATCTCTAATTTAATGTTAAATCCAACTAAATTTTAAAGATAAAGCACTTAAGGTTTATGAAAACAAATCAAAAGGCATCTCAAGCTCGATTTTTTAAATACCAAGCTCAATTTATTTACAAGAAATATTCTATTCCTATGAGTCACTATTGAGAATTTATGTTTAAGTTGCACTATTTAAAGAAAGATTAATTTTTTCTGAAATTCGATAAAAACTTTAATTCAGTCTAGTCATTATAGGAAAATTCTAAGTTTTAATAATTCTAAGTTGATAGGAATTTCTTTTAAGAATCAAAAAAAATATTATTTCAAATATCAACAGTGATTACTAACTATGCTTTTTAAATTCAGGCTATTGAATTCAATTTTTTCCATTTTATTAATTTAGGTCGACGCCATCATGAATTTTTAGCAAGAATCATGATCACCAACTTTTAGATTACTAAAATTTTAAATTTTTAACTTAGATTTGAAAAGCGACGATATTAAATGAACAAAAGTTGATTTTTTTCTAAACCTCAGAAGTTAAATATAAAATTAATTTAATTTTCAAAGATGTATAATTTTTTTTTTAATTGGTCAAGATAAAAATAATAACATTATTTTGTCATGGATTTTTTTATTAAATATTTCCAATCAATCTAAAATTATTAATTTATTTATGATACTAATAATTGAATGTGATTTAGAGATGATATTTTCTTTTAAAATGCCAAGTTGAATTTTTATTGAAAAATAAAAGCTTTAGTCTTTAGTTTGTTGACTTGATGATTATAAATGTTTTCTCTTCCAAAAAGTACATATTTTTTATAATTTTTTTTCCTTGGTCACCAATTTTCAATAAAAAAAATTTTAATAAATTTGCATTTTTTTATTTTAATTAAATATTAAAGTTTTGTTTGTGTCAGTTTAAGTTAAGTTTTTTTGCCAACATAAATCCTTTGATAATAGAAGAGAAACAGTTTATTGTCAAGAAACCTAAGTAAAACTTTATCCTTATCCAGACTGTATTAAATCGAAAAAATAAGTCCAAAGTGTCTCATTAAATTTAGTGTTAAGATACTTAGTAACAGGTGATGTGTAAGTTACCAGAAAAAAGTTATTTTAATGTAAGTTATCACGTGATATGCTTCATATATCAGATAAAAGTATTCTTCAAAGGCTTTACTATTATTATTCATTTAATTAATTTTAAATATTTAGTTATTAATTTTAAATTTGGTATCAGCATACTTCTTCAAACTCACAACAACCTGAATGGAGAAAATTGTGCATTTTGCGGCTAAGGATATCAAGCCGTCTAATGTCCTCCAAGTACGTCTTTTGGAGAAGTTTGTGTCTGAAAATTTACGAGAGAGGTTGACAAGCTACATCGGATCAGCAGTTGATTTGTCGCATTAAGTTGAAGCTAGGATTTTGATTTAAGATATGTGAGGCGTTTATAAAAGGGATTAAGCTTAAGCTCAAAAAAATAGGAATTAACAGCTTTTTTCCTTTAGTATTCATTTTATTAAAAAATAAATTGTCTGCATGATGCAAAAAAAATAGAACTCATTATCTCTTTTATTTACTTAGTAATTCATTATTTAATTGTTTCCATAATGCATCACTCGTTAGTAAGCTAAAATTTTATTTTAAGATGAATTAAAATTTTTAAAACAAAATATTTATTTATTTATATTTTTAAAAAAATTAATTTTTCATCTTTTCTAGTAATTGTTTTCTTTTGATTTACCTTTCGTGCTTCTCTAAAATAATTTAAAACAAATAAAAAGTGTCATTTTTATTTCTCGAATTATTTTGTTCCATATGCTAAAATATGCTACAGAAATTTAAGTTTGTCCATACAATTTTAAATTGTCAGTTTGACAGACATTTATTTATTTGAAAATTAAAAAAAAATAAAAAAATCAAACACTTTTTTTTCTTTAAGATAAAAAAATCAGGACGATCACTTTAAAAGTACTTGATGTATAAATTACTTATTATGTATAACTTTGATAGGAAAATTGTCGACTTAAAAAAAATTCTTACCGAGGCAAGAAGGTGATTTAATTTAAAAATTTAATTTAACTGATTTGTAGAAGTGTTGGACATTGGTAGAATTAAAAAATCGACTAATTTTTTTAAACCGAATTTAAATTCGACTAAAATTTTCAAAATTCTAAATTAGGAGATTAATTTTATTCGCGTTATTTAACTAAAGAAGAACAAATTTTAAGAATTAAAATTTATTTTAAAAAAATTTTAACTGAGTATTTTATCTAAAACTTCAGGTAATTTTAAATTAGTGCTGGGATTCGACTCCAATCAATCGATAAATTTTAGAATCGACTTAAAAAATTTAATTAATAATCGATTTCCAACATTAGTTAAAAGATTTTGCTAACAAGAAGTTTAGCTAGTTAAAAGGGCTTATAAAAGACAATGATCACTTGACATGTTATTTGAACGCGTAAAATTATTAAATATGATTCAGAAAATTGGACAAAAATTCAAATTAGCTGTTCTTTTTTTTATAGAACTACCATCATTTTATGAGTCTTGAAGTTAGCATGAGTAAACAAATGATACCATAGAAATGTATTAAAGTTTTTTTGAACCAAAGGATAAATCTGGAAGAAAAGAAAAGACAAAGCCTTAATTAATAAAAGAATGAAATAAGGTTAATGAAGTGATTTGGGCTTATTATTATTATTATTATTAGATATTATTTGATTGTATTCATTAAATTAAGTGAGTAAAATAAATAGAATATTAAGGACGTCTTTTTTAGTGAAAGCATATTTTTTTCAAATAAAATTTTTTTATACGTAAAATAAGTAAATTTGTGAATTTTTTATTCGAAATTAAAGTAAATTTACAGTACAGGTAAAATTAAGTCAAAAAATAGTATCTTAATTTATAGTTATTTGGATCAGTGTGAAATTATGATCACTCTTTATCCCTGTTTCCTTTTTTAAATTTTTTGTTTTACAAAAAAGCTATAAATTATTATTTAAAAAATAAAATTTCATATCTCAATCTATAGATTTAGCCTTAATATTTGAAACAAAAATTTGATTTCAAAGTTTACAACCTTTTAAGAAATATTTAAAATAAATTATTCAATAAATAAAATTTTTTTCCTTAATTAATTACTAATTATTTGATTTAGTTCTTAAAACGATCTATAGAAATTGCACTACTCTTCGAATATTGTCTATAAATTAAACTTATCTTTATCGAATTTTAGCATTTGTTAATAAATTTTATTAAAAAATTTGTATAGAATGTAAATAATGATATTTTTTTAAAGAGATCACAATTAAACAAACTTCAAGATAATTTCGATCAATAGAATACAATATTAAATAAAAATTTTTTATAAAAGCTGTTCATTTCATATATTTTTTTAATTAAATCTTTTCTAAAAATGAATCAAAATCCAAAGAATTTTTTTTTTTAATTTACAATAATTTTTTTGGAAGAAAAATTATTGTAAATTAGCCTTAAATTGGCAAATATTGTCATTTAAGGTTGACTCCGAGCTCGTTGGAGTCAAATATTTAGACAAAAAAATTGATAGTTAAGAAATTTGTTAGCTTGTCGTGAATAAATTGGTTTAACTTCCATTTAATATTCAAGGTGTGTATTTTGAACGATTTTCTAGAATCTAAAATTCAATTAAAAACCAATCGTGATCACGAATATTTAAAATCAGACAAAAAACAAATACAAAACTTGTATTATATTCTAATCTGTTTTATTTTTTTAAATAGAGTTTATTAATGTTTATAATTTACATAAATTATATTTTTAGAATTATAAAAACGATGTGCATATTTCTCTCTAGTTTGTTGCTTTCAATTATACCCAACTCTAGAACAGCCGTCTTCTAAAAAGCTACATACAAAAAAAAAGTTTTAATTATTATTTTTTAATTTTATCACACAGCCATGTTTGATTTTATCAATTTAAATTTTATTTAGAAAAATTTAAAATGAAAACAAGCCAATTGTTATTATGTACAGGAAACTGTATGTTTGTTTTCCTAGTGGTGAATTCAATAGTTAATTTTGAGAGAACCAGTGCTGGTCTTTTGGACGATGCCAAAAGTTACGCCAAAGAAGCAAAAACCAAAGTTGAAGATTCATTGAATATGAGAGTGTGTTTGATGAATGATAATTGTAATGACAGATTCTTTCGCTTGGATAATTACTGTTGCTCCGCAACTTGCTGCAACATGTTCCAATACATTTTCCGAAATGAGTAATTTTTGGAAAAAAAATTTCAACCCAAAGACTAATTTCTAATTTAAGTGATAACTGGGAAAACTTTAAGGATACAATTGATCAGCCCAGAGCCATTAATATCATTATTTTCGTTATTGCAGTGCTTCTCATTAGCTCTCTATTCAGTATTTTAATTTCGCTAATTTGCTGCTTTTTCGGATGTGCCCGATGCTGCTGTGGTTCAAAAAAATATTCAATTGTGAGCCACTAGTTCGCTGGTTCTGAATGATTATGGGTTTTAAAGACCAATTTTATATCTTTTAAAAGGCTATATCTTTTTTTAAAATTGTATGATATTTTTTTGAATGATCGTTTAATTAAATTTAGATAATTGAAGTCTTTGATAGTTACAAGTTAATGTAAAATTTTTTTGGTTCATTTTTTTGTTAATATTTAGAGAAAATTCTGATTAATTTTTTTCTAACTTTCTTTAATGATTTATAGAATAAAATAAAGTTCGCTTTAATGAAAATTTATTCTTTTATTCTAAAATTGTCAAATTAAAAAAAACGTTAGATTTGAAAAGAAAATAGATGTCAAATGTTAGAGAGTCATTCGAGAAATTTTTAAAGACTTTTTGATAAGAAATTGGATTTTTTCAAAATTTAAATTTTTTTGAAAATCATGAAAGGCTTTTTCTATCTAAATAAAAATACAGAAATAATAAAAATTTAGTTATGCTCTGAAATATTAAATCAAAATTTAAAACAAAAAATATATGATAATGATTCACCTTAAGATAATATCAAAAAATTGATTATCGTTCTAAAATATCTCAATAAAATAAAAAATTAGAAAAAAAATCATTATTCTTAATGTATTAAGGCAAAATATTGAATTAACAATAATGATAAATTAGCTTTTCTTTTCAATTATTTATACACTAGAATCACCAAACGAGTTAAGTAAGTAAATAGTTGAATAAAAATCAATTAATTTATAAGAAAATAATTATATAAGTAATATTCAATTCTTTTACAAATAATGAGCCATTTTATCTTTTTATTTTTACATTTGATTATCTTTTATCTTTATTTTGTAAATAATTTTATATCGTTTTTTATTCGAATTGATAAAAAAAATTATGTAAAATAATTCAGATAAAAATAATTAAATCCAAAAAAAAGTCAAATGACTCGTTTGGTGCTTTTAGTGCTAATGGTTTGAAAAAATTCGGTTCCATCAAATAAAATTTTATTTTAAACTTTTTTGATTACACAAATTTTTTCTCATCTATTTTTAAATTATATTAGAGCAAAAAAGAATTCATAAAGCCGTTCGGAAGAGTCCTAGGGGTATGTCTCTCAAAAATATTTTTAAAATAAAAAAAGTCAAATCATGTTTGCATTATGAACTAATGTCTTAAAATCTGTCATTTAGTTATTTTTTGACGTAAATTTTGTAGAGGTTTAATTAATTCAAGATAAACATTTTTGTGTCTGTGTGATTTTAATTATCTATTGATTAAATTTTTTCTCAATAAACATAAAATTTCGAATAAAATAATTATTTTAAAATACTTAGAAATAGCATCTTTTTTAATTATTCATTTAGCTTTTTGATAATAAAGAAAAATTCTGATTTTTTAAAACTTCTATCATCATCTAACATCATACTAAATGAATTATTTTGAAAATTTTCTCTTTTTCGTTTAACTGGTGTAAAATGGCGCAAAATAAATTTTATCATAATTTTCTAAATATTAAAGACTTCTAAATTTGCTTTATTAAAATTAAATCTTACATTTTTGAAAAAATTTTATCAATTAATCGATTAAATCCCTTAAAGTCCTATGACATCGATTAAAACTTTTTGATTCACATTCAAATTTATTGAGGTTTTCGGCCTTCAAATCACTCTCATAAACTTCTACCAAGGGCACTATCGAACAAAGTTTTTTGGAGAAATTGTTCAACTTTTAACATTTTTCTATCATTGATTCAAGTCCTTTCTTTAACAATCTCCAAGATAGACATGTTGATTGACAGCTTTGGATAAAATTTGGCTCGCTGATTAAATTAATTTGTGGTGAAAATCATTGTGATTTTCATTTTTCTGTAATAGAAGTATTAAATTGTCTGCAAAATTTTGATTTTACAAATCTTAATTAATAACATTGTAATTTTTGAAACATTTTTTATTTGTTTTAAAGCTAGGATCAACATGGCTTAAAATTAAAAAATAAATGCTTTGTCCATCCATTTAGAAAATCAAGCTTGGGTTTTGTGACATCCATAATTATACACCAGTAAAAAAATAAATAAAAAATAAATTTTTATTTTTAATGAACGGGGGTAAAGAGAAGGAAAATTAGTTATTTAGCTGGAAGGACCGGTGAGAAATCAATAGAGTTAATGACTTCTGATTCAGATAAAGTTTATATAGAAACCTTTTTGTCCAAAAATCAGTTTATTAAAATTTATTTTTTTTAATAAGCATAATAATTTTTGAATACTGATGTTTGTTGAAAATTTTTGAAAAAAAATTTAAAGATTTTCTGTAAAAAATAAATCACTATCTTTGAAAGATATAATCTAAATCTAAACATTCTATTTATTTTTAAATAGAGTAAGTAGTATAAAATAAAATGTTACAAGTGTTATAAAGACAAAATTTTAATTTCTGACTTGACTTTAGATTTTACTTTAAACCATTTTGTTGGAACCTTTCATAACATTTATTTTCTTCATTTTTTATTAAATTATTTTTTTAAGGCTAGTATTTAAATGGGTATTTAGCAAAAAATAAATTTAGATATTAGATAAATAATTTGAGTGCTTAAAATATTGAATAAGTATTAATCAGAATAATCAAGTATTTAAATGTTTATTTAAAGTCTAAAAAAATCAAATGAGTGTATAAAAATTCATTTAGAGTATTAATTTGTCTCTTAGTGGTTACTTATCTAAAAAAAGACAATATAAATATTTATATCAATGATTAGAAATTTAAAATTATTACATAACAAGGAAAAAAATAATCATTACATAAATAAATTATTAAATATATTACACAAAAAAATGGCAGAATATTACAGCAGTCAGGAAGAAACCGATGTTGAGACGGAGAAAACAGTCCATGAATCTCAAAAGAAGAAAAGAAAAATGCTCGCTTGGGAAATAATTCAAACATTTGACAACACCAATGATACAGAAAAAAGTATAAGAAAGGAAAGGTCAAAATGCACCAAATATGATACAGCTATAATATTTTTTTTTCTCATCAATAATATTATTCTACTCATTTTCATACTGATACAACTTACAATCTAGTTTGGCAAGGGTTCCCTATACCAATTGTATGAAATATTGATAAAGATAGAGTTTTTCATCCTTTTGAAATAGTAGCAAGTTCAAATTAAAAAACGAAGGATTTTGAATTTTTATTTTCAAGTGATCGAATTTTTCTTGTACCCAATAATCATTTTTATTAATACTCAACAATAATTTTTATGAACCCAGTTTTATTTCTTTTGTAATAATTTTGCCAACAAAATAAATACCCAAAAAATATTTATTTTTGCACCCAAATAATTAATTAAATTAATACCCATTTAATAATAATCCATATTTTTACATTATTTCTTTTTAATTTTCGGTACAATTAAACAAATAAAATGAACAAATAAATGAATATATTTTTGACTTTTGTGCAAGTCTTTATATAAATCAAAGCATGACGTTAAAGTCAAAGTGTTCAGGTAAAACTGGAGTAATTAATCCAAATGAATTCAATTTTAAGAGTCTTTATTTTATTAGAAAAAAATTAAATTACAAATTAGGTATTTTAAATAAACAGACAAAAAGACAAATTTCTTTATAAATCTCATGGAAACTTCCACCAAATTCTCAGTCAACTTCCTCCATTCTGGAGGCTTCTTCAAGCGGCGGCATGTCCTCCACCGGCTTGGCCTCCTCTTCGACAACTTGTTCGCCTTCCTCCTCGTCAATTCCCAGACCCATTTTGATCATTCGGAAAATTCTCTCCGCATGAGTCTGCGGATGGTCCAACGAAAAGCCGGACGAAAGCAACGAAGTCTCAAACAGCAAGTTGACCAAATCTTTGACAGACTTGTCATTTTTGTCCATGTCCACCTTTGACTTTAACGATTTGATTATTGAATGATCAGGATTTATTTCCAGGTGTTTTTTGGCAGCCATGTATCCCATAGTGCTGGTGTCTCTCAAGGCTTGGGCCTTCATAATCCGCTCCATGTTCGCCGACCATCCGTACTGACTGGTCACAATGCAGCATGGCGACGAGACCAATCGGTTCGAGATGGTCACTTTTTCCACCTTTTTGTCCAAAATGTCCTTCATCACTTTGCACAAGTTTTCATATTTTTCCGCATCGGACTCCCTCTTCTTTTTCTCCTGCTCGTCTTCGGGCAGCTCCAGGCCCTCTTTGGTCACCGACACCAGCTTCTTGCCCTCATACTCCTTGAGCTGCTGCACACAGTACTCGTCAATGGGGTCCACCATGTACACAACCTCAAATCCGCGCTTCTTCACCTTTTCCACAAAGGCGCTCGACGCAACCACTTCCCTGCTCTCGCCAGTAATAAAGTACACATCCTTTTGGTTCTCTTTCATTCTGGCCACATAGTCCTTCAAGCTGGTCATCTCGTCGCCCGACGAACTCGTGTAGAATCGAAGAAAGTCGGACAACTTCTTGCGATTTGTCGAGTCTTCATGAATGCCCAGCTTGATGTTCTTGCCAAATTGTTCATAAAACTTCTTGTAATTGTCCTTGTCCTCGCTAATCTCCTCGATCAGCTCCAAACACTTTTTGACCAGATTTTTGCGTATTACTTTCAAAATCTTGGACTGCTGGAGCATTTCTCTGGATATGTTGAGCGGCAAGTCCTCCGAGTCCACCACTCCTTTGATAAAGTTCAAGTAATCGGGCATGAGCTCCTCGCAGTTCTCCATGATGAACACCCGTCTGACATAGAGTTTGATGGCATTTTTCTGCTTCTTGTTCTCGAACAGATCGAACGGAGCTCGCTTTGGAATGAAGAGCAGAGCCCGGAACTCGAGCTGACCCTCGACCGAGAAGTGCTTGACGGCCAAATGGTCTTCCCAGTCGTTGGTCAGCGACTTGTAGAACTCGCCATACTCCGCCTGAGATATGTCCTCGGGGTT
Source organism: Brachionus plicatilis (assembly GCA_010279815.1). Taxonomy (NCBI): domain Eukaryota; kingdom Metazoa; phylum Rotifera; class Eurotatoria; order Ploima; family Brachionidae; genus Brachionus; species Brachionus plicatilis. Next base: position 466,357 of record QEOQ01000014.1, read on the forward strand.
TCTGGTCCACAATGGCTTTGTTTTGTTCAGCTCTTCCTCGTCCTTGTACTTCTCCTTGATTTTCTTCTTCTTTTTTTTGTCCTTTTCGGTCTCGGCCTCTTCTTTGTCCGAGCCCTCTTCGATCTCTTCCACCTTGGGCTGTTCCTGTTCAGTCTTGTCCTCTTGCTTCTGCTCCTCGTCGGCCTCGTCGTCACTGATCTCCTTGTCCCTCTCTTTTTCCACCACCAGTTTGATCGGATAGCCGATGAACTGCGAGTGCTTTTTGACGATCTCTTTGACCTTCTTCTCGTCATTGTACTCGGCCTGGTCCTCCTTCATGTGCAGCACAATCTTGGTGCCGCGTCCCAGCGGCTCCGAGTTGTCCAGGCGAACAGTGAAGCTGCCGCCAGCGGACGACTCCCAGGTGTACTGTTCGTCGTCGTTGTGCTTGGTGGTGACGACAACTCTGTCCGCGACCAGGTACGCCGAGTAGAAGCCGACGCCGAACTGGCCGATCATGGAAATGTCGGCGCCAGCCTGCAAGGCCTCCATGAAGGCTTTGGTGCCGGATCGGGCGATGGTGCCCAGGTTGTTGACCAGGTCGGCCTTGGTCATGCCGATGCCCGTGTCTATGATGGTCAGAGTGTTGCTGGCCTTGTCCGGGATGATCTTGATGTAGAGTTCTTTGCAGGTGTCCAGCTTGTGCGGGTCGGTCAGCGACTCGTAGCGGATTTTGTCCAGGGCGTCCGAAGCGTTTGAGATCAGTTCTCTCAAGAAGATTTCCTTGTTCGAATAGAAGGTGTTGATGATCAGGCTCATCAGTTGGGCTATTTCGGCCTGGAAAGCAAAGGTTTCCGCTTCGGCCTCTTGGTGCTGCTGAGCTTCGGTTGACATTTTTTGGATTCTTTTTTTTTTTTGGTTAAATTAGCTTGGTAAAGTTTGGCGCTGATTTAGTTTGTACTAATTTGAATTTGAATTTTTTTGTTGGCCTCACATTGTTGAATTTATAGTAGTTTGGAAAATTCGAGAAATAGAATTTTGGCGAAATTTCCACTAATTGAAAAAGATTTTTTACTTTAGAAAGAGAGTTTAGTTTTGGAGAGAAATTTTGATTAATCTAGAAAATTCGCCTTGTGAATGAACATTGTAGAGTTGTGAGATTGTTAGTTTTCTAGAAAAAAAAAATTTTTTTCACAAAAGTCTTGCATAATTTATTTAAAAATAAACACTTTCCTTGTTGTTATTTTTAAATTAAATTTTTTTTTCGTTTTAAAATAAAGATTTTAATTTTTTTTCGAAAAAATTTTTGGGTTCTGGCAAGCAATGTGGAGTGATGGTGACCAATAATTTGAACAGTGAAATCAAAATTACCAATTGACAAAATGAGGGAATTTTTTTCAAGATTTTTTTAAGTTTATTTTTATCTTTTTGTTTTAATTTTTCGCTAATTCACTAAATGTTGATATATTATTGAATTCTTTATAGCTTATTTGATTATCCTCAACACTTTTTGTTCAATTTTTGGAAACAAATAGCTTTTTTTTGACATTTCTTTCTAGTTTAAAAAGAATTTCATTTTTAATAAATTTGATCATCTTTTTTAAAACTACAGTGTTTTACTTTTAACCGCAATATTAAACGGGTAATATTAAATCATTTTACACAATTTTAAACAAAATAATGTTATAAACTGTAAAAAAAGGTGATTTTTTCTAATAAAATTAAATTTTTACTAAATTCACTGGTAATGATGTTTCTTGTTTCATTTTAGATGCTTAATTTTTATTTTTCATTTTATTTAAAAGATAATTTAATTTTTTCAAGGGGTTCAAAAGTATTTACAAATAAAAACAAATCACCAATCTTCTAAACTAATCTTCGAAAAACATTTATTAAATCTTTATCATAAATCGCCAAAATCTTTAAAAAAAATATTAAATATTAGTTATTTAAAAGGTTCATTGTCCACTAAAGAAAAACAAAAATAAACTTTAAAAAATCAAATTTTTATTTCTTAATACATTCGAATTCTAAAACTTTCTGATAGTTCAAAAAATATAAATAATTTAAATATTGAAAAAATTACATTTATTTTTAAAAGAATTAAATTTGCGTCTTTTTTCAAATTTTCATTCAAATTTAAGACTGTTGTCGTTTCTTTTTTTTAAATAATCTAGAAACGCCTTATTCATATAAACATAATTTTTATCGTGGCGCATAACAAAGACATTTTTTGATTTTTCTTTTCCTTATCTACACTACTGGTTTGTTCCAGGGGTTTTACCAAAATTTTTGTAAATACGGGAATTCCGATAATTTTACGCAAAATCGCAAAAGTAAAAAACAGTTAATTTTCCAAAATTAACAGATTTTACGTAAAATTTTGTAAAAAACAAAAGGGAAAAAAAATTTTTTCATTTTTTTAAAATTTTTTTTACTATTTTTTACAAAAATCAATAAAAATTTACGCAAATTTGCGTACAAAATAGTAATTTTTTTTTTAATTTTCCACAAATTTTGAATTTTTAACTAAAAAGTTGCAAAAATTTGGATTTTTTCGGCCCTTTTGGTTTAAAGGAAATTTTACGTAAATTCCCTTAAATTCGCGTAAATTTTGGTCAAATCCATTTGAACAAATCAGTACTTTAAACCAGAGTTGTTTTTAATTAAATTAAATTTTTATCAAAAAAAAAAGTCAGAACAAGATGATTTTTTTTCCGTTCCAGGTAGTTATTGTGACGGCCTAGTTAAAGTCAAATTCACTAAAATTTAATTAAATTAATGTCCAAATCATAACTTCGTCATTAAAACCACCGTATTTCCTTGAATTGAAAGAACTGCTTTTATTGAGTTAAAAGTTTCATTCATGAAATTCATAAATCATGTAAAATTTTGGTTTCTCTAATAAGAAATTATAAAGCGGTAGATTTTTTTATTTACCTTTTTTTTAAACAATATTTTTACTTAATTTTTTTTATATTTTATTTTATCAAATTTTAATTGAAAAATTAAGATTTATTTACTTAATTTTAATAATTTTTATCTGAAAGAGCTGTTTTTGGTACAGGAAAACTAAAATATAAAAAATTAATGATGTAAACCCGAATTGAATATGAAGACACAACAATAAATCGAAATATTTAATTAAAATTTATTAATTGAACAAAAGATTGGAAATACCAACGGAAAACAAATGAAAACCTTCAACATTAATTCGACCAAGCTTTTAAAAGAAGAAATTCAACCTAAATTTAAAGTTTAACTAAAATCATTTTAGTTTTTACTAGGGTTTTTTTCAGACTTGTTTTTAAGTCACAGTTTTAAGTCTAAGTCACAAAAATTTAAGTCAAAGTTATGACTTAACTTAAATTTTTTTTCTTTTTTTTTTTAATTTTTTAATAAAATTTTTTTTTTTATTAATTTTAAAATTTATTTTTTTCTAAATAATAAATATATTAAATTGAATTAAACTTTTATTTTTTTACCTTTTTTTTGGCAGCCCGTATATTTTAGAAAAAAAAAAGTTTTGGATGGGACTTTTTTTTGATAAAATAAAAAAAAGTTTTAAGTCATTGACTTGACTTAAAAAAAAAAAAAAATTTAAGTCAAGTCATTGACTTGACTTGACTTAAGACTTGTGACTTAAAAACAACTCTGTTTTTTTTGTAATCAGTATTTTAAAAGTTTCAAAATTTTTAAAATTCCATTTTCAATATAAATTTATTTGTAAAACTAAACATCTTAGGATCTTTTTTTTAGGGTATGGTTAGTTGTTAAAAATGTTTTTCAATACAATATTAATAATAAGGATTTTTACTTTATTAATCATAAAATCAAAAAAACTGGTTTTTGATTAGTGCTTTAATGTTTTTATTCTCATCAAAAAAAAATTAGTTAAACGAAATAATTTTTGAAAAATTGTGTTAAAATTATTAAAATTTTATTTGTTTTTTTTTAAAAATAAATACACTTCAAATTTTATTCTAATTAGACTGATTTATTGGCAATTTTCCTTTTCCAATATTAGTATACTCTGATTTGTACATTTCTGACGTGGCAAACACACTCTTAGTCGAATGATCTAGCAAATTTTTGTTAAATCAAAAATGAAAATAAATAAGCAACTCTAAAGTACCTGGCTGCAAAAACGGATTATCAATCGGACAAAGTTTAGTCTGCTTCGCTTTAACATCACTTGGTATCACAAACATATCTCTGAATTCTGTGGTCAATCCGCTTTTTAAAAAACATGAGTTTAAAAAAAAAAATTTTTAATATTAACAATATCTAACCTGTTTGGAACTGGTTTTGGTGGACAATGAACTTGTCTTCCTTTTGCTTCAGTTTTGAACCAGATATCATCTTTCATCGCTTTAGATTCCGGTAAAACATTCGAAATATTCTTAACATGCTCGCCATTGTAAATGGTTATTGGATCTTTTTTGGCAATGCCATTCCATTCTTCTCTAAATAAAATTTTAATCTGTAAATTAAAGAAAAATTATGAAAATTTATTTAAACACTTTTTCCATTTTTTATGCTCCTTGTTGTAAGTAGTCATGTAAGGGTCCAGTAAATTTAGAACCCCGACTTGAGCGGGATCAATTGGCCGACTTGGTGGCACATCCGAAGGTACATTTCCATCAAAATATTTCTTTTAATGAACAGTAAAAATTTAAGTAATTAAAAAAAAATTAAAAAAAATACTTCGGTAAGTTTAAGGTTAACTTCGTCGTCAAAAAGATAATTTTTTGGATGAATTGGTCGGTCCATGAGATAGGTTAATTCGTCTTCAGTTGGCTCATAATGTCCCTTATATTCACTCTTTTGAAAAGCCATGGTCAATGGTCGTCTTGGTTTAGCATTAAGCTTTCAGATAAAAAAATATTTTTTTGTCACCAAAATTTAATGTATAATCACCTTATCGACAACTTCGTACATGTAATTTACTTTATAGCTTGGCAAAGGCTTGCCATGTCTAAGAGAGACTGGATCATTGTAAAGATCTTGATTTGGAAATTTGTTATCATGCAAGACTTTGTTTGTGGTCTGAAAGTGAATTTCAGGCAGAATCTCATCTTTGACATTTAGAGCTTGCGGAATTGGATCGTAAACGACCGGCTGATTATTAAAATAAAAATATAAATTTTCAAAAATATTATTTTTCTAGGATGTTACTTTAAAATTTGATGATGGAAAATAATATCCTGGCCTCCAATGATGAGCTGTATGAGTGCTTGTGGTAAACAAATTTTGACCACGATCTTGAGTCAATGTGTTCTCCATTTATTTAAAACTGATCGATTAAGCTTGATTGAGTATTGATGCTTGTTAGTTATAAAATAGCGTTAAACTAAATTATAATATTTAGCTAAAGTGAATTTTATTAGTTTTATACAAAATTTTAATGTATCCATAACAACAATGTAGAGGCTAGAAAAAATTTGAAAATATAATTTGAATTTTTTAAGTAAGCTTTAATTTGAGTTTTTTTAACTAAAAATAAAACGAGTGTAATTATTTGGTTATTCTTAAATTATTACCTAAAATCTCAATTAAGAAAATTTATTTTAAAAAGTAAAAATTTTTAAAACAATCTATTCAAAATATTGTTACATTATTAAAATTAATAGTGTTAACCTAAAGTACAACACAAATGATCGTGTCCTATCTTTCTTTTTAACTTTGACTTTGACCGAGGCTAAATCGATTTTTTTTGCTTTCATAGAGTTCCATCTATACAGATTAATATTTTAAATTAAATAATCAAAAAAAGTAGTGTCTTAATTTGCACCTCGCGAATCTTAAGAAAAGCTTTGTATCATAAATTTGGGGATTAGGTAGAACGAATCTTAAAAAAAAGAAGATCACACAAATTTTTATTTTTTTTAAAGATAAATAAACATTAGTAAAATTGAGAAAAACATAGCATTTTTTTTGATTTTTTAATTAATCCTAGTTATATTGATCAAAATATTTTATCCTTAACACATGAATTTTCAAAATAATAAAAAAAATTCTAAAAAAAATAATTCAGCATTGAATTAGTGTATTTTTTCGTCTTTTAATAAAAATTTTCATACAATCTAGAAAAAGAATCAAAAAAGTACGATGTTTCAAATCTAATTTTAAAAAAATAAATGGAATTTAATTCTGCAATCTTTTTAAATTGAAATTAAATAGATTTCATCGAAATATAATATTTAGGTTTTATTGCTTTAGGGTTAAAAAGGTTTAATAGTAAGAAAACACTTTCATTTAAAAAAGATAAAAACTTTATCTTATTTACTAATTTCATAACTTAATTTAAAAAATAATTTAAAAAACAATAGCTGATGTGAAGCAGAAAATTTATCATAAGAGATAACTTTTTTCTGTTTCTGTTCATTCATTTCACACATTCATTTCATTTGGTTACATACCTGATCAGTGGAAAAAAGCGAAAATAATCATGATCATTAAAAAAGACAAGCCTCCTGACGAAATTTCCTCATTTAGACCAATTTCACTTCAAAATTGTATTGTAAAATGGCTCGAAAAAATCATAAATAATAAAGTTCAGCTTTGGGCTGAAAATGAGAAAATATTCCCAGAATGTCAATCAGGCTTCCGACAGAAAAGGAGTACCCAAGACCACATTTTCAGAATTAACCAATCGATCGTAAATGGATTCAATAAAAAGCAAATGACCGGTGCAGTATTTTTTGATTTAGAAAAAGCGTTTGATAAGACATCTCATACCGGAATAGTGAAAAAAATCCAGGCTTTGGGAATTAAAAAAAGTTTGCTAAACTGGATTAAGAATTTTCTGGAAAATCGAACTTTTCAAGTTTTTCAAAATGGCTCATTGTCAAAACTCAAGCCAATCAGTGCCGGTGTTCCACAAGGGAGCTGCCTTTCACCTACAATCTTCATATTATATTTTAGTGATATAGTAAAAAGTCTTCCGCCAGAAATACAAGTTGCACTTTTTGCCGACGACCTTTGTATTTGGTACACAAGCAAATCCAAAAACAAAATAAAAAAAATTCTTCAAAGAGCAGTGGACAATATAGTCTCTTTTTGTATGAGGTGGGGCTTTAAAATCAACAAGTCGAAAACCTGCTATTCTGTCTTCACTACAGCTGGGCTTAGAGACAATTATCAGAGAAAATACTCGATGGACCTTCATATCGAATCTGAACCCATTCCTTTGGAGCCTAAACCTAAATTCCTCGGTATCAAACTTGACCCAAAACTAAAATTTGCCGACCATTTTAAGGAGATTGTTAAAAAAGTGTCTTCCAAAATTAACATCTTGAGGAAAATAAAGGGTTTTAAATGGAGCAACTCGATTTCTATTAACAAAACGCTGTACAAATCTTTGATAAGATCTCTTTTTGATTACTGCTTCGTTATTCTAAAATCTTGCACTCAAAAAATTAAAAAAGATCTGCAAATTTTTCAAAACAAAATTCTACGAATTATTAAATTTTTTCCACTTAAAACAAGTGTCGATACAATCCACAAAACGCTCAACATAGAAAAAATTGACGAGAGAACCAACTCACTTTTCATTAAATTTCTCAAATCGAGATCTAATCACGCATTAATTGCAGAAGAAATAAACGAGTTTAAAAAAAACAGGACTGTCGAAGCCTTAAACAGGTTCCAAACACCATTGGGAAGCGTATTTGAAAATTTTTAATCAAAAACACCCTAACTTTCCTAATAAAAAATTTACAAATAAGAGGGCTGAAAAGAGGGATTAAACCGCTCGAAACTGCCCAGGAGTCCAACTCCTAAATTATTTTTCAAATAAAATAAATTTCATACCACTTTATTTTTATTAGACATCCTTTTAAATGAAAAAATAAAGCTTTCATCATGTTATTTACATCAAGTTTTTTATTGGCTTTTTTTAATGGATAATGTTTTTAATTTCAATAATTTTTCCAGTAGATAATAATGTTTTAAAATATTGTGTGCGTCTTTTGAATTTTTAGATAAAGACTTTTACAAAATTCTTTTACATCTTGAAAAATCTTATGACCTCTAAATTAAAAAGTAAAAATCTTTTGTTCAAAAATGAACTTATTTTTCCGTATTAAAATATACATTCACCTACTTTGTAATTTGAAAATTAAGAAACCTTTTTATTAAATTCATAATTTGAAAATTTTTTAAAAAGACTGTCTAATATTTTTAAGTAAAAAAAAATTTTCTTTCTTAAATGAAAGCTTTTTTCTTACTTTTATAAAAAAAAATCTAAAGACTAATGCTTTAAAAAACTAAAAACTAATAATTATATGTTCGATTAAAATCTATTTAATTTCAATGAAAAAAGATTGCAAAAGTAGCTTTCATCTAAAATATTTAAAATTAAATTTGAAACATCGAACCTTTTTAGTAGTAGTAGTAGTAAGAACTGCAGTATAGAATAAATCTACACTAACACCAAACGGCGTTTAGCTCAAGTTGAGCTGTGGCATTCTTTCTTCGCTTTCTTTGCACCATACCAAACACTTCTTTATCAATATCCGATTTGAAGCTATTGGCTGTTTCAGCATTCACCACATTTTGTGGAAAATCATTCCACCTTGACACAATTCTGTTCGTTAAAAAATTATACCTATACGAGCCGCGTTTACTAATTTCTCTAACAAGCTTCATGCTATGCTCTCTTTTAAGATTCATTTTCAAACTTTTTGCAAAGTTCACTCCATTCACCAAGTTGATTTTCTCATGGCCGTTGACTATTTTAAACATTTGAATTAAATCTCTCTTGTTCTGCGCTCTTCCAAGTTCATTAGTTCTAGCGATTTAAGCCAATCTTCGTATGATTTCTTCCTTAAATACTTGACCAATTTGGTTGCACGTCTCTGAACTTTCTCAATCATATTCATACTTGCTTTGGTTGAAAGATTCCACATACTAACGGCATATTCAAGATGAGGTCTGACAAGTCCTGTGTATAAAAGTCTAAGAGTCTCATTATCCAAACACACGAATGAATTCTTAATTTGACCTAAAATTCTGTTAGCTTTTACTGCCGCTGCTGAACATTGTTTGCTCCACTTAAGATCATTCGACACCAAAACACCGAAATCTTCAAATGACTTCACCATCAGCGTTTGAAACCGTGTAGACCATTTTGTCTCTATTTTTCCTATATACATTGCCTTGCATTTCGATACATTCAGTTCAGTAGACCACGTCTTTGTCCAACTGTCTAAAACATTCAAATCGTCTTGTAGCTGAATTGATTTTGATACTTTTTCAAAATTGTATAATCACCAATTGAAATTAAAAACTTTTTTCAAATTTATCTTTATTTAATTTTACAATGCCGGTTTTTATTCATCACCGAAGAAGTGTTTTTTGAAATAAATAAATTATTATTTACATTTATAAGTATTTTTTTATTTTTCTCTAGTAAAAACATTAAATGATGAGTGCAATGCAAAGACCTATGCAGTCAAAAAGAAAAAACAAATAAAAAAACATTAAAATTCTCACAAATTTATTAAGTCTAAAAAAAATATAAAGATTTAATTGTAATAAATTTAAAAATTAGTCCACTAAGCATTTAATCGCTGCTCAAAATAAGAGAGAAAAAAAAACAATACCAACACACAGCTCGATTAATTTACATGATCTTTAGATAAAACGGCTTAATAAGTTTCAGGAGACAAAAAAAAATTTCAAATAAAAAAAAATATTTATCCAGTTTCTAAGTTTATTTTTTTACAAAACATAAAAAAATAAAAAATTAACTATTTGAATTTATTTTAACACTTGGCGGTGTTTTCGAGCTGACCATAGCGGCCATTTGAGTGTAAGCTGTCTGACTCTGACGCACATACTGCCCGTCAGCTATTTTTGTCTTGACCTGACTCAGCAAAAGCGCTTCCGATTGACTTAGCTTGCCTGGCGACTTGAGCGCACTCGACCCGTAGCCAGACTGACTTGGAACGCTGGCCTGGTTCTGCTTCAAAAAGTCCGGCTGCTTTTTGTTCGACTTTAGGTCCTCATTTATCTTCCATATCATCAAATGAATGCAAGAGGTGGCATCTTCATGCGAGTCGTGTCCATCGGAGTCCTCCTGGATAGTTCGCTGCAAAAATTCGAACATCAAATTTCGCAGCGCTCGTTTGTACGGAGCGCCGAGCTTGTGCGGAAACACCACCGATGTATCAATCACAGTTTTGTGTACCAACTTCAAAGCCTTGAAATCACTGTCCAAACTATGGCCAATCAGTATGGTGTCCTTGTTCACCAGTCTGAGCAGCTCGCTCTGGACCTGTTGTAGATTTTTGTGGCAGTTTTTGAGCGAGGACTCGGTCAGACCGCTCCATCGGGTGTTGTAGTCAAGTATTTGGGTATCAGGCTTGACCAGAGACTCGTAAACAGTCTTACAATTCAGATCGACCACACTCACTCTGGTCAGCTCAAGACCCCTGGTTGTGTAGCACATTTCGCAGTCCAGCGCGAATATGTTTCTGGATGACTTTGAGTTGAGCAGCTCGAGGGGACTCTTGGGGCTCTGGGTCTCCACAAATCCGCTCAGGTCTGTGCCCTTGCCATGGCCATCATAGTCTCCGTCGTGCACATGCTTGCCCTCTTCGCACCCGTGGCTGTTCGCTCCTTCCGAACAGCACGAGAACTTTTGCTCTATTGACTTGTTGACGCGGACGTTGCGCAGCTTGCCCCAGTGAAAAATGCACTCACTGTTGCCTTTGTAGTAGGACAAGTCGTGAGAGTTGAGATAGAAGTTGCGGGTGCACCGCTTGCATGTTTTGGTCACCAGCTTGAGCTCTGCACTTTCTGGTCCACCGCTTTTGCTTAGCTGTTTTTCGGTGGAGTTTTTTGCTGATGAGTTAAAGTTGGGTATGAACGCCAGACTTTTTTTGGTCGCCTGTTCACTCTCGATCCACTTTGGAAACGAGTTCTCGTCCAGTTGTTTATCAGTCAGTATGTACTGATAGAACATCTGATACAGCTGAGTGGCTAGATAGTAATTCATTAAGTGTTCCTTTGGTTGTATTAGAATTCAAATATTTTCATTGTTTTCAAGAAAAATATGTAAATATTATGATAGAGTTGTATTTATACCAAGAAATGTGTAAGTGAATTATGAGCTTATGAATGAATGAAATGAGAGTGGCTAAATTTAGAATTGGTTCCCTAAGGATTGGATTTTTTCGGCCTGAAAGTGTGTGCGCGCTGAGGTAAATATTGTGCAATCTTCAAAAGAATTTCCTCGGAATTGGCCAATTTGGAACCACATGAGTTCGTGCATACAAATTGGAATTTGTTTTTTTTTTTCCTTTAAAGAAGCTTTAATTATAGCCAAATGGTTGGCCTCATTAAATAAAAAAATTTTCTAACAAAGTAAAAATTTTAGCCTGATTTTGTTAGAAAGCCAAAATTTGATTTGAACCCAGTGCCTAATTTGAGTCGGCCTATTTTGTCAAAATTCTTAGAATTTTTCTCTATTTTTATCCGACTCGATTATTTGTTTAAATTTGTCTTGCCAATTGATGACAATTTTAATTTTATTTGTTTGATTAG
>QEOQ01000014.1:522452-540910 GCA_010279815.1 Brachionus plicatilis
TTAAAATTTTTTATTATAGAAAATTTCTGAAACTGTTGCTTTAAAACAGCGTTTTGTTTTTGAATATAAAATAGACACACAAAAATGCAAATCGAAAGTACAAATTCGAATAAGAATCAACAACCCGAAAAATGTTTCAGAGAAAAGTGAAGAAACAATTAACGAAGAAAATTAAAATGAGGTTGAAATACAGGGATTTTTTAATAAATCAATTGATTTAATAAGAAGTCATATAAGAAGTTCAATATCGAAGAGAATTGGAATTAGAAAACTAGAACTGGAATAAAAATGATTAAAATTAAATAATCTAGACTTAATAAGTCTAAAAATAATTTTTACTTCCCTTTTTTTAGTTACCAAGGCAACATGCTAATTATAAAATTTTTAACGATTTTTTCAATTATTTATATTTTTTAAAATCTGAAATAGAATTTTTAAAAGAAATTTTTTTCTTTTCGACAATCAAATCATACTTAATAAGATAAAATCGCTGTCTAAATAGATTTTTCGTATTTCTGAACTTCATTCTAAAAATTAAATTATTAAATTCTCGATGAACAAATAATTTTGAATATATTGCCAGGCAATCAACTTTTGCTTTAAAAAAATCTTTTCATTTTTAGATCTAACAAAAAGAAGATAAATGGCAGACAAAAACTCTAATTTAAATGAGGAAAATACTGAAATAGGAAATGAATCGAAGACTAATGAGGAAAAAAATGAATTAGAAAAAGAATCGAAAGAAAATGAGGAAAAAAATGAAATAGAAAAAGAATCGATGACTAATGAGGTATATAATAACGAAACTGAATCCAAAGAAAGAAAATCCGAGGAGAATGAAAAATCACAAGAAGTAGAAATTAAAGTATTATTAAGAAATATAATTGATTTAATGAGAGATAAAATAAGAAAAGAAAATTCAGAAAATAAAGAACAATTACAAATCAATGAATCGTTAAAAAATAAAATAGAGGATGTTGAGTATCGATGTCAAAAATTCGAACAAGAAAAAAAAAACATTCAAGAAGAATGCAATTATAAAGATAAAATAATTTCAGAACTAAATCAGAAATTGAATTCGACAGAATATAAGTTAAAAAAACTAGAGGACAATATTGAAAACGAAAGAAAAGTGAAAAACAGTTTAAATGAAAAAATAAAAAAGTTAAATCAAGAAATAGAAGCTTTAAAAAATGATAATCAACAAATTATCGCAAATTTGCAGGAGATTGAATCAGAACTTAAAAGAGATGATCAATTTAAAGCTGAAGATTTAACAAAAAAAATTGATTTCAAAGAAAGATCGAAGGCTGAATCAAAAGCTGAAATTGAATTTTCAAAAAACAATATGGTAAAAAGTGAAAAAGACAACTATGAATTATTTGAAACGATTCAAACAAGAGATTTGGAAATAAATGATAGGATTGAAAATTGTTACGAAAAAATTTGTAGTGAATTAAATGATTTAAAAAATTCAATTAAAATTTATGAATTATCATCAAAAATACCACCATCTGTTCAAAGAAATTCAATAGCTGTTCGATTTGACTCTTTGATTCCTATTTATGACGATTCTCTGCTACAAAACTTGGATCCAGAAGCATTTAAATCGTACCATACACCTGAATGGTTTTGCTTGACTTTTATTGACTTGCTCAAAAAGAAAATACTTCAGTCTAGTTCCAACAAATGGACTTGTGGTGACTGTTTGACTCAGAACGATCAATCAAAGGCTAAATGTGTTTGCTGTGACCAAGTTCGACCAGGTGCAAAGGTGGAAGATGCATCAAAAACACAGGTGCCTGCAAGTACAGGTGGTTTTAGCTTTGGATTGTGTGCAAACGATTCATCGGTGGCAAAGCCTAGCTTTTCGAGTAGTTTTGGTGTTGGCAATGGTGGATTTTCTTTCAAGCCTTTGACAGAAGCAAAAAGTGCAACACAAACTAAAGAGATTGACAAACAGGACGAAAAAGAGCAAAGTTCATTTCAATTTGCACCTTTTTTCCAAGATAAATCAAAAGATTCAGAAAACAAAACAAATGATAAATCGACAGGCTTTAGTTTTGTGCCTTTGACCACAGCACCCCAAGCCTCATCTAAAACAGACTTTTCTTCTAAGCCCAAAGACTCTCAGTCAAAAGAGTTCAGTTTGCCAAACCCTTTTCCGACCAAGTCTTCTGCTGACATTTTGAGTAAAGACAAAAATCCAGCCATATTTTCTCTATTCGACAGCCAAACTCCTAAATTGCCAAACGGAATATTTGGCTCAGAAAGTAGACAAAATGAGGCCAAAAATGGCGATTCTTTTAGTCCATTTACTAGCTCAAATTTTAGCTCTAAATCAGACACCAAAAGTGCTGCTTTGAGCACTGAAGAGAAAAAAAATCCATTTTCTCCCTTTGGCTCACAAACATCCAGTGGATACTTTGGCTCAGAAAAAAAACAAAATGAAAGTAAAAACTCGAATACCAATTTGTTTGGTACGCCGAGTTTGTCTAGCACAAATTTTAACTTTAGCTCGGCTCCAAAGCCTGCTGCGGACTGGACTTCTCTTTCTGCTTCGACTGCCAAACCAACCAAGCCAATGTTTGGCTCAAGTAGCCAAGATCCATCCGTCAAATCAGACTCTGGACTATTTTCTCAAGCATTAAACTGCCCAAGTACTGAGCCTTTTTTTTCCGCCAGCAAAAACCAAGACAAAACAGACTCGAGTCCATTTGTTTCAAATTTATCTGGCGGAATTTTTGCCACCTCCAGCACCACGAGCACTAAAGCACCTAGTGGCCTTTTTGGCCAAGAAAATAAGGACAAAAAAGAGAGCAGCATATTTCCTTCATTTGGCACTTCGACTGCCAGCCCTTCTTCGGCGCTTTTTGGCAAAGAGTCGAATGCGCCAAGTCAAATTGTGGAAAATAACAAGACAAGTTCATTTGGATCGACCAGTGGTTCGAATGAACAGCCGAAAGAAGCCCCACAAAGACGATTTTCAAAAGCCAGAAGACGTTTTAAATGAGAAAAAAAGTATGAAAAGTGTACAATTTACCGAGGACCGATAGAATTTTTAGTTTTAAAAATTTATTTGCTTTTAAATATGTTTACTTATATTTTTAAAATTATTTTCTTTTCTTTTTTTTCAACAACAAAAAATTATCGCACCGAAGCCCAAGGAGAATTTTGAGCGACGGCCACCTTTGTTATTCAAAACAATGTCAACAGCCAAATTTGTTTTATTCTTTTTAATTATTAACTTGTTTGCCTACGGCATTATTTTTTTTCGACACACAAACAAATATATATATATATATATACATACATATGGTATGTTCTATCGTGTTTTATAACAAATTTAAATACAACTTTGAAAATGCATTGAAAATGTGCGATGTTTCAGATATATTTTATTTTAGAAATATATAGGAGAAAATTTTGCAATGTCGCTCTATTGAAATTATATACAATGTTTCAAACATAGATCATTTAGTTTGAGATGCTATTTTGAAAAAATTTACTATTTTTCTTTTTAATTTAATATTATTTTAGCTTTTTTTAAATTAATCTTGTAAATTTCTTTGAAAAATTGAAAGTTTTAATTAAAAAATTTTTTGTATTGCTCTCTTCTTCACTAAGATATTAATTAATCCGGTGTAAAAAAGTCCAAATGTTTAATCGCCTTTGATCAGTTTTGACATATACTCATATAATGAATTTTTTGAAATTTTTTTAGCAATATATTGTAAAAATTTTTTAAATCTTCTTTCCCCTTTTATACAGAAAAATTGTTTATATAAATTTCTGATTTTTAATTAGTTAAATTTAATAGTGAATTTGGTTTCCTTTTCGTATTGCTCTCTTCTTCACAAAGATGTTAATTAATCCCGTGTAAAAATATCCAAATGTTTTATTGCCTTTGATTTGTTTTGACTTTGTTTCGACTAGATTTTCGAATATCATAATTAATTTTATAATAACTTAAATTTAATAATTTATTTTTTAGCAGTTAAATTAAAGTTGTTTACATGATTGAAGTTTTGGGCATCGAATTTGAATGTAAGCGGCTTAATTCAAAATAAAAAAAACAACAATAAATAGGAAAATTAATTTATAGCTTGAACAAAATCGAAAAAGATTCTATGATCTTGAGTAACATTTTGATAAATTTTTAATAATAATTGCTTTGGAAAAAATTTATTTTTTCTCTATTCTTTAATAAAAATATTACAATTTATATTTTGATCTTTTGATCTCGATCTTAAACTTCAATTTGCCAATTTTTTACCCGTTTTTAATATTTTTGAAAAAGTTGTGAAAATTTAATCCAGAGACTCTTTGAAGGTTGAAATACCAAAATGTGCTATGCTAAAAAATTTTTTCAAAAACAAAATTCCAAAGAAGAAAAGCCATTTTTTTTAAATAAATTTATGTGTTAAGAATATATTTTCGAATTTTTTTATTTTTTTTTCACTTTTTAAAAAATAATATAAAATTCATTCAATTTGTGTGTTTATAACCCTTTATTAAAATAAGATTGTGTGTTTTTCACTTTTTTATAAAAACAAAATTTTACTTATGTGTGAGTCACAAAATTTATGTTTTTTTAACTTATATTTGTTTTTTTTCAACCTCATCCAATGTATACATGTTGTGATTTTTTTGTTACAGAGAATGAATAACCGGTTTGGAAAGTCATTGATGAAGATTATAAACAACAATGGTCCTAAAATAGACTCTTGTGTAATTGAAGCTGGTATTGTTCAGAAAATTTATACAGAAAAATTGTTTATATAAATTTCTGATTTTTAATTAGTTAAATTTAATAGTGAATTTGGTTTCCTTTTCGTATTGCTCTCTTCTTCACAAAGATGTTAATTAATCCCGTGTAAAAATATCCAAATGTTTTATTGCCTTTGATTTGTTTTGACTTTGTTTCGACTAGATTTTCGAATATCATAATTAATTTTATAATAACTTAAATTTAATAATTTATTTTTTAGCAGTTAAATTAAAGTTGTTTACATGATTGAAGTTTTGGGCATCGAATTTGAATGTAAGCGGCTTAATTCAAAATAAAAAAAACAACAATAAATAGGAAAATTAATTTATAGCTTGAACAAAATCGAAAAAGATTCTATGATCTTGAGTAACATTTTGATAAATTTTATTGCTATATGATACGTGTATTGATAAGAAATCTTAAATTTTATCATAATTTTGACATTAAACATACTTTTTGTATTAGGTTTTTTTGGTGATATAGCACTAACAAAATTTAAAAAGTAAATTCAAGTTCCAGAAAAGTATTTTCATTCTTAAATTGGTTTTAAACCATAACAAGTAAGAAAATAATGTAAAAATATGGCTTATGTGCTTTTCAGCATAAATTAAAAATTTTATCATTCTATTTTAAGACAAAAAAAAATTTTAAGACTTTTCAA
Organism: Brachionus plicatilis; assembly: GCA_010279815.1. NCBI lineage: Eukaryota > Metazoa > Rotifera > Eurotatoria > Ploima > Brachionidae > Brachionus > Brachionus plicatilis. The sequence continues at coordinate 527,885 of QEOQ01000014.1, forward strand.
AAAAAAAGTCCGAACTTGGACTTGACTTGAGACTTGTTATTTTTAAACAACCCTGCCAATGACAAAATCCAACATTTGTGAAAAAAAATCACACAGATGGGTTGGTAATGTATTTTTACAAAAGTAATATGAGTTAAATGAGTTATTTTTAATGTTTATTGTGTGAATTTTGGCACTAATTAGGTGATATCCTATTAACCGAATTGGCCTAAAAATTCACTCCTTTAAAAGATTCGTCTAAAAAAAAAAATGTAAAAATTTTTTCTGAAAGCAAATAGTCTCATTAACAAAATGGTGTATTAATTTAATCTATTATTTTACCAATAGATCGATATTTTGGCAAAAAATGGTACCCCTACTTTTTTAAACAGATTCTGAAACTAGAGAAAATTCTGAACAAAATGAAGGGACCACTTTTTTTATTTATTTAATTTAAAGCCAAAAAAAAATTGAATAAAATGAGTTTGAAACTAATTTTTGAGTAATCATAATTTTTTATTATGTAAAACGTCAGAATTAAATGTCAAATTAGTAAAATGTTTTCAATACTTAATTTAATTTTTGTTAAATAATTTAATTTTTGTTAATTTGAGTTTTATATGTTTTTTTTCTTTTTATCTGAAGGAGCTTTAGCTCTGTACAGATAAATAAATAAATAGATGATTCAATTTCGCGTTTTCTATCGTTATTAATTCTTACGAAAATTATCAAAAAAATAGGTGTCCCGGTTAGGCCGTCTTACTATATTTTAACACATTTTTTATCATTATTAGTTCAAAAATTAAAAAACTAATTAATTTTTCAAATTGGTGAGTTGTAAAAATTCCTTAAACCATTCTTGAATTAGATTTAGTCTAAATTTTGTCTCATTTTAACTATTCAGGTTATTTTTTATATAAATTGTGTTTTATCTCTTTTTGATTTTTTATAACTAGTTTATGTTTTTTTCTCTCTTTTTATGTTTTTTTTACCTCACTATATCTGATATGATCATTAAGTTTTAAAAAATTTCTTTTGAAAATGCAGTGAAAACTGATTTTTTTTTGGTTATATGCTTTAACAGAATCGAAAAAATTTTTTTTGAATGCATCAAAGTTGTGATTCTGTAAATGAGGCTTCAGAATTGATAAAATATTTTAAGATGTTTTTCAACTGAAAATTTAGAAATTAATAAAAAAACTCTCTCGTAATTCATCTTTCATTTAAATTACTCAATTTATACTTAAAGCGCATTAATTACAAAAATCAAATTTGTTTTATTTATCTAAATAATTAGAGGAAATTTCCAAGTCTTTCTTTTACGTGTAGCTCTTTAGAAAAAATTAAATTTTTTCAATAGGAAATAATTTAAAAAAAAATCGTATTCTTTGTTCCAAACTTTTTTTATATTTCAAGGTTTTTAAAAAAAGACTGGAAATTTTGGACCTATCGTCCCTCCAAGAGAGAAGAGAGAGGGCTTGAAGGCCCAGCAAAAGGTATACGGGGAGGAAAGCACAGGTTAGCGAAACAACTCACAAGGATCAGTCAAAGAGAATACTTTTTGTCGAATAGAGTGGTAGACAATTGGAATCGATTGACGACTAACATTATTTCAGTAGACACCAAGAACAGCTTTAAAAAGAAAATTGACGATTTTTTCAAGTCAAAAAAGAAATAAACATTTTTTAGTTATTTATACTCGTTTTAGCTACCATAGTGAGACTCTAGTGTCTTGCTCTACAGGATAAAACCTGTTGTAGCCTATTATTATTATTATTATTATTTATTCAATTTTTTATTTAATTTAAATAAATTTTGTGACTCACACATAAGTAAAATTTTGTTTTTATAAAAAAGTGAAAAACACACAATCTTATTTTAATAAAGGGTTATAAACACACAAATTGAATGAATTTTATATTATTTTTTAAAAAGTGAAAAAAAAATAAAAAAATTCGAAAATATATTCTTAACACATAAATTTATTTAAAAAAAATGGCTTTTCTTCTTTGGAATTTTGTTTTTGAAAAAATTTTTTAGCATAGCACATTTTGGTATTTCAACCTTCAAAGAGTCTCTGGATTAAATTTTCACAACTTTTTCAAAAATATTAAAAACGGGTAAAAAATTGGCAAATTGAAGTTTAAGATCGAGATCAAAAGATCAAAATATAAATTGTAATATTTTTATTAAAGAATAGAGAAAAAATAAATTTTTTCCAAAGCAATTACTTGACATGTCATGTCAAGTTTATTTTCATATTCAAAATTTTAAAATGTTCCTTTTTATTGAACTTTAATAGGTTTAAATATTTTAATTGATTTTAATGAAAACTTACTTTTAAAGACAAAAAAATTCACTGTTTTTAAATTTAAATTTATTTAAGTGGAAAAATAAAATTATTTCAGTTTGAATGAATAGATATAAAAGTTATAAATTTGAATTTGTGAATTAACTTAACCTGAATTATTTAAATTATTGACTGTTTAGTCAAATAAATTAGAGATCAATCATTTTGATGTTTATTTGATAACGAACTATTATTAGACATAACATGTCTAGTAATGTTTAGTATTTATTTCTTAAAAATTATCAAAATCATTAGATTAATTAAGTTTTTAAATTTTAAATGATCGTTATGATCTTAAAATTTGATCTGAAACTTCAATTTGCCAAAAAATTGATTTTTTTCCAATAGGTCCAAAATGCTTAATGTTTTTTTAACTTTTTAAATTTATTATTCTTTTTAAATTTAATTAATTTTTACTATGGTTATTTAATGTTTTATTAATAAAATAAATTAGAAAGTTTTATAGTTTTTCTTATTTTTAATTTTTTTTTGATACGAAATTGATAAGTTACCATTTATTTAATTCAATTGACATTCAGGCTATTAAATAAATTTAAAAGAAATTTAGATTAATAAATGCATTTTAAAAGAAAATAAAATAAAATAAAAATAAATATAAAAAAATTATCATCATAATTTTGCCCTAAGTACAGTATTAGAGTTTTATATGTGATCGTAAACTTTGATAATTTGAAAATTGATGCATAGTTTAGAAAATTGTGATGAAAAAAAGAAATTTTTTTTTGTCAAATAAACTCAATCTAGTAGATTAAAAAAAACTTAATGTATTGCAATAAATTTTTTGAATCTTCATATCTTTTGATGTAAATTTTAATAATCTACTAACTTACAGAAAAACATGATGAAAACTTAAATAGTTTTTAAAGACACAAATAATTCTCATGCTCAATGATTTGAGTGGGAATAATTTTAATAATTTTTGGTCAAATCAGTATATTTTAGAATAAATTAAATATTTAGTGAAATAATAAAATTCTTATTTAATCTTAATTTTCTTTAATGAGCGTAAATTTCAAAATATACGACACCGCATCTAAGTCACGATTACTGTTGATTTATTGTTAACTAAAATATTCCATGTTATAAATAGCCTTACAAAAACAAATAGAAAAAAATTCAAGATACAAATAATTATAATATCTCATGTAAGAATCTAAGCAAAATATAAATTTTCAATTTTTAAATATTAGCCCTCATTTATTTGAGAGTATTATTTAATTTCGGGAATTTCTAATCCAAAATGTTATTTAAAATTTTTTAAAAATATTTTAAGTTAATTTTTATTCAATCATCAATTAATTTCTCGTATTTGAGAAAACACGGATAGCAATGGTACAAATTATTTTATTATTATTTAGGAAAACATTGAAAAGTTACAAGATTAAGTTAATATCTACTAAAAGTTTTCAACAAATAAACATCTCATTGATCGAAAAATTCGACTTAATGTGAACAAAATTATGGCAAAATCCAATGCATTAATTTTTAGATTGATTATAATTTTTTTTTATTTTTCACTTAGACGAAAATTATTTGTGAATTAATATGTATTTTTGTCTTTGATTTTTATTGAATAAGTCAATAAATTGAAAATATTTTCGTCATTAGAATTTGTAAAATATTTAATCTTTGTCAATCGAATTTAATAAAAAAGCCGATATTTAATTTAATATGGTAAATTTTTTAAAATTTATTTAATTTATTTTAATTTAATCAATTTTGACTTCATTTTCAAGCACATATTTTTGCTAAATGTTTGCCTTTTACAGAATTGTTGCTTTGTAAAATTTTGAATTAATTTTAGAAAATTCTTTTATTAATAGATAATATTCAAATTGATCTTAGAATCAAATTTTTTAATCAAGAAATAATCACTTTATGTATGACATGGACTTTTAGACAAGTCTATCTTGGGTCAGAAAAAAGCTAGTAGTGGAAACCTACCATTTGTAATCAATCTGAATAAAAGCTGTATTACAAGTGCATAGATCTACAGATTTTAGACCATAATCCAGTCAAAAAAAATTTGGATAAACTAAAGTTAAGACATTCTGTTAAATTGAGAATTTCTTTTGGTTTTAAGATTTCTGTTTAGTCTGAATAATTGACACCTTGAAGTTGAAGATCAATTCAAAATATCATTTCAATTCAAAGAGTATATCAGAGAGTATTAAGAGTAAGAGATATTAAAATTAATCTTTAAATTTATTTAGATAATTTTAATGTAATATGCTTAGCATGTTATGTAGATTAAAAAAATTAAATCTCTCACTGAAATCTAGCACTGAAAATTAAAATTAAATTTAAAAATGAATTTAAAATATTAAAAATCCAAATAAGTAATGAATTCAAAGGATCGATCTTTTCTACAAATATTTTTGGAATAGATTTTTTTTATTTTTTAAATCTACATATAATGTAAAGCATTTTACATTATTTTAAAGGTTAATTTTAATATCAAATTATAAACTCTTTGAATTTAAATGATATATTGAATTGATCATCAACTTCAAGATGCCGAATAATTGCTGATTGTTTGCAGTCTTTTTGTGCATGACTGCTTCTTAAAGGAAACAATCCACGTCTATGTGTATTCCAAGCGGAGATGAAATAATAAAAGGCAGATGCTAAATTAAATTTTTTAAAAAGGATATTGGAAATTTTTCATTCATTTTTTCCTAATTAAATAAATAAAAAAATGTGTTTATTTTAAATTTTTATTTCAATCAATTTAAACTTAATAATTCAAAATTCAGATCCATATTGCTTGATGTTAGAAAACATAAAAAAAAACTAATTTTTTGTAAAATTTCTTTATATTTTCATGTTATTTTAGGACTTATTTACAATTATATTATACTAGGAATACATGTATATAAACCGAATTTTAATTTTAAAATTTCAATAGCTTTGATTTTAAACAAGTAGTTTGTTATCTTTTCTCATAAATTTAAAATAAAGAACAACTTAATCGAAAATTTTCAAACAAAAAAAAAAAAATTAATTTTATAAATGAAATTGTTTAGAAAAAGGCAATTTGACTCACACGAAATTGATTACAAAAAATACTAAATAACCTAAACATAAAAGAGAGAACCACTGAAAAAAAGAGCTAATTCAGAAAAATTCTCTAAGCAGTTGGGACCGGCTGTTCCTCAACTGGTACTTCGGCTGCCGCAGCAGGCTCATCCACAGCAATTTTCTCAACCGGAGCTTCGGTTGTCTCTGCCATGGGAACATTTTCCTTATTAATCTCAGTCTCCATTTCTTTTTCACCTTGCTTGTTCTCTTCCTCGCAGGGCGCCTTTTCCTCATTGGCCTCACTAAGCCGAGTCTTTTTGATCCCGACCGAGTCCTCCGAAGAGGAAATCTTTCGCTTGCTCTTTACCAGTCCTGTTATGTCCTTGATCTCGCCATCAGTAGTCGCTTGACCAAGCTTTTCCTCCACACTGTTCATAAAGCACTCTTTGGCCTCTTTGATCAAATTTTCGGTCTCTTTGCCCTGCTCATTGAGCTCCTCAAGCTTGGCATTCATTTCAGGCAACAAGACCTCCAATTCCTTGATCTCCTCATTCACTGTGTTTTTTTCCAATTGGGCATCGGCTCCTTCGCCAATTTGGCTCAATTTACCATTAAGCTTTTCTATTCTCAATTGCACAATATTGATTGACTTTTTATAAGACTCATTGGCTTCAGTCAACTGATTGCTGAACTGCTGGGCCAAGCCGAGCTGGTAGTAGGTCTCGGCCAGCATGCGCTCATCGCGCTGCTCTCCTGACAACTCTTCTTGCATCCGGATCGATTCTCCAATATCGGTCAAAGCCTGCTCATACGATTCTTGCTCAATGCTGATCTCACCCAACTTTAACAAGCACTCAGCAATGCGCTTGTTTTTAAATGTCAAATCATCATCAAAATTTTTGGAATAAACCAATTTGGCAAGTTCAAACATTTCCCATGACCGCTGCAAATTACCAATGTCCTCCGAGTCTTCTTCCTTTTCATTTGTTTCCTCTGTGTCCTCTTCGTCATCTTTTTCCTCGCCGGTTTCCTCAGTCTCCTCTCCTTTTTCACCAGTGGTCTCTTCGGCCTCTTCTTTCTTGTCAGCCGACTTTTCCTCCTCTTTTTTGCCATTTTCACCTTCAGTATTTTCTTCCATTTTTTCCTCCACTTTTTCCTCCATTTTTTCCTCCACTTTTTCCTCCACTTTTTCCTCCACTTTTTCTTCCATTTTTTCTTCCATCTTCTCCTCTGCTTTCTCTTCAGCTTTTTCCTCTTTTTTTACCTCGTCTTCGCCGCACAAGGCATCCATTACCTTCTCGGCAATTTCCTCTTTTTCTTCGTCTTTATTGAAAAAAAAAAATATAAAAAAAAATAAAAAATGTTTTGAAAACTTTATTAAAATTTTTGTCTATACCATTAATGTCTTCTGGATTGCCGTATCGGCTGTCATCTATGGGGCCAGTTTCTTCCAAAACCCCGGTGAGAGCGTTGCCCAAGACTGTGTTTTCTACGCGAGCGAGCTCAAGCAGTGATTTGCCATAGTAAAAGTAAACATCGGCACACTGTGGGTCGAACTCGCCAAATTTGTCCGAGTAGACCTTGCATGCTTCACCAATGTTGTTTACCGCTTCGTCATATTTGCTTAGGAAAAGGTTTTTTTTGCCCGATTGGAATGTTTTTTGGGCCTTTTCGAACTCCTCTTCACTTATTGATTGAATTTCTGTTTTCTCAGCCACATCGACGTCACCGACAACTTCAGTAGTAGACACCATTTTTGCTTGGTTTAAGTGAGTATCTGAAAAAAATAAATTGTTGAGTATAACCTAAGCTAAAAGGGATTTTAAATCGTGGTTGTTTTTTTTTTTTTTTTTTTGATTTTTTTTTTATTTTAGCTTAAATAAATTTGTTCAAATTGGAGCGAGAATTTCAAAAAGAAAAAAATTTATACAAGAAAATTCATGATTAAGCATGTATTGATTTATGAGAGACCGGATCGGGTGGAGGGGAGCTTCAGTTTTGATAATTTGTGCCAAAAAACCTTTAATTTATGAATTTTATTTTTCAAATTGATTTAACATTAGAAGGGTGACGGCGACTAGGACTGAAGAAATTTTTTTATTTTTTTCCAGACTAAAATTTCAAGCTTTTCAAAATGTTAAATTTCAATAATTGCAAGTATTAAATTTGAAAGCGAGCATGTGATCTGAATAATTTTTTTGATAGTTTTGTCAGATTTATTATGATACACTCGTTCCTCAATCATATCATATTAAATTTATTTTAATTCAATTTTTGAAAGAAAATCTAATTTAAGTTGATTATTTTTGTTTGAAAAAAACAATTTTTTCCTTTAGACCTCTGATGGAGACATTTAAAAATGTGTTTGGTACCGGTTCTGCCGAACAAGGACAGGACGAGGAGACTGGAATAATGGATGAAGTTATTTTGAATTCGAAAAAAAATTCAAATTTTTTGAAAAAAAAAATTTATTTTTAGCTTTGGAAAAATTCATCCTTAAGTTGGTCCACAAGAATAAAAGGTTTTGTGTTTCTTTTTGTTTTTGGCTATCTAATTTCATTTATAGTAATTTAGAAAAATTTAGAAAATAATAAACTGTTTTAATTTTTTTTTCCAAGTCCACATCTTTACTGCTCACAATTGGACTGGTTCCGTTCGCTGTTTTGTATACCATAGGAAATATGTGTAGCATGCTTAGGTATTCTTATTTGTTTGAACTTAAACAATGGTAAATATTTTTTTTAGTACTCTTTTTCTAATGGGACCTGTGAGTCAATTGAAAAAAATGTTTGCCTCAACCAGAATTATAGCCACCATCATAGTTTTGGTACGAATTTAAAAACAAATGTTTATTTCCTTAAATTCATGCTTTCTTATTTTTAGATTAGTATTGTTTGTACTCTTTTATGTGCATTTTTGGTAAGTACTAGTAAGAAAAATAAAAAATTAAAAAAATTAATTTAGCTAAAAAATCCACTTCTTTGTATTCTATGTGTTTTAATACAATTTTTTGCAATGTTATGGTATTCAATTTCCTATATTCCATTTGCTAGGTAGCTAAAACTTAAATTCTTAAAATTTGAAAATTTTAATTTTTATTTATAAAGAGATGCGGTAAAAAAGTTTTTCGGAGCTGTACTGGATATTTGAATGATTCAATCTTGTCCAAATCAAAAGTCAGATATGTTTCTAATTTATTCTAGAATACTGAACAAGATGATCAGCTTGTCATCGTTTTTACCAATTTTTTTGATAGTTAAGTGTTAGCATTATTTCATGAATTTTCTAAGTATTTTTAAAAAATATTCTTTGTTGATTAACAGGCTAAAATTTAGAAATAAAATAATCAAAATTGAAAAAACAAATTTTATCTGGGAATTTAAAAATAAAAATAAAATAATTAAATTAAATTTATTAGTCTTGATGTTTAATGACTGTTTTTTATTTTCCAACAATTCTGGTATTATTAATGTTGTCTATGTGCTAATACATATTTGTTTCTTAAAAAAAAACAAAAAATTTAAAAAATTTTTATTTGTCTGGTCAATTGTGTTAGTTATTATTATTTAAAGTAATCATTGCTTTCATACTATTACTTTAGTTATGAGTAAAAATTTGGTTTAAATGCAGTTAAATTCAATTAATTCAAAATAAAATTTAATCATGTCAAAACATGTTAAGAAAAAAATCATTTTTTTATATTTTATTCTTTAAATGTATTAGAAAATCATTAAAATTAAGTTGCAGAGTTTTTACAAAGACTTAATTTGGGTGGTACAAGGTTTGTATCGGCTGATACATTTTGCAGAACAATTTTTAAAGTCATTGTAAAAAAGTTATTTCAATTTAAGATTTTTATTTTTGTTCTTGGTTCAAAAATTCACAATGCCAAAAATTTCCAGTGTGAAAAAAAGGTAGCTAACTTTTTAACACCATAAAAGTTTTTTCAAAGTAAAAAAACTCAAATTTGGGGAATTCCTTATAAGAAAAAAATATTTTTTTAGGATCTTTTAGGATATATTAAAGGCAGTAAACTCTGAAAATTGATATTACAAAAATATTAAACTTCAAAGATCGAACAAGACTTAGGCAAAGGTTCAATTAAAGATTTATCAATTTTGATAACTTACTTTTTTGGCTTGCTTAAACTGTCCAAAATTAAAATCTTTAGTATCTGAAATGACTTTTTACAATTTTATTAAGCAAATTTTTATTTTTTGTTTTTATAATTCCTTTTTTAAATATTTTAAAAATATTTGAGTAACAAAACTCTGAATTATTTTTTATTAGTTAATAAATCAAGCCTGCTACATTTTTCACTAGAAAAAATTAGTAGATGAAAAAAAACAAGTATTTTGATTTGAATCACTATTTTTTTCTTTAAAATTTCATTATTAATGGAAAAATGTATTTGACGCATAAAAAAAAAAAATTATAGTATAAAAAAAAATATAATAGCGCATAAACCAAAAAAAATTAAGTAACGCGTAAAGATTGTGTCATTAAAGCATATAAAAATTAGTCTCGCATAAAATAAAGCAAGTTAAGCATAAAAAAAATATTATAGCATAAAACAAAAATAATTTTATCAATATTTAGAACCGACTTGGCCTTTGGGAGTCGATCACGTCTTTTTTTAAATTGAGTTTCTTAGATATTTCTTTCAACGTTAGCCTTACGTTTAGATCGACGATACCGACTGAACCTCCACCGTTTTGTAACCTTGGTAAACAAAATTTCGGATAAAACTTCCCATTTATAAACTTTTTTACTTTTACTTTTGATTTACGATTAAAGACCTAAAAATTGAACTCGTCATTGAAGATGACTATGTACCTATCTTTAACTGTCCAATTTAGTCTCTGTTTATACCACTCATATCTTTTTTATATTTTTTTTATCTTATTCTTAATAAATTTTTGATTACTTATGCTTGAAATTAAATATTCTTATGCTTTCAAAATTTTTTTATGCTTTAATAAAAAAAAATATGCGAGAAAAAATAACAAAAAAAAAATCTTAACTTTTTATTCATTATGCTATGGTTTAATTTTTTATGCTTTATTATTTGTATTTATGCGTCAAAACCCCCCGTCCATTATTAATTCTATGCTTAAAAAAATTATGACTAATTTTAGATTTTTAAGATAACACTGATCAAGAAAAAATGACATATTTTGTTATATTGATTGATAAATTTTAAAAAAGAGTCTAAATCAAATAATTTTCCAAAAGCACTCTCAAAAATCACATGTGTTTAAAAACTGGCCAATTTAATTCCAGTGAGATTTAAAAAAAACTTGAAAAATCAAATTTTAATTGTTATAACATAGAAACTATGAAAAAAACTCTAAAAGAAAAAAGGTTGGATTTGGGCTTTACTCTTAGAGTCGTTAACACGAGGTTACAATATTAAAATTTAAATTAAAATTGATTTAGCTAGAAGATATCCTGAATATGGGATATTTTCCAAAAATAAAGCCCAAATTTAACTCTTACTCTAACAAAAAATTATCTTTACTCTCATAAAAAAAAATTAAAAAAATTGCAGAGTTAACTCTGAAATCGTATTTAAACCAAATTTAAGCTTTTTATATGAGATTTTAACAATTTTTTTAAGTAAAAGTTTTGTTAGAATAAAAGTTAAATTTGGGCTTTATTTTTGAAAATATCAATAATTTTTATCACAAAGATTAACATCTTTTCAACTACTCATCTGCGTAATCATCTAGAAAATCAACTATGTATTAAGCGCAAACAAAGACGACAACGAAAAATTGAAAAAAATTATTTAACATTATTTTCGAATCTTTAAGACTTAATTTAAAATATTTTTCGATTGTGACAATAGAAATAAAATTTTACAGTTGCTTTAAAGATTAAGGATTTTTAATTCTTTATTGAAAAAATAAAATTTTTTTAAAAATTTTTTTTAATAAATTCAAAAATTAAATAGTTTAAAATTTTAAAAAGACAAACATTTAAATTAATCTTCTTATGCTAAAATAATGGTTCTCATTATGGGCCTGAATCTGAAATAAGTTCAGATAAACTTAGTAATGATTTATTGCATTAGTAGAAGATATGAGATAATAATAACAATGTTTGTTCTGAAGACTTTCAAATTAATACTGAATTAATTTTTAAAATTTTAGGTGTATTTAAATTTACATAAGTTTATAATGCATTTATTAAAACAATCTAGGAATATTTACCTTTTTTTAAACATTAAAAATAATTTATTACTTAAATAAACGTTAATTCTGTAATTTTTTCGATTTTAAAAAGAGTCACAAAAACATTTCATTGGGTCAAAAAAAAAATTTTCATTAAGAAATTGGTTTAAAATTATAAAAAAAAATCTTTGGTCCCCAAACTGGCCACATATTTCTGGCCATTCTGGGAGAAATCTTGAATTTTTATATTTTTTTAATTATTATTTCCCCACTAATCTTTTAAAATGTATTTTAAATCAGCTATCTCAATTGAAAAATAATCAGATCTCTATCGATCTCAGTTTTTTGTAAAATTAAATAACACATTTATTTTAATTTAAACTTCTCCCAATGAGAAATTTAAAAGTCAAAACTTTTTATCAAGTATTTTTTAATTGATAAAAATATTTATTTTTAACTTTATAAAAATAACGCGTTATTTGCTAAAAATTTAATTTTAATCGAATGTTTATTTTATCCTATTCTATTTTAAAACTTTCTTTTAACTCTTTAATTTAGACCTTAAAATATTACCAAACAAAATCAAATTCACGTTTTGTCAACGCTAAATATGATAAAATAAAATCACCTGATATTTTGCATCGATTAGCCAAATAATTATTATAGATAATATTTTTCAAAAATATATTTAAATTGTTAAATTCTCAATTAAAATTAAAATAAACTCAATAAAATGAAAGTTATTTTATCGGTAGTGGTTTTTGCCTCAATTATTTGCATTCAGCAAGTGTCATCTCAGTCATTGGGTGTATGTTTGAAGTCACCTGTAATTAAAGATTTCAATGCCTCAAGATATCTTGGTAAATGGTACGAAATCAAGCGATTCAATTATATTTTTGAGCCACAAAATTTACAATGCTTGGTAGCTATTTATGGCTCATTAAATCAGACTGCCATTTCTGTCAATAACACTGGCTTCAATGTGTAAGCTATTTTTCAATTCAAAAAATAAAAATATAATAAATTTGTCTAAAGTAAAACCAAAAAAACCGATGGACGTAGCGGTTATGCTTACGTACCAAATGCGGCCGAACCGAACAAGCTATCAGTGGTTTTACCGGTAGAGGTGTTTAATGTTACAATTTTGCAAGGAGAAGGACCATATGACGTGTTAGAAACAGACTATGATACATATGCGCTGGTCTATTCATGCACCCAAGTTGTTTATGATTTAGTTAAACTTGAAATTGTATGGATTTTGGCACGTACACCTAAATTAGATGATAAATTAGTTAATTATTTAGAAGAACGACTCCAAAGCTATAAAATTGATACCACAAAATTGATTACTACAGATCAAAGTTGCGGGTTTTAAGCCTCGATTTAGGAAGTTGTTTTTTTTTAAAAAGTAAATGAAAAAATTGAAAATAATTCACAGTTCTTTTTCCTATAAATAAAAATTATAAAAATTTTTAAAAA
>QEOQ01000221.1:41087-55843 GCA_010279815.1 Brachionus plicatilis
GAAGAATAAAAATTGTTTTCGCTTGAATATAAAAAAATTAAAATTTTAATATGTGAATCAACTTAAACTGGATTATTTAAATTAATGAACGTTTTTGTTAAATAAATTAGAGGTCGATCATTTTGATTTTAATAAATCACTGTTAGGCATAGCATGTTTAGCAATTTTTGGTATTTATTTCTTAAAGAATAATTAAAATCATTTGATTTATTAAGTTTTGAAATTTTAAATGATCATTTGGATCTTAAAATTTGATCTGAAACTTATTTTTGTCAAAAAAAAAACATGAACAGTGAGATTGGATTATTTTAATTTTGTTATTTTTGATTTCTTAAAAAAAAAGTAAGCTTTTTTAATAGAATAGCAATTTAAAAGATACTAATTTTTTATTATTGTAAGCTCATCTAGCAAATTTGTTTAAATTTTAGTCACGTTTTAATTGTCTAAAATCTAGAATTTGTTTCTGAAAATCTCATTTTAATAAAATATTCAATTAAATTTAAAACTTTCCAATAATTTATTTAAAAAAAAGATAAACGACTAGAAACAAATAAATGCTGAAAAATTGAGTAAAACTTAAGCAAAAAAAAAGATTAATAAATCAAACTATTAATCAAATTATTTAATTCTTCAATTTGAGTAGTGTTCACAAACCATGGATTAATGTTAAAAGGCTTCAATTGTCTGCAGTCAATCAATGGATTGTGCTTGAAGTGTGGCTTTAACAGCGGTCTTCTCGGAACTTTATCTATGTTCAGAAATTGGCACAACATAACACTTAGGGACGATTCTCGAATCGATTGCAGTTGATTCAAGTTAAACCTGGTGAACTTGCTGTTGCCAAATTCGTAGTAAAATCTGTCACCAAATTTAAGATCGTTGAATTGTTTGGCTATGATACCTAAGCAAAAATTAATTAATTTTAATCCCTAAAAAAAATCTCATTCATTGTCAATTTTAGAACAAAAATTAAATTTTTTTTTTCCGAAGAGATAAAAATTTTTTGCCAGAAAATTTTAAGAGGGTACTTTAATTGCAAATCATTAAGTATCTTCAAAAAAAATGATTTAATTTCGGTGCTAAAATTACCAATGGCTCTTTTGCTTACAGCCAAAAGTTGGGCCTACAATTCCACCCTCAACAGGCAGCTCACTGGCACCACCTACAAACAAATCAATGTCAAAAACACTCGGATAAATGCGTCTCAACTTTTCAACAACATGTCTTGGCATATTGGTCAAGTCATGGAAGCTCTTCACTTTTCCCAGGCCGCACAATTCCCTGTATTTGAAATAGGCCGGAATGCCATGGTCCCTGCCTCTTTGTACCACAACAGCAATTGAGTCAATCAACTCTTGCTTTGTTTCTTCCAAATTGACCCGGGCACTCAAGTACCCAAGGCTAAATGCAGCCGAAGCAAACTCGTTAGAGGCACTTGGATACAAATTTTGATTGTACTTGTAGCTGTATCCGTGTTTGAGAGTTTTGAGATCATACTTTTCATAAATGGTGTCGCCTAGTATTAGCGGCAGCAGCTCGTCATAAGTAATGTGCTGAAGGACACCTATGGTTATTTTTCTTGCTTCCAAAAACATTTTCTCTTCATTCCAGTCTGGATTTAAATCCTGTATCTGTTGTTGCACTGCTAGCTGAATTGTTTTGGTAAACTCATCCAGCGATTCGATCATGATGTCGTTGGCAAATCTTTTCTGGCGCGGTCTGTCAATGCTTCTCTTTCCCCTCAGCTCCAGTCTCTCGAACTCAATCTGGTCCAAATCAATGAAGCTGGCTGCCAAATTCAACTGTTCTCGGGCACCGAGATAGCAGTCAAAAGTACGGAAAGACACTGCTGAACGAGTGTACGGCAGACAATCAGCTACACTTATCTCGTTGAGTGGCAACGGGATGTTAAAGCAGTCCTTGTCCTCACTCATGCAGGAGCACAGCTTTGGATCCAAGTTTGCTTCGTTTAGAGTGGGCGCCACTCTCGCTATGTCATCAAATATCAATTGGTAAAAGTCAAAAAAGAAGGTTGACAGAGGAAAGTTTGGGTAGATTGAGGACTCGATTAAGTTTGCCAGTATTTTGGCGCTGGGCAACAGTTTACCATGCATCACTGACTTTGTTCTTGGCTCTGTAAACAAGTCATCGAACTCGGGAGGAAGCAGTCTTTTGAATGGAGTTGCGCTCTGACCCCACCATGGATTGATCAGGTTGTTGCATGAGCCATCTGTATTGCTGTACTGGTTGTACGCATCGCACTCGCTCACCAACAGGTTCTGGATTTGGAAAAAAAAATTTTGCAAAATATTTATTAATTTAAAAAAAAAAGGATTGTCAATGAAAAATTTATTAAAATAATTATTACCGGGCAAAAGTCCGCCGGAAGTTTCATTTGACTTATTATGGTGATACTTTGAAGCGGGTTTTTGGACACATAACTAGATAAATGTCTGGAAGCCAGCAGAGCCATGTTGCTTACTTTGTGGATTTCGTGCGCGTTCTCTCTGGCAACGCTTTGAATCCCAGATACTAGAGAAATTGTTTGAGCCATCTTTTTTTTAAAAAATTTGTCTAACATTACCATTTTGCAGCGATGGCTTCAAACTAAGACTTTTTATTCTGTTGCGGTCCAGCGCTGGAGCGAAGCTGGTCAAGTAATTGGGCGGAAGAGAAAAGTCAGAGTGTGGATCAAGGACATCGTTTATTTTTAACTCGTCATAGCTTTTGATTATCTCAACACCTGTTGAGTCGGATAAGTAGGCTTCCACGGATGCAGTGAGCGAAATGACGACACACATGCACCAAATTAGAAGTTTCTTGGAATTTTTATTTAATTTTTGAGTCAATTATTTGATGGCAAAAAAAGGCAATATACTTTATTGGCAGGTGTCATTTAGGTGTCCTGTGCAAATTATATATTACAAAAAAACAATCTAAAAATTAAATTCAAAAAGTTGTTCAAGCTTTGAGAAAGATTGGCGTCGATTTTACAAGCATTAAAGTGATGCAAAGTGATGTTCAACATTTTTGTAGCTTTTGTTAGAGCTTATTTGGATCATGATTGCGATTTAAAGCTACGCACAAAGTAAATGCATTCAAAAGCTTAGTATTTATCAAGTCATTCGAAGTCTTGGTTTCATTTCCAAGCAAGTTTTTTTTGGCTTAATTGATGATCTGAGATGAATTTAAAAAAGTTAGACTAAAAAGCAAATTTAAAAAAAAGATGTCTAAGTTTAAGCTCTTAGCAATCTCAAAAATTATTTTATAGCCAAATAAACATAATTCTTTTTTTTTTATTTTGTCTGAACAATTAATACATTAGATACTTGGGATGCATTTGAATATTATTTTTTAGTAATAATAAACTTTTTTTCCGTATTGTGAAATTAAAATACAAATTGAACGAAAATTTTTCCTTTTTTGATGAATTAAAATCAAATTTAATAAAAAATACTTAAAAAAACACCTTTCTTATAAAAAATACTTTTTCTCATGTTTAAATAAGACAAAAAATTAAATATAATTAATATTTAAATTGATTATTGGTTTAATTTACCAAAAAAAAGAAAATAATGATTTTATTTTAGGTAATTTAGGTTCAACAAAGTAAGTTGCACTTTGTTGCAGTAATTTTTTAAGTATATTTTATTAACTTTGATTTTAATTCATCAAAAATGGAAGAATTTTTGTTCAATTTGTATTTGAATTTCACAATACCCTTTTTTTTATTTATAAAAAATTTTCAAAGTTAAATTTTTGGTTAGAATAGCTCTCAAATGAGTACGAAAGTAAAAAAATTTTCAAAATAATTAAAAATTTTATCGATACTCCGAAATTGTCGAAATTTCACGTAAAAAAACCTTACTTTTATGAAAGTGTCCATTTTTAGAAATTTGGTAAAAAATAAAAAATTGAAAAAAAAATACCAAAAAAAGCCAATAAAGAAATTTTTTTTTTTTAATTGCTAAATTTTATTCTCAAAATTGGAATGAATTTTAAAAAATAGAAAAAAATTACTAAAATAAATCATTAACTATTTAAAAATTTTAATCAAAATTTTAAATTTAGAGAAGTTTATTTTTTAAAACTGAAAAAGTTTTTAGAACTTTTGTTCAACAATTTAAGTTTATCCTTGGGTAAATAAACTCCTTGTTTTTTGCTTCTGATATTCATGTCTAAAAGAATACTTTTTTCAGTTTAATGGTATGTAGTCCTAGGGATTACTTAATAAACCACTTTTTTTTAAACAAAATATTTTATGATATTTTACGTAAAATATAGTAAAAAATAGTAAAATACAGATATCGTAACACCACTGTATATTGACAATTTTTTGAATATTTTAACTAAATTTTGAAACCAATCCCATTAAAAATTATCATTATGCCACCAAAGTCTAAATTTATCCATTCTCGCACTAGTAACCTTGGAGTATTTATCAAGAAAAAAATTAGTGATCTTGAAAATGATGATAAAATGGAAGTTGATGTTGAACCTGATAATGATAATAGTAATCAAGAACCTTTATTTTTATCAGAGTCTGAAACAGAGGAATTGGATTGTGAAGTTTTCTTTCAAGAAGGATGATCACAATAGATATTTCCCTAATATCACAGTTAGTTGAATTTTTATTACTAAAAGAGATGTTAAACAGCCTTTTAATTTTTTAATTTATTTCTAATTTTATGATAACTAAATAAAAATAATCTACCTTAAAACAATTTTTAAGTCCTACAAAAAAAAAATGAATTTTAGGGACATAGTTTACGAATTTAAAGTCAAAAATAAGAAATTCAAATAGTTAGCACTTAAGTTTTGAATTTCTGGAACCCTAATTTTTTTTCCTTAAAAAATATGTTTTGTTTTTATTTTTATTTTTTTGTTCTACTTAGATAATTAGAATAAAATTTAATTTTTTTTTTTTTTCATAAATCATGAAATTTTTTATAATAACTTTTTTATATTCTACTTTTTTTTTTCTTTTTTTTTTATACTTGTCCATGGGACTTAAATTTTAATAAATAATAATAATAATAATTAGAGTTATATTTTTCTAAAAAAAAGTAATATATAAAAAATTTTCTTCTAAATTCAGTATTTTAGTTTTGCAAAAAATAAAAACAGGTAATAATTATATGCAAAAAAAAGCCTAAAGATACAATCATCAAAAATAAATAACAAAATTTTTCTAATAGTCATTTTTAAGTTAATGTTGAACGAAAAAGAGGTCAAAAAAAAAATTATTTTTAATTTTTGTATCCTCAATCATCAAAAAAATAAAATTAATTTAAACATTTTTATTATTTAAAAAAAAAAAATATTCATATTTTTCTATCAGAAAGTTTTATTTGAAATATGAAGAAAAACTAAACCATATTGAAATTTTCAATAGTCCCATGCATCCAAGTCTAAGCGAGCAAATTCTCTGCAGCTTACAATCGGATTTGTTTTTGGACATGGCACTAGGAACGGATTTCTTTGGACAAATTTCAAATCTGTGTTGTCGCACAAAATTCTAGCCATGGAAACTTTTCGGATGGAATCCAATTGTTTCGCACTAAACTTGGTCTTGTCGTCCTGTCCATTTTCATAGTAGAATCTGTCTGCGAACTTTAGGTCTCTGTACTGTTTGGCTATGATGCATGCAGCAGTTGGTCCCAAAAATGACCTCTTATTCGGTTTCTCACTCACTAGACCGATGAACACGTCCACATCATCCGGATGCTTGTAGATTCTGGCCAAATCAGCAATGGTCTCTGGCGGAATTTCTTCAAAATCTTTGAATGATTGCGCTTTTTTCAATCCGCAAAATTGTCTGTATTTATTGTAGCCTGGCAGTCCGTGGTCTCTTCCTCTGTTTATACTCAATGCGGGCAATGACCATCTCTTGGTGTACGGGTCCGAAACGATGCCTTCAAATAGATAGTCATTTAAAACCCTGGTCACTTTTGGCTTGGCAGCAGGACAATTGTGGACAAGAGTGCCGAACACACTGTCATCAACGTCTTCAACATACGGAATTGAGGTGTTCATGTTCATTTGCATCAATGAAGCTCGTGAATACACTTTTAATTTTTCATTTGCCTTGTAGTAATAGGGCGACACTCTGCAATGGCATGATCTGAAGGCTGCAGTCACAAAAACATTGGATATTTGGGGATAGAGGCCACAATTGTAGTCATTGAAATAGCCATTTTTGAGAGGCAACAGGTCTAGATCAGCTGCTAATTTTTTGCCAACAAAAATTGGCAAAAATTGGTCATAAATAATGTTCTGGTATTCGGCGATGACAATTCGGCGTGCTTCCTGGTAAACAGTATCATCGCACCACTTTGGATTTATCTTTTTTAGAACTCTGGCTATTCTGTTATGCTCTCGGATCCAAATGGAATGAATGGAAACAGAAATGGAATTGTGCTCTGTTCGGGCATCACCAGTTGCAAAGCATGCTTTGCTTCGTGGGCCGCCCGGGCAGCTCGAGCCAGGTCTTCTTGGCGGAAGATCGCGTGAGCCATAGCCTCTTGAGGTCTTCAGCAGTCCATTTTTGCACCTAAAATCTCTTGCTTTCTCTTCACTATCTCCATAGACATTGCTTAGATCTATCCAATGGGTCAGCAGGTTGTTTTGCTCGCGCGGTCCAAGCGAACACTTGAAATCCCTGACCGAGGCGCTCGACCGAGTCGAGCTTATGCATCTTTGGTCTTTGTTCACGTGATCTCCTTGGGGAATCGGAATTGAGTTGCATTCTGGGTCTTTGGTGTCACAGGAGCACTTTTTGTAATTGGAAGAAGTGTATGCTAAATCATGGGCTGTAAACTGGGCAAAATAGAGGAAAAAGCTAGCAATGTTGGACGTGTACTTGGGATACTTGTTGACGTTCATGACCACCCATCTTGGATTTGGCAGCTCACAGCCTTTGACCGATTTACTTCTTGGCCTGTCGACTCCGTCATCGTACTCAGGCTCTAGGAGTCGTTTGTACGGGGTCTCTGTTTTGCCCCACCATGGTGTCTTCAGGTTGTTGCATGAGCCATCCATGGAGCGATAGAGGTACTTTTCGTCGCAGTGAGCAACTTTTACTTGGGGACACCGTGGTGATTTGAAGTGAAGCAATTGTAAGTCTTTGTCTTTGCTTTTCAGTTCTTTATAGGCTGTCATCATTATCTTGGCCTGTTGGTTCATGTCAAATGAATTTTTGGAGGCGTCCAGCCACATCACATGAAAGTTGTTCACGTCATCGTCAGAGTTTAGGATGTCAAAAGTTTGGTTAGGCTTTGGGTGAGCTGACAGTTGGTCAAATACATCATTGAAATCTTTTTCAGTTGCTTCATCAGGCTCTCTTATGTTGAGCAAACGAGCTTCATCAAAGCTTACATAACTAGATCCTTTTTTATCCACTTGATTGGCATGTACCATGCTGCACAAGAGGAAAGCGCTTATTAATACCAAAGTCTAGTTAAATGAAAAAAATCAAATCCTGGTTTTTAGGCAGTTAAATGGTAAATTACAGTTTTGGTCATTTGAGCAGTTTTTTTCTTAAAAAGTTTTTTATTTTTTTTTGTTTAAAGAAAAATTTTTTTATATTTATAAGCGGTGGTATGTTGAGTATGTTTTTTATTAAAGCAGTTTAAAGCTGTTTTTAATTTGAAGCAACAAGTAAACAATTTATGTGGTCGTGACTGTGAGGTGAATATGAAATTGACAAAATGGCGTCAATTTTAGCCAAGCTATTTTAGCTTTTTTAATTTTAGCCAATTTTTGCTTAGGTTTTTATTTTAGATTTAAAAAAAAAAATATGTAAAATTTAAAATTTTGGCTTACTGATCAATTTTGAAAAAAAATACAGATATTTTTATAATTTTACTGAGAAAAACTTACAAATTAATTAATGTCTTTGGCAATAGTCGTAACAAGACTCGAATAAGCCGGAGTGAGCAGTAAGGAATTAAGCTTGTTTTAATCAAGCGCTAAAAAATGAAAATTGACAAAAAAAGCAGGGTCATCAAAAAACTAAAATTAAGTCCAGCTTTTGAGTAAAAAACAAAAAATAAATGGGCAATGATAATAATTAATTGTAATCCTAATTTAAAAAAAAAATTATTTTTGCACTTTTTCCAGGTAATCCTGGTTTGCGCTTAATGATTTGCCGTGAATATCTTGTTTTGAATTGTACTTTTGGTGATTACAATGATTATGCAGATGAGGGTGACTAAGACTTGGGTGTCGATTAATTTTTTTAAGATCGATTATTTTAATTTGTATCAAATATATACAAATCATTCCTTTCAATTTTATTTCTCGAATTGTTTTAGACGGGTCTCACCTTTTTTATGACCAGTTGGTCACAAAATTTGTGACCAAGTTAGTCGGTACCGGTTTGGTGACCACTCTGGTCATAAACTTTTATGACCAGGTTTTTTGTGACCAAGAAAAAAAATGATGACCAGAATTTTTTATTTTAATTATTAAAATCTTAACAAACATTTGAATTCTTTAAACTTTGAACTCATTAGCAGCCCAACATTTTATTATTGCAATTATAATATTAGGTGTTTTTTTAACAATGAAAAAAATGAACTCTCATTGACAGAATTGTAAGTTGTACAGCTATTACAGCGCCAATTTTGAAGTTTTTTTTCATCCATCTTGTTTCTCTTTCTAAGATTTAGAACTCTCTTATTACCTTTTTTTAAAGTTTAAATTCGAACATTCTTGAATAGGTAAAACTAGTCCAAAGTCTCGAAGTTTAATAAACAATTAATATTGTTCATCATTTTCTAAATTTTGAATGCTCATTTTGGCTTATCCAAAGTGAAATAGATTTTCAAAATAAAAATAGTATGAAAAAGGTTTTAAATGTTTATACAGTGGATAACAGTATAAACATTTAATTTATTAACAGATTTGATTTGATTTGATAACAGTATTTTACGTAAATTGACGTAAAATCCGAAAAGTGAAAAAGAGGTATTTTACGAAATTATACGTAAATTTTCAGGATTTTGAGATAATTTTGGTAAAATTTGGTAAAATTCAAAACGGCCAATTCAAAATTCAAAATTTAAAAAAAAATCCTATATATAAAAGGCTATTTTTCAAAAATTTTGAAAATTTATTCAATGTGGCCAGTAATTTTTTATAGTGACCAAAAAACTGGTCACAAAAAACCTGGTCATAAACTTTAAAGACCGGAGTGGTCACCAAACCAGTACCGATTAACTTGGTCACAAATTTTGTGACCAACTGGTCATGAAACAGGTAAGACCCTTTTGGACAATACAAGTACAAATAAACAAATTAAAAAACAACAAACATCAAAATTTTAATTCAATGAAAACATAAATCCAAATCAAAATTTATTTTAATTTTTAAAAAAAAATTTGGTCATTTGAATAAAAATTTGAAAAAAAATAAGTCATTAATCAAATTGTAATCAAGGACCAGAATGAAACGTAAAAACAGCACATTTATTCATTTTAATTATTTATACAATTAAAGTTTAAGTCTCGTGTGATTTTTATATAAAAAGAGTTTAAAAATTTAATAATCATAGTTAACTCGGATCTATATTAAAATAGCATTAATCAGAATGGCACATTTTTTATGATATTTTGATGAATTTTTTTTTGATTTTTACATGCACTAAACTAAACTTAATTTCATTTCAGTCTTCAGTACGAACACGTTCTATTATATAAAAAAAAATTCATATTGAATTATTAATATTGAATTCGTTAAATCTATTTCTTTATTGTAAAAAATTGAGTAATTTATTGCATTTTTTGTTTTAGTTTATAAAATTTTCATTCATTTATCTTGTATCTATTCCGTATTTATCAGAAATTAAATCATATTTTGTGCTATTTTGAAAATTTTTTTTATGCTATTTTGATTACAAAAAATTATTTTTATACCATTTTGATAAAAAAACGGTGTGCTATTTTTTTATGCTATTCTAATTGATGCTATTTTGATTAATGCTTTTTTAATCTAGTCCCAGTTAACTCAGGTAAATATGATTTTTTTTTCAAATTTCAAGCCCAATCAACTTGTGCTCTTATAGAAGAAGACTGATTTGTTTAATTAATTAAATAAATTTTTAACATGTCTGGCCATGCACTTTTCGACCAAATAAGAAACGAATTTTATAAAGACACCCAAGGTGCTATTCTAGTGTTTGACGTCACCGACAAAAAAGAGCTTTGAAAGCTTGGAAAATTGGATAGGAGAAATAAAACAGGAGCTTAAAACTAACAGTGAATCTATAGAGAACATTGCTTTTGTTGTTTGTGGAAACAAGATAGACAGAGGAAAGAGAGTTGTTGATGAGGGAGACGCCAGAATTTGGGCTTTGTCCAAAGGCTTTCACTATTTTGAGACTTCGGCAAGTTCTGGCGCCGGCATCAATGAAATGTTCGAAACACTTCTCACTGAAATTGTCAGCACTTTTGAGAATGGTGACAAAATAAAGCAGACAAACACTATTTTGAGCAAAGACCAAATAGAGGCCATTCAGCGGTTGAAAAACTCCAAAGACAACTTTGAGCGCTTGGGTCTGAAAATGGGCTGCAGCAAAGAAGAGATCAACAATTCATTTAGAAGATTGGCTAAACTTCTGCATCCTGACAAAAATATTCATCCTGATAGTACTGAGGCTTTTAAAATTCTTATGAATGCCAAAACTGATCTGATGAGAAATTTTTCCTAACTGTGAGAAAAAAATGAACTTGCATTTTTGCTATGTAATAAAATTAAATAAAGCTTTATATTTTTAGTTTCTTAATTTAATATTTTTGAATACTTTAATGAAAACAAAGAAAATTTAAAATTCATGATCATAATTACATAATCATTACTTAATCAATCAAAAACTCACTAAAAATGATGAAATAAGCTTTTTTGTTTCTTTTTTTAATTGACCATTAATTGTTTAATATATTAAATTTAAAAAAAAATCCTTTTTTCTCATTGATCTTTAATTGATTCTACAAAAATATTTATTTAAAAATTTTACATACATTTAAAATCCACATTAAGTTATCCAAATTATGGTTCACCCGAGAAAAAAAAACGCGTTTTAAGAGAAAACGCTAAAAAAACTTTTTAGCCATTTTTTAAATTTTTAAAATTTTTTTTTTTAATTAAAAAAAAAGTGAAAAATTGTAATTAAAATGTCAAGTTAAATTGCGTTTATTTAGATAAATTTTTTTAGTATTTTGGGAAATTCTTTCGAAATCATTTTTAATAAATTATTTCATTTAAACTCTTTTAAATCATCATCTTCTAAATTCTAAATTAAAAATTTGGTCTCCCTTTTCCGCACAAACAAAAATATTTTTAGCGCCTAAAAAATCTGATCAGCATATAGACGGCGAATAATTTTTGCATACAGCTATTTTTAATAAAAATACCGCTAATTTAATAAAAATACTGCTAATTTATTAAAAATACCTCTAATTTAATAGATTTTCCTCTAATTTAATAAGCTTACCTCTAATTTAATAAAAACTCATCTAAATAAATAGAAACTCATCTAAAATAATAAAATCACCTCTAAATTAATTAAAAATATATCTTAATTAAGATTTAAACTTATATCAACACTTAAAATTATTAAATAACGGTATAAAAAGTAAGAAATGGTTACAGATATTAAAAACTTAAAAAAAATAAAATTATTTTAGCAAAAAATTTCCAAAAAAAAAAAGAAAAATGGAAAATGGTTCTCAAAATGAAGAAAATAAATTGTGCTCAACTTGCAACATGCCAATGGCTAAAAGAATATATTTTTTTTGTTCTAGATGCAACTAAAAAAATAGATAAATTTTTTTTTTTATTATGTTAAATATTTTTTATAATAAAAGATGTAGTTTATATTAATTTAGATATTTTTATTATAAAAGATGTAGTTTTTATTAAATTAGACGTGTTTTTATTATTTTAGATGAGTTTTTATTAAATTAGCGGTATTTTTATTAAAATAGCGGCATTTTTGTTAAAATTAGCGAAAAATTTATTAAAATTAGCGGGAGGAAAATTATGGGCCCACAAAGACCCCTCTTCCCAGCACAAAAAATTTAAATCATCTAAAAAAACTTTAGAGCACAAAAATTTTGTGTTTAAACAATAATTTTATTTTGCATGAATTTTTTGTATTTGAAATTAAAAAAGAAAAATTTCAAAATTTGCTTTATCAACAAATGAGTTAACAAAAAATAAATTCCAAAATATATATAGAAAAGAGGAAGGAACAAATTGGCTGAAAGGTGGTTACCATGCATTAAATTTGACTTAATTAAAAAATTAAATAAATATTTAGCATTTTTTTTTATTTAAATAAAATTATGGTTTGAACACAAAATTTTTGTGTTAAAAAGCTTTTTTAGGCTTATTAGATTTTTGGTGCTGAGAAAAGGGGTCTTTGTGCTGAACAGATTTTTTTTGTGTTGAAAAGATTTTTCTTTGTGCGGAAACAATATTCTTTTAAAAATTTCTAATTTAAAAAAATGATATTAAATATAATAATTAGTGAGCTTTTGCAATGTCTGTATACTTTATTATACAAGGTCACAGTTAATTAATTTAAAAATTTTGGTTTTGTTATTAGGCTTAGTTTTTGATTAAATTTACACGAATTTGATTAAATTTTTATTTAATTAATTAATTTTCTTTGATTTAATTATTATTTTATTTACTTTTTATAAATACTTAAAAAAGGTAAAAAAAATATATATTTCTCGTAATTAATTATTAATTCAAATTTATAGTATTCATATTTTTCATTTAATATTTTTTTTTAAACCATACTCTTAGATATTTTATTAGTTCGAAATTAAATTCTGAAATCTTGGCTTAATTGCTTTACTTGACTATCTTATTAAAAAGAAAAAAGAAAATGGATTGGTAAAATTTTAGTTATATCTGCGATCTAAAGCAAATAAAATATATTAAGCTTAGCAAATTTAAAAGAAACAATTTGAAAAAATAAAATTTAATCTATAAAATTTAATTTTTGCTAGATCAGGCTTCATATCAAAAAATATATATGCTCTTGAGTTGTCTAATGCAAAAGATTTTCCATATTTCAGAATTTTCTAAAAATTTTAGCATAAATTTCTTCAAAATTCTTCTTCAGTATTCAAAAATTTAAAGTCTTTGCTCAGACTTGGCTAGTTTGTTACCATTAATTCTAAGGTCAAAATGCACTGCGTTTGAACATAATGAAATCTAGTTTGAAGATTTTTTTAGACCTTGATAGCTGATGCAACTTTGAAATATGCACAATGTTGTAATCAAGAAACTAATTTTAAAATTACAGAAAAAAAGTTTTTGACGTTACTTGAAAGACGGATCCGGATCGAAAAATTTCTAAGAATTTTTGGATTAAAAAAATTTTGAATTTTTAATATTCTAAAAAATTTATAATTTATAAATTTAGAATATTAGCCTATAGCAATTAAGATAAGGTAAAAAAGTTTAAATATAATTTAAATATAAATATTATTATATATAAAATTTAAATATAATGATATTTGATTAAAGAATGATTAAAATAAATTTTTTAAATTTTAATTAATCTTAGATTCATAAAAAAAATAATTATTTTATGAAAAATTAGCTCCAAATTTTAATTGATGCATTATTTGATCCACTCGCTAAGTTTCCATTTTGAAGAAGTGCTAGCGATCGAACTATACCTGAATGATTATTCAGGGTCATTTTTACACTTCTATTATCTAAATTCCAATTTTTAATGGTTGAATCCTCTGATCCTTTTACTAAGTCTCCATTTTTAAGAACTGCTAGGGAAAGAACACCACTTGATTGATTATCGAGATCCATTTTTACTGGAAAATTGAATTTAAGGAAATAATTTTATATATTTTTTAAAATTTACTTGTAAAATTTGAATCTAATTTAAGTGAATTTTTAATTTTTTTATTAAAATATAATCCATTTCAATGTTATTGATTGAAAAAATTTCATGTTAAATTGAACAATTTTTATCGTTGACAATCGCCATTTTACAAGTTTCTTTTTTTAAACATTCCATCGCACATTTAAATTGATTAATTTTATCTTTTTGATTAAAATTATTTCCGTTGTACCTTTTAAAATAGCCTTCCAATTGTTTACAATCACAATCAAAATTTTTTATGATAAAGGATAAAAAATAAATCCAAAGATTATTTTCGTTTTATTTTACCAATCGACTCTGATGCTCGAATTAAAATATTATTTATTTATTTTTTTAATTTCCTCAATCTATATGTCAAAAAATAAATTTAATTAATTTAATTTTTTGTTTTGTCAAAAAAAACTAAGTTTGTGATGCTTTATAGAAACTTTAAAAGATATCAGGATCCGATTTAGATCCTATTTACAACCTTATGATTTAAAAACGACCTTTTGAGTCCCTTCATTAAATAAGCCAAAAATGTGTTTGGAACTTGGTAAAATGTTCCAATTAGTTCGATTTATCTCGAATCTAAAATTTGAAACAGAAAATTTAGAAAGTTTTTATAGGTAAAAATTAATCTAATAAAGAATTTTAAACTCATTAAATATTAATTTTTTTAAAACAATCAGAGCAGGAAATCATTGTTTTTTTTGCAAGTTTTTTAATGATCTTTAATTCAAGGGTTTTTCAATTAAACCTTATTTTATGGTGTTTTTAGTCAATTTTGTTGAAAAATAAAATTTAATATTTATTTATTATTATTTATTTGTATGTCTGTACCGAGCTAAAGCTC
>QEOQ01000221.1:56116-170509 GCA_010279815.1 Brachionus plicatilis
AATTAAATTAAGTTAAGTAAGTAAGAGGAGAAATTTAAAAACTCCGGTTTACACAGTTAAGGTTTCAGGAAAAAAAGAAGAAATAGTAAGGTAGCAATTACACAATGGAGTCGGGTATTCAACATACCTTGATTTAAAACCCGCTTTATATTCATCAACCAGCTTGATAACTAATGGAACAGAATGACGCAGTCCTCCAGCTACATATCTTTCGCTTAATTCAAAAAGTCGATTCGAGACAGTTAAGAATTTAAGTTTATTGAAGGCCTCATATGCAGAATATTGGAAGGAGTATCATATTTTAGTTTAAGTACAAAACGAATTGCTGAGTTTTGTAAGACTTGAATTTTTTTAATGTTTGTCTTAGAAAATGAATTCAGACATGGAAAAGAGTAATCAATTATAGATCCGATTAAAGATTTATATAGGTTTCCTAGTGTGTTATAATTAAGACCCCATTTTTTGTTTGACAATATTCTTATTAAGTTCAATCGTGTACTACAACGCTGTTTTATTTCATCAACCATTGGGGTAAAGGTTAATTTTGAATCAAATTTTATACCTAAAAACTTGATTTCCTTTTGACTCTCAATTTTATTTTCATATATTTTTAGATTTAAGTCAATATTTTCCTTATTATATTTAGTGAAGACAATGTAACAAGACTTTTCAACAGATATTTTCATCTTCCACTTGAATAGCCTTTTTCTAGTTCGTCTAAGTATTTGTTTATCTTATTTTCTAAATTTCCTTTTTTCTTAAAAATATAGAATGTGACCAAGTCATCAGCAAAAAGAAGAGAGTATTCCCTATTTGTTTTATTTCTTTTAGGAATATCATTGATAAAAATGCTAAAAAGGAATGGACTAATTACCGAGCCTTGAGGAACACCTGCAGTAATGTGGTATTCATCACTCATGTGATCATTTACATTTACTTTGGCTCTGTATTATTTTAGCAGACTAAAAAATAGCAATATCATTTTAGCTGTTTCATTTTAGCACGGTTAATTTAACAAGATTATAAAATTAGCAATATTGTATAATAAAATTAGCAAAAAAAAAGTAGCAAACCCATTCACTTAAATTTAACAAGTTCATTTTAGCAAATATTTTCTATGGCTGAAAATAATAATTTAAATGATCTAATTGATCAATTTAATGATTTACAAGTTCAATTTGGACTTGTAACATCATCACAGAGAGGTCAACCGCAGTTATCTTTTGATGGATTTTTTTATCAAATTTCAAGTCAAACTAAAGATTCTAAGTTCAATTGGAGGTGTGTTGAAACTACAATATTTTGCAAGGCTAAATGTTAAATTTTCAAGGTAAAAAATATGCTAAATTAATTGATTTTATTTTTATTTATTGCTGATTTTAATAAATAGTATTGCTAATTATAATTTGCTAAATTGAAACAATATTTTTCTTACCTTTGCTAATTTAATTATGCTAAAATGATACGTTCTAAAATGAATCGCTCCCATTTACTTTAAATGATCTTGAGTCTAAGAATGAATTAATCCAATGTATTAGGTAAGAGGGAAGGTTCATTTTTATTAATTTATAAATAAGACCATCATGCCAAACCCTATCGAAAGCTTTGGAGATATCAAAAAATAGGGAACAAACTTTCTTCTTTCTATTAAATGATTCTACAATTTTTTGAATAAGGAAGAAAAGATTATCAGCGGTTCGTCGATTTTTTCTAAAACCTGATTGCTCCTGAATTAGTAATGAGTTTTGTTCTAAAAAACTATATAATCTTGAGTAGACGATACGTTCTAAAAGTTTTCTTAGACAGCATGTCATACTGATTGGTCGGTAGTTAGCAGGGTCTTGTGTAAAATTTGATTTTTCAGGTATAATAGTAATGTTAGCAGATTTCCATGCATTCGGGATTTTACTTTCTCTTAGACTTAAACTAAAACGATACAAAATGTCTTTTAATAAAGAAAACGAATTAAATTGATTTAGTCCCATATTTTCGGTTTCCAAAGACAATCATTGTGAAGGTCTTAAATAGTCCAAGCTCAAAAGAGGTATTAAAATGGCTTAGATAGTCATCTTGATCAGGGCTGAAGTTTTTTTCCAAATTTTTAAATGAAAGACAGAAAGCAATTATAAAAAACAAGACAATAATTATCAATTTATTTGCTTTTCTCATTATTTTTCCAATAACTCTTATATATTTACCAAAATGGTAGAATTTGTCCATTTTAATAACTAGAACACTGTATGCTAAAAGAATTGTTACAGATATTAAAATTAAATTTGTCTGGCTGAAATCCAAAAATAGTGTTAAAAAACCAAGTAAATAAGTTAAGCATTCCATAAAGTTTTTTTTTGAAAAAAAGTATAATTTTTCAAATTTTGCATTTTTAATTTGAATAATAGAATAAATTATTTGACTGGCTTCAAATAATGAATTGATAATTAAAAAAAATAATGAAATAATCTTTGAATAACTTTTCCATGAACTTGAAAGCTGTTTGTATTCCGAAATATAAATTGAATAGAAAACAAGAAACATAAAGTATAATAATAACAATCCATTGTATATAAATGATGGCAGTCTTTTCCAGCTTTTGTCAAGAATTGTCTTAAAATTTGCGTCTTCAAAAATCTTTTCGTCAGGATATTCGACTAACTTTTTGAAAAAAATTTCTATTGTAGTGGATTTTTTTTCGCTGTCTTGATTATTTTTTATTTTGCCGTCTTGATAATTATCTTTTTCTTTTCTTTTTTCTATGATCGTTGAAATTATGTCTCCATTATTTAAATAATTTTCTTTGTTTTCCTTGCTATGAAATAAATATTTTATAATCAAAATAATATTTTATTTGATATAAAATCTTAGTAGAACAGTATACCCCAATTTAAGAAAAAGGTTTTCAGTTAATTAATTTTTTTTATAATAATTTTTATTTTTAG
This sequence comes from Brachionus plicatilis, assembly GCA_010279815.1. Lineage (NCBI taxonomy): Eukaryota > Metazoa > Rotifera > Eurotatoria > Ploima > Brachionidae > Brachionus > Brachionus plicatilis. The sequence goes on from QEOQ01000221.1 coordinate 59,053, forward strand.
CATTAATATTGAATTTATTTAATTAAAAACTACCAAACTTTAATCTACAATGCTAATACTTGAAAATGGTTCTGTTTTCATAATTTTTTAAACAAGTTTTTTACAGATATTTAAATGAGACAATTTGATTATTTCTTACATAAATGAAATTTAAGTTTTAGAAAAAATTTATCAATCGTGATCAGACATTGTAAAATTATACTAAATTTTTAGTTAAGCCAATGGCTTAAGCAATTCAATTCTAAATTTTTTTAGTTGATAATTTTTTTGGGATTTTCTCCATAATTTACTTCTATTTTCTGTCGATTTTCCTGACAACTTAATAAATAAAACTGGAAAGTTTTTTTCTGGTTTTCAGGGCGAACGATAGATCTAATTACAAAAGAAAAAAATTAATTACTGGCAGTTCATCTTTATTAAATATTTTTTAATTAATTTTATTTTGTAAAAGTGAAGATTTTTACTGGATCTGTGGAGAGTCTTTTGAAAAAAAAAATCACATTTAAGAGAAGAATTTATTCTTTATTCTTAAATATTAACTAATATTGTTTCCTAAATTTTTTGAATATCTTAAGCCATTGGCTTTACTTAAAAATTAGTTAAATTTACTACGTCTGATTACGATTGATAAAGTTTCTTTAAGACTAGAATTTCACTTTTGTAAGAAATTATCAAATCGTCTCATTTAAATATCTCAATATTCTGAATTCCGAATCATCAACGGTTGGCTGAAGCAATGAATGCATATTGAACATAAGAACTTTGATGAATATTAAATAATTAATGACCATAATCATGGTAAATTATTAAATATTTTAGTATCAAAAATGTTAGAATAAAATAAAATAAGTTGCTTTTTAGGCATTACTTTCAATTGAGATATTCAAAAGTACAAAACAAATAAAATAAATGTTATTAAAAAAAAATGTTTTTAAAATTACCTTTTTTTTGGTTCATAATAGATAAAAAATTGTAAAAATTCATCTTTCAATAGATAGAAAATCAAATCAGACCATTCTTTTTCGATGAAAAATTCATTGTATCTAAGCTCTCTGAAAATAAAATTTCTTGCTTCGTTTACTTCATCTTCTTTAAAATCTTCCAAATATTCTTTAAGAATAATAAAATAACGAATAAAAAGATTTTCATTAGGTTTTTCTAGTAAAATGTTCCAACAATTTTCAAAGTTTATTGTTGAAATATATTTTTTACGATTATGAATATAGCTTTTACTATTAATAATGAAAGCGTCGAATAATTCGATTTCACCCCTTTCTAGCAAAAATTCAAAGGAATAGCTTGAGAATATGAAAAAATCAAAATTTTTATACATATTATTTTTGATTGTATAATCGAATAAATTTTTTAAGTCGAGAATAAAATCAAGTTTGAAAATGTCAAACATTATAATCAAATCTAATACACTATAGTTAAACGCAATAAAATTTTCATAAACTAATCTAGTATCCAAGCTAGTCTGTTTTTTGTCCAACTTACAAAATCTCAATTTATTAGTCATGCATTAAATGAATAAATTCATCTTCGGTAAAACATTTTTTTTGTTCATTATAATTAATTAAATTATCGAGGCGGAGTAGGTGACATTTTTTTTCTGAACTTTTGACTTATTAAATAAACACTTGTTTTTTTACTTTTTTTATAATTGAAAATAACGTAAGTAATTTTCGAAATGATTTTATAACACTGAAACAGTAAAATTATATAAATTTTAGCAGTTTCAACTCAACATTTTATCTAAATTTTCTTCGGATTAGAGAATTTCGAATCTTCGGATTAAAGAGTGAAAATAACATGTATTTTACATGTTACAGCTTTTATTTCCTAATTTTTCTTCTGATTTGCGAATTCTTTGGGATATCGAACTTCGGAAATGAAAAAGTTTAGATAAAGATAAAGAATTATTCGAGAAATTAAATTTTTCAAGATATTTGAGAACATTAACAAAATCATTATCCAAAGAAGATATTGAATTGTCTGATAAAAAAAGTTTTTTAAGCTTTGTATCTTTTGAAGAATTAATATCGAATTTGCGAATTCTATTATTATTTAGATAAAGCTCACTTAAATTTTTAGATCTTTCAAAGATTGATATAGTCTCTTTAATTTCCTTGATTAAATTACCACTAAAATTAATTATTTCAATACCAATATCATCTTCGAGAAAGAAAGAAAATATTTCTTTAATTAAATTGCTAGAGAAATTAATTCGTTTTAGTTTTTTTAAATTTTTGAAAAATTTTACATTTATTCTTTTGATCTTGTTTCCACAGAAGTCTAATTCGTTAATAACATTTTCATCTAGCTCGTCGTGCTTTTGTCTGGAACGCCGGATTCCGGAATCCTGGACTACCCTGTATTTTTAATTCAAACTTTTTCTTATAAAATTTATAAGCAAAAAAAAATTTTTTTTTATAAATTTAAAATTTTAACTAGCCAATAACAATTTAATCTTTTTTAAATGAATTTCTTTTATATGAAATATTGAAATTAAAATAAAATTTGTAATTTTAAATCAGATTTCGAAACGGTAATTGATATTTTTTTTTAATTTCAAATGAAGAAAACATTTAATACTCATTTTAATTGTTTAATAGAAAAAAAATTAAACATGTAACCGGTAAATAATAAACAATGTTTAATCTTTTAAAAGCTTTATTTAAGATATTGAACGTTTTGAAGTTCTAAGAATGGAATTCTTATTTATAGAGACCTAAGCAAAAAATCGATTATTAAAGAGGTTCTCGACTGTTTTGAAGAAGAAAAGGTAGATGTTAACAGCATGTTGATACTAACACAAATGAAAATGAAAGACTTAATAAAAAAAGAATCAAATGGTATAAGTGACTCCATAGAAGTATGTTTAAAATATATGGGAAATGAAACATATAGAAAAATGCTAATAGAGCTAACAAGATCATATTAGCGGTGATAAAAGAAAAAAAAAGAAAAAGGAAAAAAGAAAAGATCAAAAGAAATGCAAAAAATGTGTACCTTGAGGAAAGTCTCCATCGATGTTGGCTAGTCGAATCCTCTCCTAAATCGCTTAGTTGTAGACGAATTTTTATTTTCTTTTTTTTTCATTTGATTATTTTTTTTCTTTCTCATTTTTATTTTTATTTTTAAAGAAACACAATATTTCGATAAAATGAATAATAATTATTGAAATATAAAAAAAATTAACATTTTAAATTTGAAATCTTTTTCAAATCTTTACTCAAACACTTATTTTTGTCTTATTGTATCTTTATACTTATTCTTAATTTTTAATTTTTTTACATCGCCTTAAAGGCGTTCATTGAAATAAATTAATAATAATAATAATAATAATAATAATAATTAATAATACCTTTATGCTCGTGTCAAGAACACGAGCTTATAATTAAGTCAAGATGTGAGCTTAGTGCTTAATGTATATGTCAGCATTTCGAAGCGTCTAACTTCTGAGATACGTGACAAGTATAATTCCTACTTATCTTTGTGCATCAGTTGACAAGCTGATGAATAAGTGATTATTCAGGGTAACAAACATTATATTATTTAAATATAGAAACTTTCTCTATAAGAAATTAATTGTTCATTTTTTGAGTGATTAAATTTATTTATTTATTCTTTTTTTTTCATCTTTTTTTGTGATATTTTTTTATTTTTTGTGTTCTTTTTCTGAAATAAATATTATAAACTGAATTAGTTAATTGTTTATTGATTTTGTTATTTTTTTATTAAATTAGTAAAGATTTTTACTGGATTTGTGGATATATATTATTTTTGCTCTATATTTTCTATCAAAATTATTCTATGAAAAAAAAAAAATTTGGGATTTCAAAGGTCGTAGTTTACGGATTTCAGATCAAAAATTAGAAATTTAGAAAAGAGTAAAAGAAAAATACTTATTTATTGGTAGTAAAAATATATAAGAAAATAAATAACCTTAATAATGATCCCTATGCAATTACAAAAGTTAGGTAAATCCATTTTAATGCAGTTTATCTCTGACATAAACTTGAGTTCACTGTAATTGAAAAAAATTGAAATCTTACCAGTTTAAGCAGTATAAAAATTTAGAATAAATTTAAAAAAAAATTTTAAATATAAATTTTATTTATTTAAAAAAAATTTGAAACTAAAATGTTAAATATCATTTATTGTTTTGAAGAAACCAAATTTTATATAATTTTTTTTTATGATTTTAGAAAAGAAAAATTCTAATAATAAAAATTAATCCTAAAATTGAATTTTGAAAAATTGTTTGGTTTCTAAAAGAAATCCGTAAAAAAATGCTTGAAAAATTAAAAGATTTCTATTTACTCTTTTAAATAGAAATGTAAAAAAATACAATATAAATTCATTGAAATTTTAGATCTAAAATGTGAAAGTTAAATTTTTTTGATCTTATTTGATCATTTTTTTTTCGAATCTCGATTTTTTATCGTGTGTATTTTTTCTATTTTAATTTTTAATTGATTTAATTCGTTTAAAATTTTAATTGAATTGTCTTCACTTACTTTGAATGTTTTTTTATTATTTTTTTTGGATTTATTGGCCAAAAATTTCTTGTACTTATTGTATAGATCATAAATTGATAATGTTTTTAATGAAGGTTCGAAGATTTTGTATTGAAAAAAATCTTTGGTTGTATTTTGTATCTTTGTCAAAAATTTTTCTAGCGTTTTAATTAATGGGCCAACATTTTCGATCTTTTTTAGCTCTTCTATTTTTAATATAAAATCAATCTTATTTGAAGAATCATCTTTTTCTGCGCTTTTGAACAATTCATTCACTTCGTCAATTGAAATACCTGTGAAAATGTTCAGCAATAAAATTGACATAAAATAAATGAAAAATGCATAAATTAAAAAATTAATAAAAGAAAACGAATTAAATTGATTTAGTCCCATATTTTCGGTTTCCAAAGACCCGATCATCATTGTGAAGGTCTTAAATAGTCCAAGCTCAAAAGAGGTATTAAAATGGCTTAGATAGTCATCTTGATCAGGGCTGAAGTTTTTTTCCAAATTTTTAAATGAAAGACAGAAAGCAATTATAAAAAACAAGACAATAATTATCAATTTATTTGCTTTTCTCATTATTTTTCCAATAACTCTTATATATTTACCAAAATGGTAGAATTTGTCCATTTTAATAACTAGAACACTGTATGCTAAAAGAATTGTTACAGATATTAAAATTAAATTTGTCTGGCTGAAATCCAAAAATAGTGTTAAAAAACCAAGTAAATAAGTTAAGCATTCCATAAAGTTTTTTTTTGAAAAAAAGTATAATTTTTCAAATTTTGCATTTTTAATTTGAATAATAGAATAAATTATTTGACTGGCTTCAAATAATGAATTGATAATTAAAAAAAATAATGAAATAATCTTTGAATAACTTTTCCATGAACTTGAAAGCTGTTTGTATTTCGAAATATAAATTGAATAGAAAACAAGAAACATAAAGTATAATAATAACAATCCATTGTATATAAATGATGGCAGTCTTTTCCAGCTTTTGTCAAGAATTGTCTTAAAATTTGCGTCTTCAAAAATCTTTTCGTCAGGATATTCGACTAACTTTTTGAAAAAAATTTCTATTGTAGTGGATTTTTTTTCGCTGTCTTGATTATTTTTTATTTTGCCGTCTTGATAATTATCTTTTTCTTTTCTTTTTTCTATGATCGTTGAAATTATGTCTCCATTATTTAAATAATTTTCTTTGTTTTCCTTGCTATGAAATAAATATTTTATAATCAAAATAATATTTTATTTGATATAAAATCTTAGTAGAACAGTATACCCCAATTTAAGAAAAAGGTTTTCAGTTAATTAATTTTTTTTATAATAATTTTTATTTTTAGCATTAATATTGAATTTATTTAATTAAAAACTACCAAACTTTAATCTACAATGCTAATACTTGAAAATGGTTCTGTTTTCATAATTTTTTAAACAAGTTTTTTACAGATATTTAAATGAGACAATTTGATTATTTCTTACATAAATGAAATTTAAGTTTTAGAAAAAATTTATCAATCGTGATCAGACATTGTAAAATTATACTAAATTTTTAGTTAAGCCAATGGCTTAAGCAATTCAATTCTAAATTTTTTTAGTTGATAATTTTTTTGGGATTTTCTCCATAATTTACTTCTATTTTCTGTCGATTTTCCTGACAACTTAATAAATAAAACTGGAAAGTTTTTTTCTGGTTTTCAGGGCGAACGATAGATCTAATTACAAAAGAAAAAAATTAATTACTGGCAGTTCATCTTTATTAAATATTTTTTAATTAATTTTATTTTGTAAAAGTGAAGATTTTTACTGGATCTGTGGAGAGTCTTTTGAAAAAAAAAAATCACATTTTAAAGAAGAATTTATTCTTTATTCTTAAATATTAACAAATATTGTTTCCTAAATTTTTTGAATATCTTAAGCCATTGGCTTTACTTAAAAATTAGTTAAATTTACTACGTCTGATTACGATTGATAAAGTTTCTTTAAGACTAGAATTTCACTTTTGTAAGAAATTATCAAATCGTCTCATTTAAATATCTCAATATTCTGAATTCCGAATCGTCAACGGTTGGCTGAAGCAATGAATGCATATTGAACATAAGAACTTTGATGAATATTAAATAATTAATGACCATAATCATGGTAAATTATTAAATATTTTAGTATCAAAAATGTTAGAATAAAATAAAATAAGTTGCTTTTTAGGCATTACTTTCAATTGAGATATTCAAAAGTACAAAACAAATAAAATAAATGTTATTAAAAAAAAATGTTTTTAAAATTACCTTTTTTTTGGTTCATAATAGATAAAAAATTGTAAAAATTCATCTTTCAATAGATAGAAAATCAAATCAGACCATTCTTTTTCGATGAAAAATTCATTGTATCTAAGCTCTCTGAAAATAAAATTTCTAGCTTCGTTTACTTCATCTTCTTTAAAATCTTCCAAATATTCTTTAAGAATAATAAAATAACGAATAAAAAGATTTTCATTAGGTTTTTCTAGTAAAATGTTCCAACAATTTTCAAAGTTTATTGTTGAAATATATTTTTTACGATTATGAATATAGCTTTTACTATTAATAATGAAAGCGTCGAATAATTCGATTTCACCCCTTTCTAGCAAAAATTCAAAGGAATAGCTTGAGAATATGAAAAAATCAAAATTTTTATACATATTATTTTTGATTGTATAATCGAATAAATTTTTTAAGTCGAGAATAAAATCAAGTTTGAAAATGTCAAACATTATAATCAAATCTAATACACTATAGTTAAACGCAATAAAATTTTCATAAACTAATCTAGTATCTCTTTTTTTAAAGGAGAGATTATTTAAAATAAAAATAAAAAAACTAAACTCAAAAGAACGATTTCGCAAAAGATATTCTCCAGATATATCATACAAATCATGTCTTTTAAAAATTTCTTTATACTTCTTATTACTTAAAATTATTGGATCAGTATCAATTTTTTCTTTTTTAAAATTTTTTTCCCTTTTATCTTTTTCATATTTAATAAAGATTTCATCAAACTTAAATGGATCAATGATATTTAGGACATCTTGGACCAGAAAGTTAAATTTAAACTCAACTGACAAATCACGGTAGAAATCAAAATTAAAATTAAAATGAAAAAGTTTAGATAAAGATAAAGAATTATTCGAGAAATTAAATTTTTCAAGATATTTGAGAACATTAAAAAAATCATTATCCAAAGAAGATATTGAATTGTCTGATAAAAAAAGTTTTTTAAGCTTTGTATCTTTTAAAGAATTAATATCGAATTTGCGAATTCTATTATTATTTAGATAAAGCTCACTTAAATTTTTAGATCTTTCAAAGATTGATACAGTCTCTTTAATTTCCTTGATTAAATTACCACTAAAATTAATTATTTCAATACCAATATCATCTTCGAGAAAGAAAGAAAATATTTCTTTAATGAAATTGCTAGAAAAATTAATTCGTTTTAGTTTTTTGAAATTTTTGAAAAATTTTTCATTAATACGTTTGATCTTGTTTCCACTGAATTCTAATTCGTTAATAACATTTTTATCTAGCCCAATAAATTCGGGTAGTTCCTCGATTAAATTGTTAGAGAAATTAATTCGTTCTAGTTGTTTAAAATTTTTGAAAAATTTTTCATTTATTCCTTTGATCTTGTTTCCACTGAAGTCTAATTCTTTAGTAACATTTTCATCTAGCATAATAAATTCGGGTAATTCTTCAATTAAATTGTTGGAAAAATTAATCGAAATAGTTTGGTTAAAATTTGTGAAAAAATCTTTATTTATTCTTTTTATCCTGTTTCCACTAAAGTCCAATAAAATAAATGAAAATCTATAAATGATATTAATTAAGGGGAATTCTTCGATTAAATTGTTGGAGAAATTAATATAAAATGAATGTTTAAAATTTATGAAAAAATTTCCATTTATACTTTTGATCCTGTTTCCACTAAAGTCTAATTCTTCAATAACATTTTCATCTAGCATAATAAATTCGGGTAATTCGTCGATTAAATTGTTGGAGAAATTAATTCGTTCTAGTTGTTTAAAATTTTTGAAAAATTTTTCATTTATTCGTTTGACCTTGTTTCCACTAAAGTCTAATTCTTCAATAACATTTTCATCTAGCATAATAAATTCGGGTAATTCGTCGATTAAATTGTTGGAGAAATTAATTCGTTCTAGTTGTTTAAAATTTTTGAAAAATTTTTCATTTATTCGTTTGATCTTGTTTCCACTAAAGTCTAATTCGTTTATAACATTTTTATCTAGCCCAATAAATTCGGGTAGTTCCTCGATTAAATTGTTGGAGAAATTAATTCGTTCTAGTTGTTTAAAATTTTTGAAAAATTTTTCATTTATTCCTTTGATCTTGTTTCCACTGAAGTCTAATTCGTAATAACGGTTTATATCTAGCAAAATAAATTCGGGTAGTTCCTCGATTAAATTGTTAGAGAAATTAATTCGTTCTAGTTCTTCAAAATTTTTGAAAAATTTTTCATTTATTCGTTTGATCTTGTTTCCACTAAAGTCTAATTCGTTAATAACATTTTCATCTAGCATAATAAATTCGGGTAGTTCCTCGATTAAATTAATAGAGAAATTAATTCGTCTTGAGTATTTAAAATTTTCGAAAATTTTTCCATTTATTCCTTTGATCTTGTTTCCACTGAAGTCTAATTCTTCAATAACATTTTCATCTAGCATAATAAATTCGGGTAGTTCCTCGATTAAATTGTTAGAGAAATTAATTCGTTTTAGTTGTTTAAAATTTTTGAAAAATTTTTCATTTATTCGTTTGATCTTGTTTCCACTAAAGTCTAATTCTTCAATAGCATTTTCATCTAGCATAATAAATTCGGGTAATTCGTCGATTAAATTGTTAGAGAAATTAATTCGTTTTAGTTTTTTTAAATTTTTGAAAAATTTTACATTTAATCTTTTGATCCGTTTTCCACTGAAGACTAATTCATCAATAACATTATCATCTAGCCCATTAAATGAGGGTAATTCCTCGATTAAATTGTCAGAGAAATTTTCGACAAATATTTTTATTTTTTTTCTGCCTGAGCTAGTTACTTCAAATTCTTGTCTGAATTCCATTATTTTTCCATTCTTTTTTTTTTAATTTTACTTTATTTAAAAATTAAATATTAAATTTAAATTTTTTATGCTTAATAGTTATTCTTTTTATATTGTTAATTTGCATGACAATTTTTTCTTGTTGCTCAGTAGCCATTTTATTTTTTATTCTTGCAATATTTAAATTTATTTATTCAATTTTAATTTTATTTGCATGAATTGTTTATTTGCATGACAATTTTTTCTTGTTGCTTAGTAGCCCTTTTATTTTTTATTCTTGAAATATTTAAATTTATTTATTCAATTTTAATTTTATTTGCATGAATTGTTTATTTGCATGACAATTTTTTCTTGTTGCTTAGTAGCCCTTTTATTTTTTATTCTTGAAATATTTAAATTTATTTTTACAATTTTAATTTTATTTGCATGAATTGGTTATTTTCATGACAATTTTTTCTTGTTGCTTAGTAGCCCTTTTATTTTTTATTCTTGAAATATTTAAATTTATTTTTACAATTTTAATTTTATTTGCATGAATTGTTTATTTGCATGACAATTTTTTCTTGTTGCTTAGTAGCCCTTTTATTTTTTATTCTTGAAATATTTAAATTTATTTATTCAATTTTAATTTTAATTTTTAATCTTGCTTTATTAATTTTATGTATTTTTAATAGATCGATCGATCAATTGCTTTAAAATTAAGAATGACAAATGGCTCTAAAAAAGTCTTGTTTACTTCAAAAGAACAATGGATAATAGAAACGAATAATGGGATTTTATTCAGATAAGGGCTGGTCAAAAATTTTCACTCATAATTGATGAGATGATTCAAGAATGAAGCAAAGATGGAAATTTTTATTTTTTCATGGGTCATTACTAAATATTTTTGAAAGAATGTGATGAAAATTTTCTGGTTTAAATCTAAAAGCATTTTTCATGAATAAAAAATCTCAAATTTTCAAATTGAAACCTTTATAAGTCTTTGATTGGATCTATTCTAGATTATCTTTTCCTTGTCTTAACTCTCTTTCAGAAACTAATATAAAAAGGTTAGAAGTAATCCAAAATTCAGCAGTTCGTCTTACTTTCTATATTTCCATTTGTTTATAAAAGAAAAAAGTGACAAGATCGTCTGCAAAGAGAAGTGAATATTCTTTATTAGATTTATTTCTTTTAGGAATATCATTAATAAATATACTAAATAATAAAGGACTAATTACTGATCCTTGAGGAACGCCAGCTTATATTTTGAATTCATCACTAATGTGATCATTTATTTTTACTTTAAATGTTCTACAGTTAAGTAATGATTTAATCCAATAAATTAAGTAGGCAGCTATATTTATCTTTATCAACTTGTAAATTATACCTTCATGCCAGACTTTGTCGAAAGCTTTAGAAATGTCAAAAAATAAGCAACATACTTTTTTCTTTCTATTAAAGGATTCGACAACTTTTTGGATAAGGAAAACTAAATTATCTGCGGTTCTTCGATGTTTCCTAAAACCAGATTGTTCCCGAATTAGCAAAGAATTTTTTTCCAAGAAATCATATAACCTTGAAAAATAATACGTTCAAGCAGTTTACCCAGACAGCTTGTAATGCTTATTGGTCGATAATTAGATGGGTCTTGTGTAGGAGAAGATTTCTTTGGTATCATTGTGATATTGGCACTTTTCCAAGCTTTAGGAACTGTACCTTCTTGAAGACTAAGATTAAAAAGATCTTTTTTTTCTTTTAACAAATTTAAAGGGAGGTTTTTTAACATAAAATTGTGGATAAGGTCAGGTCCGCAAGCTGCTTCTCCCTTTAACCTTTTTAATGCCATAATCATTTCATTAAGGCTAATCGGTTCGTTGAATATTGGCTGACTATTATTCTAAAAGTATTTTAATTTAAAATGAGTTATTTCTTTATCTTTTTCATTTTTTTCGAGGTCAGAATTAAGACTAAATGTTGAGGATAATATTTTTCCAAATAATTTCCCTTTTTCCTCATCTGTTTTGAAATCTTGGTTGTTCAGAGTTAAAGTTGGGATTAAATTTGATCCTTTTTTTGATCTAAACTTATTTATTTTTTTCCAGAATGGCCTACTTGATAGGGGGTTTTTCCCAATCTTTTTGATAAAATCAAACCAATTTTGATTCCAAAATTTTTTCAGGCTAATTTTAATTTCCAATGTTAAATGATTATATCTTTGTTTTGTCATTTGAAAGCGAGTTTTTTGAAAATATCTTCTTATTTTCCTACGTTCTTTAATCAAATCTACAATAAAAGGAGGTAGACTGCTCTTGAAAACTTTTTGAAACTGAAATGGTATACTTTTTGGTGCAGCTGATAATATTTTTACATAAAAAAAAGTTTAACTATTATAATTTTTTTATTCATGTAAAATTTTTAGGAAAAAATTACACAAAAAATTGTTTGGCAAGCATTTAATAGTTAAAAGGCGTTTTTTATTATATGTCTTACCATTTCCCATATTAATAATAAAAATAATTATGCTTTTGTAATTATTTTTCAATCGTCTAAATCGTCTAAATAATTATTATATAATTCGCACATTTTTTAAATCAACTGCCCAAAGTTTTAAAATTATCAACTTTCAAAGTAAAGCAGCTTTTAAACATGTCTACTTAAATTATTTCATATGCAAAATTTAAAATCCTCCCAACCTCGTATACAAATTTTGTAACATGGCGAAGATTTTTGCTCCAAAACAATCATTAAAAAACTGAAAAGAATTAAATAAAAATAGAATTGAATAAGGAATCTAAAAATGAAGCAAAAATAACAATAATGACAACTGTTAACGAATAAAACCATTAAAAACCAAGAATTTGCCTTTTTTTACTTCTGTGGTCTGTAGACCCCCTACGCCAAAGGACCATCGGTTGTTTGTTTAACTTAAAACAGTAATTAAAAAAATCTAGAACTTTGAAGCGCTGTAACTTTTGAGTGGAAGGTCAGATTTTTATAATTCTAACAGATCATGATTCAGCTCGTCGAGATCTACCAGAAAATATATAAAAGTTTAATTTTTCGATTTTTTATTTATGATTGCCCCATATCCATATAATCTTGGAATCTATATGGGGCAATTTTTCAGTTTTTTAATGATTGTTTTGGAGCAAAAATCTTCGCCATGTTATAAAATTTGTATACGAGGTTGGGAGGATTTTAAATTTTGCATATGAAATCATTTAAGTAGACATGTTTAAAAGCTGCTTTACTTTGAAAGTTGATAATTTTAAAACTTTGGGCAGTTGATTTAAAAAATGTGCGAATTATATAATAATTATTTAGACGATTTAGACGATTGAAAAATAATTACAAAAGCATAATTATTTTTATTATTAATATGGGAAATGGTAAGACATATAATAAAAAACGCCTTTTAACTATTAAATGCTTGGGTATAACTCAAGAATTTAAAGAAAAAGCAATATTTGCTAATAACATGCTAATTAAATATTAAAAGTTGATGTTAAAAATTAATTAATTAGAGAACTAATGACTAAAAACTTAACAATTTATCTTTGATTCTCATGAATTAATTCTGCTCCTGTTTGCAATCAAAAAAACTGCTATAAAAAATAAATTAGATAATTTTTGATTTGATAAACGAAAAAAAATATTTGATAAAAAAAATAAAAAAATTGCTCCTATAGAAAATATAAGCCATTACTAACATATGTAAAGCAGTCGAGATTTTTGACAAATTTTACATGACATTGTTTGATCAAGAAATGATCAATTGAAGATGTATATTCACCTTTTTTGCAGGTGAATACGTTTTTTCCTTCAAATTTAATCTTCAAACATTCAAGTGAATAACTTTTAATTATGAAACTCTAATCACAAAGAAATTGATAATTATGAAGCCAGAAGATTATTCACATGGTGTTTTGAACGTGTCTAATAAATTTAGTTCATTTATCGATCCGAATGCTTTGAAAGCTTTGGAATCTGTTTTAGCCGTCAAAATATTTTTTTTATTTCTAAGAGAAAAAATAAATAAAATTTTAATTAAAACTTAATTTAAATTATTAAAAGCAAATTTCTTGAATTTTGTTTTGTATCGATAATGCAAATAAAAATTGAAATATTAAACAAAATTTTTTTAATCGAGCTCAAGAGTCCGTATTTTAGTAATATATTCAAAAATCCAGATCCGGGTTTTAGCAATCGAAAATCCGTGCTTTTGTCTGGAACACCGGATTCCGGAATCCAGGACAACCCTGTATTTTTAATTCAAACTATTTCATATAAAATTTATTAGCAAAAAAAAATTTTTTTTTATAAATTTAAAATTTAAACTAGCCAATAACAATTTAATCTTTTTTAAATTAATTTCTTTTATATGAAGTATTGAAATTTAAATAAAATTTGTAATTTTAAATCAAATTTTGAAACGATAATTGATATTTTTTTTAATTTTTAATAAAGTAAATATTTAATACTTATTTATTGTTCAATTGAAAAAAAATTTAAATATTAAATTATTTGAATATAGAAACATTCTCTATAAGAAATTCTTTGTACATTTTTTGAGTGATTGCATTTATTTATTTATTCTTTTTGAAAAAACCACCGAATAACTGAGTTTCTAGTTAATGTGGTTTTTTTGTTGGAATTTATACAATAATATTTTCAAAGCTTAGGACTCTAGATTAAGAAGCATAATCAAATGTTTGCCCTGTGCTTTATTGATAGTGATTTCAAAAGCCGGTCTTATTGAAAATTGGGTTCTTTGAAAGTTGAATTGGTCTCCAGAGCCTGTAGAGATTAATGGCAATCTTGGTTTATAAACTTGCTTTCCTTTATGTTCACCGATTTCTATTTCTGCATGAATTAACTTTTCATATTTTTTTTTATTATTAGTATCATTACATAGGCCAGTTTTCAAGGGATTTTTCTTAAGAGGATTAAGCGCAAGCCGACTTAAAATCAAAATGAATTTTTGAGGAGATACATTGGATATTAATTCTTAAACTTGACTACAAAATCAATTTCAATCAATTTAGAGGTTAATCAACAGGCTAGTGCCCTTGTCAAAGTCAACTAGTCAACACTTCATTTATTTAATTATTTATTTCATTTTGCGCCAATTCTGGCGACTTTTTACATTTTTAATTTATTTAATATAAATAAAATTCTAATATTCAACAAAAGAAAACTCGGCTGCTTAATCACAAAAATTTCAAATTAAAATTTAAAGAGAAATCAAAAAAATTTATTAAAAAAATAAACATTAATTGAAGTATTACAAGTTGATTTTTAGTTTCTTTGAGTAATTTTTTTAAACTTTATTTTTTTTCAGATAATATTTAAATTTTTTTAAAAAAGGGTTCGAGCTTTCTAGTATTATAATTGAGATTTTCGTAAACAAAAAAAAATCAATTGTTTTTATTATTAACTGGATTCTTTGTAACTAAGTTGAATTATTGTTCACAAATAGACATTGACTCCAAAAGCAGAATTATTATTTCTCATGTCTGTTTAATTGTTCTCTCATTTGAAACCATGGTTTCTGAATACTTTTAAATTTATAAGCAATTTTTATGTTTAAATTTAAAAAACAAACAGGTAAAACCATGGTTTCAAAAGAAAAAATAATCAAAAATTTTAAAGAAGCAAAAATAGAAAAATTAAAACAAAATATTAGAAATAATGATCACATTTTCAAAAAAATTTAAAAAAACTTTTTGAAATTTTTGAAAAATTTAAAAAATAAAAATACTTTTTGTTTAAGAATTTTTATTTAAATAAATTTTAAATATTTTATTGACTTAGCAATATATGATTAAAACTATGATTTCTATCGAATAATAAAAAATATAATAATTTATTTCAATTTTTTGTTGGAAATTAGTTTTTAAAAATTAGCATTCTCACTCAATATTTAAAAAAAATGGATAAAATTTCTGTTTGAAACATCATCGTCAAGCTAAAAATTAAGATTTTTTATTCATGAAAAATGCTTTTAGATTTAAACCAGAAAATTTTCATCACATTCTTTCTAAAATATTTAGTAATGACCCAATCATGAAAAACTAAAAATTTCCATCTTTGCTTCATTCTTGAATCATCTCATCAATTATGAATGAAAATTTTTGACAAGCCCTTATCTGAATAAAATCCCATTATTTTTCTAAAGACTCAAACGGGTCAAAAATCGACTCAAAAACCCTTTTTAATAGTATTTGATTTAAAAAAATTACTGTATAAAACCATGATTATTAATCTTAATTGAATTTTATATAATGTAAAACAAAAGAAGCTTTCATATCTTTGAATTCCGGTTGGTACAATAATTTTTAATCAGATCAACTAAGAAATAGACTTTTGAAAAATTTTAAAATGAACATGTGAAATTAGGGTTCTATTTTTATGATTTTTTTGATTATATTTTCTAATATTTGTAAAAATATTTTGGTTGACCGCTTTATTCTCGATTTAACCAGTGAACTGTTTAACCAGTTCCAATCAAGTTCTAAAATTGAAACGTTCTTTTGAAGTAAACAAGACTTTTTCTAGGGCCATTTGTCATTCTTAATTTTAAAGCAATTGATCGATCGATCAATTAAAAATACAAAAATCAATAAAGCAAGATTAAAAATTAAAATTAAAATTGAATAATTTTTAATGAAAATATTTTATTTAAAAAAAAAAATTTTTTTTAAAATTTTATTAAAAAAGACTAAATTTCTTTTTAAATTAGAGCGACCGGTTTCGGCTAAAAGCCTTCTTCAAAGCTCTAAAAAATTAAAAAATAAAAAATATTATAAGGTTATTACACAAAAAATAAATTAGAAAAGAAACGGAAGAATAAAATATTTTTCGTTTCATTAAGAAAAGTAAAGTTTCAATTTTTGCATCGTTCATTTATAAAAAGTTTTAATGCTTGGTATAAAATCATTTATCAATTGCAAATCTAATTTCAAAAATAAATTGATCAAAAAACATTCTAAATTTAATCTAAAATTGTCTTTCAGATTAATTTTATAAATAAAGAAGCTAAAATGATCTTGATATAAGTGATATTTAAGATTAAAATGAATTAAAACACTACTTGAATTTAAAGAAAAAGGTTTAAAGTTTTTTATGTCATAGATATGTTTATAAATCCGTTTTTTAATATTATTAGTTTGACCTATATAAAATTTATTACAAAATTTACAATTAATAATATAAACACAATTCAAAGAATTACAATTAGAATTATCCCAAATCGGTAAAAAATAATTATTTTTTAATCGAATTTCAGAATTTATATTAGCAAAATTACAAGTTAAACAATCTTTATTAGAACATTTCTTAAAATTACACATGAAAGAGTTAGGAAATTTAAAATCATGCACCATTAAAGAACTCAAATTATTCTGAGTACTATTCATAATTCTATATTTGAATTCTTTAAATTCCTCATATTTTTCAATTAAGGATTTAAAAGCTCTGTTAAAAGCTAATTTAAAAACAGCTGAATTTTTATCGAATTCTATTTTAAAATCGAAGACCTTATCATTTTTATCTTTTTTCGTTTTATATTCCAAGAGTTTATATCTGTCTAAATTAAAGACCATGTTGAAAACTTTATTTATTTTCTTCAAATTATAACCTCTATCTAAAAGTTGAAAAGTCAATTTTAAAGAATATTTCGTATAATCACAAAGAGTAGAACAAATTCGTCTTAATCAAATAAATAAAGATTTAGGAAGATTTTCAAAAATAAAATCAGGATGATTTGAATTAATCGGAAAGGTAGCAAAATGTGTTAGTAGGTTTACAGTATAATGAAAAAATCAAATAATTGGTAAACTTATCTATGGAAATCTTAAGATCTAAAAAATTAACTTCACTTCCATGAACTAAATTCAATTTTAAACGCCCAAAAGAATTTTTAAGATTCTCTAAAGCCTCAAGATTATTAACAATCACAAAAATATCATCAATATATCTAGCATAAAAAAGTGGTCTATGAATATTTAACCAAATTCTTTCGTAACAATATACAAATAAATTTGCTATTGTAGGACCACAAATTGAACCCATTGCAATACCCATTTTTTGAAAAAAGAAAAATTCTTTATTATAAGAAAAGTAATTATTCTTTAAAATTAAGTTTAAAATGTTAATAAAACCTATAACATTTATATGTATAGAACAAAGCTTATCTTTCATGTAATCACCTATAACCTTTAAACAGTCATCATGGTCAATATTGGAATAAAGTGAATCAAAATCACCAGTAACCAAAAAGGAATTTTTAGGAAACATAATATTTTGTGTTTTTTGAATTAAGTTTTGAGAATCTTGAATAAAAGATTCACAATTTTTGACAAAAGGTCAAAGTATTATATCTACTAATTTACATAATAAAGTCGTTGGATGATATTTATAGTTAATAATTGGTCTACAAGAGAATTTTACTTTATGTAGTTTTGGTAAGATTCTAAAACTACCTAATCTAGATCTAGAAGGAATTAAACTTATAAAAAGTTCTTCACTAATATGAGAATTTTCAAAAAGATCCAGGAGACTAGATTCAATATTTTCAATAATTTGATTTAATGGATTAAATTCTAACTTTGTATAAGTATTCGTATCATCTAAAAGCTCAAAACAAAGTTTTTCATATAATTTATTATCAATTAAACCTGCTCCTATATTCTTATCTAGTTCAACAACTTTAAAAGGTTTAGTAGTACAAAAATTTTTTAGTGTATGCAGTTCATCAAAATTTAAATTCCTATATGTGCCTATTTCTACATTCTCTAACTCCTTCAAAACTTCTAATTGAAAATAAATAGAATGTTCTAAAAATGGGATATTTTTATCATTATAATTCTTTTTACAATTTTTAATAAAGCAATCTAAAGAGCTACAATTAGATTGAATTTGTTTAATTTTTAAAGAATTACAAGATTTAAGATTATAGAAAAGTTGTTTATTGAAATTAAACATATTATTATCAAAAGAATAAATCAAATTTTTGAAAATGTGAAAAATATTAAAATGATAGCAAGGAATAAATTTAAAGCCATTTATGATTTTTTTGATTATATTTTCTAATATTTGTAAAAATATTTTGGTTGACCGCTCTATTCTCGATTTAACCAGTGAACTGTTTAACCAGTTCCAATCAAGTTCTAAAATTGAAACGTTCTTTTGAAGTAAACAAGACTTTTTCTAGGGCCATTTGTCATTCTTAATTTTAAAGCAATTGATCGATCGATCAATTAAAAATACAAAAATCAATAAAGCAAGATTAAAAATTAAAATTAAAATTGAATAAATAAATTTAAATATTTCAAGAATAAAAAATAAAAGGGCTACTAAGCAACAAGAAAAATTGTCATGCAAATAAACAATTCATGCAAATAAAATTAAAATTGAATAAATAAATTTAAATATTTCAAGAATAAAAAATAAAAGGACTACTAAGCAACAAGAAAAAATTGACATGCAAATTAACAATATAAAAAGAATAACTATAAAACATAAAAAATTTAAATTTAATATTTAAATTTAATATAAAGTAAAATTTTGAAAAAAGAATAGAAAAAAATGAAATTCAGATATGAATTTGAAGAAAAAATAGATTATTTAAGCGCAAAGAGAATAAAAAAAATTAAAATATTTGTCGAAAATTTCTCTGACAATTTAATCGAAGAATTACCCGTATTTATTGAGCAAGATGAAAATGTAATTGATGAATTAGACTTCAGTGGAAATAGGATCAAAAAATATGAAGAATTTTTCAAAAATTTCAAAAAATTTCAATTCTTTGATTTCTCTTACAATTCAATCGAAGAATTGCCCTTATTTAAACTTGAAAATAAAAATGTTATTTACGAATTAGACTTCAGTGGAAGTAGGATCAAAAGAATAAATGAAAATTTTTTCTTATATTTCGCGAAGTTAAATCGAATTAATTTCTCTAACAATTTAATCGAAGAATTGCCCTTATTTAAACTGGAAGATAAAAATGATATTAACGAATTAGACTTCAGTGGAAATAGGATCAAAAGAATAAATGAAGAATTATTCAAAAATTTCAAAAAACTTCGACGAATTGATTTCTCTAACAATTTAATCGAAGAATAACCCGTATTTATTAAGCAAGATGAAAATGTTATTGATGAATTAGACTTCAGTGGAAATAGGATCAAAAGAATAAATGAAGAATTTTTCAAAAATTTCAAAAAACTTCGACGAATTGATTTCTCTAACAATTTAATCGAAGAATTACCCGTATTTATTAAGCAAGAAGAAAATGTTATTGATGAATTAGACTTCAGTGGAAACAGTATCAAAAGAATAAATGAAGAATTTTTCAATAATTTCAAACAACTAGAACGAATTAATTTCTCTAACAATTCAATCGAAGAATTGCCCTTATTTAAACTGGAAGATAAAAATGATATTAAAGAATTAGACTTCAGTGGAAATAAGATCAAAAGTATAAATGAAGAATTTTTCAATAATTTCAAACAACTAGAACGTATTAATTTCTCTAACAATTCAATCGAAGAATTGCCCTTATTTAAACTGGAAGATAAAAATGATATTAACGAATTAGACTTCAGATCAAAAGTATAAATGAAGAATTTTTCAAAAATTTCAAAAAACTTCGAAGAATTGATTTCTCTAACAATTTAATCCAAGAATTGCCCTTATTTGAACTGAAATATGAAAATGTTATTGATGAATTAGACTTCAGTGGAAATAGGATCAAAAGAATAAATGATATTTTTTTCAAAAATTACAAACAACTTCGACGAATTGATTTCTCTAACAATTTAATCGAAGAATTGCCCTTATTTATACTGGAATCTATAAATGATATTAACGAATTAGACTTCAGTGGAAACAAGATCAAAAGAATAAATGAAGAATTTTTCAATAATTTCAAACAACTAGAACGAATTAATTTCTCTTACAATTCAATCGAAGAATTGCCCTTATTTAAACTGGAAAATAAAAATGTTATTAACGAATTAGACTTCAGTGGAAACAAGATCAAAAGAATAAATGAAGAATTTTTCAAAAATTTCAAACAACTTAAACGAATTAATTTCTCAAATAATTTTATTAAAGAAATAATTTCTTTCGTTCTCGACGATGATATTGGTATTGAAATAATTAATTTTAGTGGTAATTCAATCAAGGAAATTAAAAAGACTGTATCAATCTTAGAAAAATCTAAAAATTTAAGTGAGCTTTATCTAAATAATAATAGAATTCGCAAATTCGATATTAATTCTCTAAAAGATACAAAGCTTAAAAAACTTTTTTTATCAGACAATTCAATATCTTCTTTGGATAATGATTTTTTTACTGTTCTACAATATCTTGAAAAGTTTAATTTCTCTAATAATTCTTTAACTTTATCTAAATTTTTTCATTTTAATTTTAATTTTGATTTCTACCGTGTTTTGTCAGTTGAGTTTAAATTTAATTTTTTGGTCCAAGATTTCCTAAATATCATTGATCCATTTAAGTTTGATGAAATCTTTATTGAAAATGAAAAAAAAAAAAATGATAAAAAAAAAAATGAAAAAATTGATACTGATCCAATAATTTTAAGTAATAAGAAGTATAAAGAAATTTTAAAAAGACATGATATGCTTGATTTATCAAAAGAATATCTCTTTCGAAATCGTTCATATGAGTTTAGTTTTTTTATTTTTCTTTTAAATAATCTCTCCTTTAAAAAAAGAGATATTAGATTATTTTATGAAAATTTTATTACGTTTAACTATAGTGTATTGGATTTGATTTTAATGTTTGACGTTTTCAAACTAAATTTTATTCTCGACCTAAAAAATCTATTCGATGATACAATTCGAAATAATGCGTTTATAAATTTTGATTTTATCATATTCTCAAGCGATTCCTTTGAATTTTTGCTAGAAAGGGGTGAAATTGAATTACTCGACGCTTTCATAATAAATGGTGAAAGCTATATTCATAATCGTAAAAATTATATTTCAAAAATAAACTTTGAAAAATGTTGGAACATTTTATTAGAAAAAGATAATGAAAATCTTTTTATTGGTTATTTTAAAATTCTTAAAGAATATTTGAAAGATTTTAAAAATGATCAAGTAAACAAAACAAGAAATTTCGTATTCGGAAAGCATAAATCTCATGAATTTTTCTTCAAAAAAAAATGGTTTAATTTGATTTTCTATCTAATGGAAAATGAATTTTTACAGCATCTTATTTTTTATGAACCAAAAACAAGGTAATTTTAAAAAAATAATTTAAAACGATACTTACATTTTTAATTTGTTTTTTATCTTTGGATATCTTAACTTAAAATAATTCGAAATAATTAAGATATTTTATTTTATTCAAACATATTTAATACTTGAATATTTTTTAATACTCAAAGATTATTGTCATTAATCATTTAATATTTATCAAAGCTATTATTTCAATACTTTCATTGCTTCAGCAAACCTTTGATAATTCGAATTTCGGAATTATCAGATATTTAAATGAGACGATATGATTATTTAAAGTTATTTTTTTGAGATCTTCAGCAGTTGAGCCTTGTTAGATAATATTTAATTGATTTTTTTTTATATATGATTGAAGAACTCCCATGTAACGTTTTTTGCAAGAATTTTTCAATAAGTTAGCCTTATTGATAAGGTCACCACACAATTGGTTAATTCTATCGATAAGGAACCGATAGCAGATATCGTTGACTTATCGATACTAACTATCATTTATTTATTGTTATTAATTATTGTAAATTTTTAATAAGCCTGAAAAAAATTTACATATCACCTATTTAAGAAATAAAAAACCCTTACGTACTAATTCTTATTATTTATTTATTTGTATATCTGTACCGAATATTTTTATATGCAATTCTTTAATTATTTTTTATAGCGAATAAAAATATTCAATATTTAAGGCCTATTTATTTTATAGTTAAATAATGAATATTGTGAAGAAAAGTGTTCATGAGGATTAAAATAAATGTTCTAAAGCTTTTCTATGAATAAATAAAATTAATTGGTTATCCAATTAACATTTATTTCAAAATTTTATAATCAATTAAATAATACCGACTGCTGTGTTTTTAGGTCGGACAAAGATCTAAAAAAATAATTTAAAATGTTTTAGGCTTGTAGGGTTGTATTTTTAAAAACAGTATGCTTGCGCATAGGCTTAATGGGTCTTGTGAGAGGTAATCAAAATACAACATTGACATAATTCCTTTTTTAAATTAATTTATATTTTTCCTTGTCAAATAACACACCATTCGGCCTAATTTCAAAAAGTTAGATTATTCTTTGTCTTGTGTACTATTTTATTAATTCAAAATACAAAAATATATTTTGATCAATTTTGAAATAAAATTATCTCTTATCACTAATTTTGAAATTAAATTATCTCTTATCA
The DNA here is from genome assembly GCA_010279815.1 of Brachionus plicatilis. Lineage (NCBI taxonomy): Eukaryota > Metazoa > Rotifera > Eurotatoria > Ploima > Brachionidae > Brachionus > Brachionus plicatilis. The sequence continues at coordinate 82,099 of QEOQ01000221.1, forward strand.
CTAATTATGCTAATTTTTATTTAAGCTAATTTACCACTAATTCAAGATAAGGAATTTTCCTACTGTAACCAAAAGAATTTTTGAAATAGTGAATGATAGCTTATTAAATAACTGTAATAACAAAAAAAAATTTTAATACTAACATTAGTGATAAATAAAAAATCAACGATAAAGTATCGATAAGAAAAGATATAAATCTTATTACAATAAAAAAACTAACGATAATTAGCGAAAAATTTGCGAGAATTAATGATCTTATCGATAATTCTCGTTTTTGTATCGTTAAATTAATTACGATTATAGAACTCACCACAGATCCTAAAATAGCTATTTTAGGATCTGTGGTGAGTTCTATTGACGTTCAGTGAAAGCATCAAGAGTCTTGATATTAAAGACATCTTTTACCTAATTTGAATTAATTATGGTGTATGATGTTGTAATATTTAAAAATTTACAACAAATTTACGATGAAAGAGATATTTTTTTTTTCAAACATAAAAATTTTAAATTCGCTAAAAAAAGGGTAAGGAAAAAATAAAAGGTGTCAGTAGGCTGTTCTTTGGAATTTTGAAAAAAAAAATCACTTAAGTAATGAAGAAATTTTTTTAAATTACGAGTACTGAAATTTAATAATCAAATCGTTTCATTTAGATATCTGTTTAACGAATTATGAAAACAGAACAAGTTTCAAGCATTAAGATATAAGATAAGGGTTAGGCAGTTTTTAATTAAAAATAATTCAATTTATATTAAAATAAAAATTATTAAATTTATTAAAAATTAATAACTAATGAACTGGAAACGGTTTTTAAATGAGGTTTCCAATTCGGTTGATATTATTTATCAAATAAAATAATATTTTAATTTTAAAATACTTATTTCATAGCAAGGATGACAAAGAAAATAATACAAATAATGGAGACACATTTTCATTGATCATAGGAAAAAGAAAAGAATTAGATAATTATCGAGACGGCAAAATAGATAATAATCAAAACAGCAACAAAGAATCCACTACAATAGAAATTTTTTTCAAAAATTTAGTGGAATATCCTAACGATATGATTTTTGAAGACTCCAATTTTAAAACAATACTTGACAAAAGCTGGAAAAGACTGCCATCTTTTATATACAATGGATTGTTGTTATTATACGTTATGTTTCTTGTTTTCTATTCAATTTATATTTCGGAATACAAACAGCTTTCAAGTTCATGGAAAAGTTATTCAAAGATTATTTCATTAATTTTTTTAATAATCAATTCATTATTTGAAGCGAGTCAAATAATTTATTCTATTATTCAAATTAAAAATGGAAAATTTGAAAAATTATACTTTTTTTCAAAAAAAAATTTCATGGAATGCTTAACTTATTTACTTGGATTTTTAACAATATTTTTGGATTACAGCCAGACAAATTTAATTTTAATATCTATAACAATTATTTTATCATACAGTGTTCTAGTTATTAAAATGGACAAATTCTACCATTTTGGTAAATATATAAGAGTTATTGGAAAAATATTGAGAAAAGCAAATAAATTGATAATTATTGTCATTTTATTTTTAATTGCTTTCTGTCTTTCATTTAAGAATTTGGAAAAAAACTTCAGCTCTGATCAAGATGACTTCATGAGCCATTTTAATACTTCTTATGAGCTTGGATTTTTTAAGACCTTCACAATGATGATCGGGTCTCTGGAAACCGATAATATGGAACTAGATAAATTAAATTGGTTTTCTTTTATTAATTTTTTTATCTATGGATTTTTCATTTATTTTATGTCACTTTTATTGCTGAACATTTTCACAGGTATTTCAATTGACGAAGTGAATGAATTGTTCAAAAGCGCAGAAAAAGATGATTCTTCAAATAAGATTGATTATATATTAAAAATAGAAGAGTTAAAAAAAATCGAAAAAGTTGGCCCATTAATTAAAACACTAGAAAATTTTTTAACAACGATACAAAATGCTACAAAAGATTTTTTTCAATATAAAATCTTCGAGCCTTTATTAAAAATATTATCAATTTATGATCTGTATGAAAAATACAAGAAATTTTTGGCCGATAAATCAAAAAAAAATAATGAAGTAAGATTTGAAGTAAGTGAAGACAATACAATTAAAATTTTAAACGAATTTAATCAATTAAAAATTAAAATGGAAAAAATGCACGAAAAATTAATCGAGATTTGAAAAAAAAATTGATCAAAAAAGATCAAAAAAATTACTTTCAAATTTTCGATCTAAAATTTGAAAGAATATATTCAATTTTATTAAATTTCTATCTAAAAGAGTTAATAGAAATCTTTTGGTTTTTCAAGCATATTTTTACCGATTTTCTTTTTAACAGTGTATTAGTTTTAACAGTAAACAGTTTATCAAAATTCAATTTTAGGATTAATATTGATTATTTGAATTTTTCTTTTTTTAAATCATAAATAATTAGTTGAAAAAATTGATTTCTTCAAAATAATAGATGATTTTTAACATTTTAGTTTCAAATTTTTTTAAAATAAATAAATTTTTTATTCAAAATTATTTTTTTTTTAAATTTTTTCATTGCTATAACTGGTTTTTGTCAATTACTGTGAACTCAAGTTTATTTTAGAGGTAAACAACATCTAAAAAAAAAAAAAAAAAAAAAAAAAAAAAAAAAAATATTGAAATCGTAAGCAAAAAAATATGACAGACCTTATCCAACACTGGCCAACCTGCCCCCCGGCAGCTACACCAATGGCAAAAACTCAGCACACGTGGCCACAACAATTATCGTCAGCAATGACAACAATGCAAACCAGAATCCGCATACTCGAAGATGAAAACAAGTCTCAAGCAATTGAACTGGTTTCTCTAAGAACAGAAGTAAACGAACTGAACAAAAAAACAACAGCAACAGTAACAACAACAGCAACAGTAACAACAACAGCAAACGTAACCTTTGCCAGCATGATTCAAAACAACGGTAAAAAAAGCGAAGCTGACATGGTGTCTTTCACAATAATGGCGCAAGAATTTAAAGAAAGAGAAAGAATCGAAAATAACGTAAAAATCAGTGGACTTGAAGAAAGCACAAACGATAACGAAGAGGAAAAAGCAGAAGAGGATCAACGGAAAGTAGAGGCAATACTCGAAACTTTAGGCGTAAATAAAACAAAGTGCAAAAGAATAGCTAGAATGAAAGCCAGACGAAGAGTTGAAACAGTCTCAGAAGAACAAGCTACAGCCACAAGACCAGCATTAATAATTGTCGAACTTAAAGACAAAGAAAGCAAGCAGGTGGTTCTTCCTAAGTCTCGCGACTTGGGAAGAACAACCCAATTCAAACATATTTACATAAATCAGGACAGAACTCTATCCGAAAGAGCCCTCGAAAGACACTTGAGAGAAACAAAGAAACAGAGAAACAGCCAGCTCCCGGAAGAAATAACAGAAAACGGTGTAACTCTCAGATATAAAATTGAAAATGGAAAGAGATGGTTCTGGGGAATACGTAATGGAAACGTTGTCTGGGTCCTCCACAAAGATGACCGAGACAACTAGCAAACATTCAGCACAAGAAAAGTCGAGCAGTCAAATATACAACCTTTTTACAAAACAATAACTAATAATATGCCCTCAGCTTCCTCAATCGTTTCAAATTCACTTTTCGCCTCACCGAACTCGTCAAACGAGCCCTCAGCTTCCTCTTTCGTTTCAAATTTATTCTCTAGTTTATCTACACCTAATTTAAACATAAATTGTTTATACGCAAATGCATGCTTACTCAACAACGATAAACTAGCTGAGCTTACTCTCAGAACTTCTACAGAAAAGCCAGCTATTGTTTTTATCACAGAAACTTGGTTTAGCGATAACTCCATATCTCTTCTTCCGAATTATCATGTTTACCAAACTGATAGATCGTCCCATGGTGGAGGAGTTACTATATACGTACGAGACGACATTAATTCTTCTAACATTACCATTCCTAGTCTACAACAAAGCCTGAAATGTGTCTACTCCGAACAAAGCTGGTGCATGATAAAAATAGGTCTCGATACGGTAATTTTGGACTGCATTTACCGGCCTCCCCCGAGCAACAACTACTCTCAGAATTCTCTAATAGATAATGAAATTAAACGGACCATAAAAGCAGTGAAATCAGCCAATGATACCCAGAAGTGCAGCTCTATTCTTATCACAGGTGACTTCAATTATCCATCGATCAAATGGCACAAAGACGGCTCCCTCACAGTTTTTGGCAGCGATGATAGCCCAGCTAACGCCTTTGTTGACATGTTAAATGACGAATCACTAAGCCAAATCGTCACCTCTCCAACATTTCGCAAAGCAAAAGGCAATACAACGAATACGCTCGACCTAATAATAACTGACTCGAGAAATAGACTAAGCTGTTTGTCAGAAAGCTCTCCTCTTGGCTCGAGCGAACAGGCTCATATTAGCCTTTCTTTCAAAATAGAAATTGCTAACGAAATAAAAGAACAGTTTTTTAGCAACAAATATGCGTATAAACGTGGCGATTTCGGTCAAATGCAGCTCGAACTAGATAGAAAAAACTGGGGAGAATTATTTGAAAACAAAAACATTGAACAATGCTATGACGAGTTCTTAAATACGTACAATTCTCTTTGTGACAAATTTATACCCAAATTCAAACAAAAAATTAATAAACGTAAGCCTTCGTGGATTATTCCAGAGCTCGCAAAACTTATAAGAAAAAAAAAGTCGCTCTGGCATCAACTTCGGGTTTCCGGAGGCAAAAACCGAAGCCTCGAGCAAAGCTACACCTCAGTAAAAAGGGAAATTGAAAAGAAATCAAGGGACTCTATCATATTATTCGAAAAAAGTCTAGCTGATGATAAATTAAACCCGAAAAGACTATACGCATACGTTAACGAGAAGCAGAAAGTAAAAATGCGTATAACGTCGATCACAAACGATTCCGGTGTATCCACGACCAATAGAAATGAAATCGCTGATACGCTCAATAAACACTCAGCTCCGTATTCGTCAACGAAGAGAGCTCAAGTGAAATGCCAATTTTTAATCAAAGGACCAATGAAAAAATAAGCGACACATCTTTTGCTCCATCGAACATATTAAAAATATTAAAAAAGTTAGACATATACAAATCAATAGGCACTGACGGCGTCCATCCTCACGTACTCAAAAGCTGCGCCAACGCTTGGGCTCTCCCGTTAAGCATGATCTATAAGCTCTCTCTTGACTCTGGTGCAGTTCCCAAAGCTTGGCGTGAAGCAAACGTAACTCCGTTATTCAAAAAAGGAAACAACACTGACCTATCCAACTACAGACCAATCTCTTTAACTTCAGTTGTATGTAAAATAATGGAAAAAATTCTAAAAACGACAATAATGACTCATTTAACGAAATTTAAGCAACTAGCAAATGAACAACACGGCTTCATCAAAAACAAAGCATGCATTACAAATCTACTCGAAACTCTTGATTTTACCACGAAAGCTTTGTCTAATAAAAAATCAGTCGACATTCTTTTCCTCGACTTTGCAAAAGCCTTCGACAAAGTACTGCACAAACGTCTAATTCATAAACTGGCCAATTACGGAATAAGCGGGCCTCTATTAAGCTGGATCGAATCCTTTTTGACAAGCCGACGCCAAAGAGTTGTTTTAGGAGAGCACCAATCGAGCTGGAGCGCTGTCAGGAGCGGGGTACCTCAAGGATCTGTTATTGGGCCGATTCTTTTCATATTATATATTAACGATCTCCCAGGCTTATTAGAAAACAAATGTAAAATGTACGCAGACGACACAAAAATAATCAGCGAAATTGACCACATGTTTGCACCGACAGACAACTTAAGGCTGCAACGAGACATCGACAAAATAACAGAGTGGACGAACACTTGGTTAATGCGCCTAAATATTGAAAAATGTAAAATAATGCATACTGGTAAACGTAACCCTCAATTCAAATACTCAATGCAAAAATACGAATCACAAACAGAACGTATCCAAATAACTAAAACGGAATGCGAACGAGACCTCGGTGTACTAATCTCTAACGATATGAAACCTAGCTGCCAATCCAACAAAGCTGCTTCGAAAGCTAACAGCATTTTATCAATGTTAAAAAATACATTTGTATATAAAGACGCAGCTCTGTGGAAAAAATTGTACACTGGGTTTGTTAGACCCCATCTTGAATTTGCTGTCGCTGCTTGGAATCCATACTTAACTAAAGATATAAATTCATTGGAAAAAGCTCAGCAAAGGGCAACAAAAATCCCTCATATGCTTAAACAATTCGATTATCCTACGAGATGCACTAATCTAGGCCTTACTACACTATCAACCAGAAGACTCAGGGGTGACCTGATTCAAAAGTTTAAACTCGAAAACGGTCTAGAAATTATCGACTGGCACATACCACCGATCTGTTCAATGCCACGTGGTGGACACAGAGGTCACTTCAGAAGAGAAATCATCCGTTTTTGTAACCCGCGACACAACTTTTTCAATAACAGAATCGTAAACGAATGGAACAAGATACCAGACGATATAATAAAATCTAAAACAGTCAACGAATTTAAAAACAAGCTGGACACGTACTGGAAAAACTGCTATAGGACGTCATCTACTGATGACGTGCTCCGCATGGTTTAGGCCATGTCGCAGTTTAAATACTACTACTACTACTACTAAATGGATTAACTTATCTAGTGTAATTTCATAGAGTTAATTTTTAAGGCTTTTTATTTTCTGATTTATTTTAACTACCAACAAATAAGTTTTTTCTATTACTTTTATCTAAATTTCTAATTTTTGACCTGAAATCCGTAAACTGCGACCTATGAAACCCAAATTTTATTTCTTTACGTAGAACAATTAATTCATAGAATAATTTTTATTGAAAAATATAATTGAATAAAATTTAGAAAAAAAATAATATATCATTTATTCTAGTTTTTTGTTTCATAGAAAAATTAATTTATAGTTTTTAGAAAAATCTAATTGAATAAAATCAGGAAAAAAATCAAAAATATTTTCATTATATTAAATTTTCAAGTGTAAAAATAATTTGTTCAAAACACTTTAAAACATCCTTATGATTCTGAAAGAGGAGAAAAAGTTCTGCTTGGCAAATTGTTTTTCTAAAGGTCTGGACATATGAAAACCCTAAAAAAACCGCTAAAGACCGGAAAAGTAGAGGTTTAGACCGGATTTTTCAAAGCACCCTGAATATTTATTTTTAAAAATGTTTTTTAGTGAAAGAAACAAAATTTTTAAATACAGTTTTTATAGGGTTTTCACATGTCCAGACCTTTTGAAAAATAATTTGCCAAGCGGAACTTTTTCTCCTTTATCAGAATCAAAAGCGCTTTGCAGAGTGTTTTAAAGTGTTTTGTACAAAATATATTTACACTTGAAAAATTAATATAATGAAAATTTTTTTTCAGACTTGTGCGTAAGTCAAAAAATAAAGTCATTTTTAAGTCATTTTTTGGTTAAGTCAAAGATTTGACTTGACTTAAGATTTTTTTTTTTAAAGTTAAGTCATTTGACTTGACTTGACTTAGAATGACTTGAATTTCAAAAAATTTAATTTGTGTTTTCGAAGGAATTTGATAAAAAAATCTTCTAATTAATTTTCTAATATTTACAACATTAAAATTTAAAGAATCATAATTAGGATTTGATGCTTGTTACCCGTTTTATATTGACTTTCCCAAAAATAATTCAATTCAATCGAAGAGACTTGTGCCAATCCTATAATAATATAGGTCGATTGAATCCATTTATTCAAAAATAAATAAATATAAAATTGATAAAAATAAGTAGTAATATTAGTTTTAATTTAATAATAAAATATTTTGAAATCCAGATCAAACTTGGTAAAAATTGTACAAAATTTTACAAAAATATTATTAATATTATTTTCAATTCTATGACAAAAAAGATTATAATTTAATTCGAGGTCCTTAATTAAAAATTCATTAATAAATTTCGAACAAAAATATACAAAAGAATCTTCCATGTGATCATTATATTTTCCTTTCGCCGGTATGTGAAACAGGTTTTTGTTTCTGAGGTCAAAAGGAATAATTTTTTTACAATTATTTCTTGTTAAACAAGTTTTTAAGCTATGTGGTCCATTTTCATTGGTAACCACGTTGAATATGTATCGTGATATTCTCTTTATCATTCTGTGTTGAATGCAATCAAGGTTAAATCTGCTGAGTTCGATGTTTATCTTGTTGAAATCCTCTGTCTTTGTTACCATAAATTTTAGATTCAGTAATTTATATACACAGCGATAAAAAGTATTAACCAATTTCTGGAGTGTTCTTTTCGGAAAATAAATTGAAATTGACATACAATAATCAAAGTGCGGTAGTAAAAAAGATTTGAAAAATTGTAGTCTGACTTTATGAGACAAATAAAATAAACGTTCGATTGTATAAACTCGTTTATTGATGGAAGTTCTCAAGTCTGAAACGTATTTTAAAAACGTGAGCTTATTGTCAATAGTAATACCAAGTAATTTAAAGCAGTTCACAACTTCTATATCATTGCTGTCTATTGTAACCCATTTTGGAAAAGTTAAATTTCTTTTATTTGACACAAACATTATTTTTGTTTTAAGCCAGTTAATGTCAATGCGATTGAATTTACACCAGATGATCAAATTCTTATTTGAAATTTTAAAGTCATCAATAAGTGACTGTAGGTCTTCACCGATTTTTAAGATTGTAGTATCATCAGCAAAAAGCTTGATCATAAAATCTTTTAAAAAACGTACTATGTCGTTGATAAAAATTAAAAATAGTAACGGACCAAGTACACTTCCTTGTGGAACACCAAGTTTAATTTCAAGAGCTTTTGAAGAGCAGTTGTCAATTTTAACATATTGCATTCTACACTCAAAATAATTTTTTAATAAATGTAGCGCAGTTTCAGAAAAACCATATTTTTTCATTTTTAGCAAAAGTAAGTTGGCGTCTACGGTATCAAACGCTTTTTTGAAGTCGATGAACAATAATAATCCTATTGATCGTTTGCTTCTTATTTTGTTGATTTCAGAAATTATTTCATGCAAAGCCGATTCACAACTATGGTTCGACCTGAATCCATGTTGGTTATCGGTAATAATCTTGTTTTCATTGAGATATGAGATTATTTGCTTGTGTAATAATTTTTCAAATAACTTTGCTATTGGCGGAAGAATAGATATGGCACGATAATTGTTCAAATCATCATTTGGTCCTTTTTTTTTGTAAAGTGGTGTTACAACAGCAGTTTTCCAATCATTAGGAATTGAGCACGATAAAATTGAAAAATTAAATAGATAAGCAATTAAGGTTTTTAATTTGGTAGAATCTGTTTTTAGAACTCTTGTCGGTATCCCACATATACCAGGCGCACTTGATGTTGGCAAGTTATCTAGAAGGTCGTTTATTTCATTTGCAGTTGTAAAGCTAAATTTAAACTTTTGATTTTCATCATTTGACTCAATTTGTTCGTCAATAAATTTTTCTGCCTCTTTAATTGATACATTTGACGAAGAAGAAATTGAAGTGAAAAAACAGTTAAAAATGTTGCAAAGCTCAAGTTTATTATCTGTCACTTTTCCATTAAATTTTACATGACTGATTGGGTTTGACGAAGATTTATCTGACTTTATGCTAATTTTTGATGAGTAAAATTCCCAGAACTTTTTTGAACTTTTAAAATCATTCATTGACTTGTCTTTAAAATATTCAATCATTTTTTCATCATTCAATGCATTGAATGTTTTGTTGAAGTGTTCATAAGCCTGTTTATCATCTGGAAGCCGTGAACGAGCAAAACGTTTATAATACGTGTTCTTGAGGTGTTTTAGTTTAAAAAGGTCTTCATCATACCACGGAAATTGGTTACCACTATTAATACTAATTTTCCGAATCGGTGCGATTTCGTCAACAATATTTAAGATGGCATCTTTGAAAAAAGTCCATTTCCCTTCGATGCTTTCAATTTCTCTCATTTGCTTGAAATTTGCTTCTTCAATTTTTAAACAAATTTGAGCCATGTTGGAGGCACTTAGATTTCTACATTCAACTTTATTGACAGAATTGATAGATTTTTTTTTTCTTTTGATCTCTAATTTGGCCAGTACAAAGCAATGATCACTGAATGGGCAGTTTAATACATCAGTGTCAATGATGAAATCACCGTTTGGCAACAGGAGGTCAATCATTGTCGATGTACTTCTAAACGAGTTTGTATTTTTGTAAAACTTAGACGAATTTCTCGTTGCCTTTTTGACGAAATTAATAAGCTCATTGTTGGTCATAAATTCTTTGATTTTAGAATTTTCACCATTATTGAAATCAATGTTAAGATCACCAATAATAAAAAGAGGTTCACTCAAATTTAGTGAGTGAATAAAATCATCCAATTTATCTAAAAAGAGTTGTTCATGCATACTTGGTGCACGATAAGTGTACACAAAATTTAATTTTTGGCTTCTAACTTGAAGTTGAAAATAAATAAGCTCCAAATCTTCGAGAAGGTTTGATTTTTTAACAACCAAATTGTTCTTAATAAATACAAGTAATCCACCACCATTCCTTGTTCTATCCAGTCTAATTTTAAAATAGTGATCATTTTTGTAGAAAGAGTTCGGAATTGTATCGTCAAGTTTAGTTTCACTAAATAACACAACGTCAAACACTTGTGTACTTAGCATATCGTGAACTTCAATGATGTGATTTAGAATTGAGTTAATATTAAGGTGAATTAATTGGAAATTCGTTGAATTTTTGCCAAATCTTAACAACTGATTCAAAAAATAATTTGATTTTATTTTCTGATCTGAGATTTGGTAATTTGCTAGTCAGTCGTTTTGATCAGTTAAATTAATTTCAAATCTTCTTATCTCATTTGCGATTTCAATTCTAATTTTCGGAATGTCTTTTTGTGAAAAATCAAATACTTGATTAAATATATAATATTTTGCGTATTGACAAACGTAAGCACCGCAATCGTGAACATTATTTATCTGTTTTGGGTAATCGAAATTAGCATTAATTGACCAAGAGCCTGCATGTTTTAAGCTTCCAATATACTTTGAGAGTACAGTAATAATTTTACGAATGAGATTGTAATCAATTTGAAAAATCGAGTCAAAAAAAGTGATTGAGCTTTTTGAAGAATCAATAACCAAAAGTGACCAATGGTTTTGTCTAATAAAAAGCGGAAAAAATAAGACTTTAAAGCTTATTTGATTGTATTTGTCAAAGATTTTTGAGATGCCTCGATGGTCGGATGAGATAATTTTATTTATTATAAGCGAGTCAATAGACATGGTTTTGATCTTAACCATAGAGTTACATAATAACGAAAGATAAAAATTAACGATTTTATCATTAAATTTTACACCGTTGGTAACATCATTCAAATCACTTTTAAGAATCTGGAAACCCAGTCCTTTAACAATTACTAAATCAGTTGATTTTATTTCTATATTTTCTTCACATAAGTCTTTTTCTTGTGTAGAGTAGACTTTTAGATTTCTCCATAAATTTGCATTATTTTGAGAAGGATTTGAGTTGTTTGAATTTTGAGTCTGGGTGTTGTTCGCACTCTGAGACTCCAATTTAGAATGATTCAAGGACTGACATGATTTATGTTTATTTTGATGAAAATTTGTTGTACTGATGGTCGGTTTCAACTTTTTTGTATAAGAATGTGCATAATTTTCAACAGATTGACAGTAATAGTTAGTTTTCGAGTTTGTTGGCAATTGAGTCGAGGACTTGTTCAAGTTTTTTGACTGGGTGGCTGGTGAGTTCGAATTTTGACCAATTTTTGATCCAAATTGGTTTTGATTAGTTGACTTGCTGGCATTAGACAACTTTTTTGGATCAACTTGTTGGCATTGTTGGTCAATTTTCGAGTTTGTTGGCAATTGAGTCGAGGACTTGTTCAAGTTTTTTGACTGGGTGGCTGGTGAGTTCGAATTTTGACCAATTTTTGATCCAAATTGGTTTTGATTAGTTGACTTGCTGGCATTAGACAACTTTTTTGGATCAACTTGTTGACATTGTTGGTCAATTTTCGAGTTTGTTGGCAATTGAGTCGAGGACTTGTTCAAGTTTTTTGACTGGGTGGCTGGTGAGTTCGGAGTTCGGTTTTTTTCTTTTTTCACCTCTCTCATTTTGGACTGCCTTATTATAGAGTCGATTATTCTTTCATTTACTGTTAAATGTTGATTAATGTAAATATTTTTAAATTCCTTTAACGACTTCAATTTGTACGATGTATTTAGGATTTGCTCTACATGATGCTCACTTATTAGATCACAAATTACTGGTTCTGGGTAATTCTTACATTCGATTGATTTGAGTCGAGTGATTTTTATCGGCATTGGTTGTTTTAATGTTTTGAATATTCGATAAATTTGTTGCTTGTCATCTATTGTTTTGTTTAGACCGAGTAAAACTATACTTTGTTTTCGTTCGTATCGTTGTTGTTGTTCGCGATCGATCAAGTCGACGATAGATAGCGAAAAGTTACACCCGAAATTTAAGATGTTGTTTCGTTTTTCATGCCCATTTAGTACTGGTTCAATTTGTTCAATACAAGGACCAAAAATAATGGAAAGTGAAGAAATCAATTTACTTACCTTATTTTCCAACATTTAAAAATTGGTTTTGTAATTGATTTTGGCTATCAAAGTAATGCTCAAGTGAAACGATCGGTTCCATAATTAATGTTTACAGTTTGTACGTCGGGAACTACTACTTATCACTAACGTTTGGTTTCGCTAATAACGGCGTTTGTTTAAGTTGTAGTTAAACTTTTTATTTGCCACGTGATGACGCTATTAAATTTCAAGATTCAAATTTACTAAGCCAAAATTCAAATTTGCAACTTTTTTTTTAATTTTAATACAGGCTCATATTAGCCTTCCTTTCAAAATAGAAATTGCTAACGAAATAAAAGAACAGTTTTTTAGCAACAAATATGCGTATAAACGTGGCGATTTCGGTCAAATGCAGCTCGAACTAGATAGAAAAAACTGGGGAGAATTATTTGAAAACAAAAACATTGAACAATGCTATGACGAGTTCTTAAATACGTACAATTCTCTTTGTGACAAATTTATACCCAAATTCAAACAAAAAATTAATAAACGTAAGCCTTCGTGGATTATTCCAGAGCTCGCAAAACTTATAAGAAAAAAAAAGTCGCTCTGGCATCAACTTCGGGTTTCCGGAGGCAAAAACCGAAGCCTCGAGCAAAGCTACACCTCAGTAAAAAGGGAAATTGAAAAGAAATCAAGGGACTCTATCATATTATTCGAAAAAAGCCTAGCTGATGATAAATTAAACCCGAAAAGACTATACGCATACGTTAACGAGAAGCAGAAAGTAAAAATGCGTATAACGTCGATCACAAACGATTCCGGTGTATCCACGACCAATAGAAATGAAATCGCTGATACGCTCAATAAACACTCAGCTCCGTATTCGTCAACGAAGAGAGCTCAAGTCAAATGCCAATTTTTAATCAAAGGACCAATGAAAAAATAAGCGACACATCTTTTGCTCCATCGAACATATTAAAAATATTAAAAAAGTTAGACATATACAAATCAATAGGCACTGACGGCGTCCATCCTCACGTACTCAAAAGCTGCGCCAACGCTTGGGCTCTCCCGTTAAGCATGATCTATAAGCTCTCTCTTGACTCTGGTGCAGTTCCCAAAGCTTGGCGTGAAGCAAACGTAACTCCGTTATTCAAAAAAGGAAACAACACTGACCCATCCAACTACAGACCAATCTCTTTAACTTCAGTTGTATGTAAAATAATGGAAAAAATTCTAAAAACGACAATAATGACTCATTTAACGAAATTTAAGCAACTAGCAAATGAACAACACGGCTTCATCAAAAACAAAGCATGCATTACAAATCTACTCGAAACTCTTGATTTTACCACGAAAGCTTTGTCTAATAAAAAATCAGTCGACATTCTTTTCCTCGACTTTGCAAAAGCCTTCGACAAAGTACTGCACAAACGTCTAATTCATAAACTGGCCAATTACGGAATAAGCGGGCCTCTATTAAGCTGGATCGAATCCTTTTTGACAAGCCGACGCCAAAGAGTTGTTTTAGGAGAGCACCAATCGAGCTGGAGCGCTGTCAGGAGCGGGGTACCTCAAGGATCTGTTATTGGGCCGATTCTTTTCATATTATATATTAACGATCTCCCAGGCTTATTAGAAAACAAATGTAAAATGTACGCAGACGACACAAAAATAATCAGCGAAATTGACCACATGTTTGCACCGACAGACAACTTAAGGCTGCAACGAGACATCGACAAAATAACAGAGTGGACGAACACTTGGTTAATGCGCCTAAATATTGAAAAATGTAAAATAATGCATACTGGTAAACGTAACCCTCAATTCAAATACTCAATGCAAAAATACGAATCACAAACAGAACGTATCCAAATAACTAAAACGGAATGCGAACGAGACCTCGGTGTACTAATCTCTAACGATATGAAACCTAGCTGCCAATCCAACAAAGCTGCTTCGAAAGCTAACAGCATTTTATCAATGTTAAAAAATACATTTGTATATAAAGACGCAGCTCTGTGGAAAAAATTGTACACTGGGTTTGTTAGACCCCATCTTGAATTTGCTGTCGCTGCTTGGAATCCATACTTAACTAAAGATATAAATTCATTGGAAAAAGCTCAGCAAAGGGCAACAAAAATCCCTCATATGCTTAAACAATTCGATTATCCTACGAGATGCACTAATCTAGGCCTTACTACACTATCAACCAGAAGACTCAGGGGTGACCTGATTCAAAAGTTTAAACTCGAAAACGGTCTAGAAATTATCGACTGGCACATACCACCGATCTGTTCAATGCCACGTGGTGGACACAGAGGTCACTTCAGAAGAGAAATCATCCGTTTTTGTAACCCGCGACACAACTTTTTCAATAACAGAATCGTAAACGAATGGAACAAGATACCAGACGATATAATAAAATCTAAAACAGTCAACGAATTTAAAAACAAGCTGGACACGTACTGGAAAAACTGCTATAGGACGTCATCTACTGATGACGTGCTCCGCATGGTTTAGGCCATGTCGCAGTTTAAATACTACTACTACTACTACTAAATGGATTAACTTATCTAGTGTAATTTCATAGAGTTAATTTTTAAGGCTTTTTATTTTCTGATTTATTTTAACTACCAACAAATAAGTTTTTTCTATTACTTTTATCTAAATTTCTAATTTTTGACCTGAAATCCGTAAACTGCGACCTATGAAACCCAAATTTTATTTCTTTACGTAGAACAATTAATTCATAGAATAATTTTTATTGAAAAATATAATTGAATAAAATTTAGAAAAAAAATAATATATCATTTATTCTAGTTTTTTGTTTCATAGAAAAATTAATTTATAGTTTTTAGAAAAATCTAATTGAATAAAATCAGGAAAAAAATCAAAAATATTTTCATTATATTAAATTTTCAAGTGTAAAAATAATTTGTTCAAAACACTTTAAAACATCCTTATGATTCTGAAAGAGGAGAAAAAGTTCTGCTTGGCAAATTGTTTTTCTAAAGGTCTGGACATATGAAAACCCTAAAAAAACCGCTAAAGACCGGAAAAGTAGAGGTTTAGACCGGATTTTTCAAAGCACCCTGAATATTTATTTTTAAAAATGTTTTTTAGTGAAAGAAACAAAATTTTTAAATACAGTTTTTATAGGGTTTTCACATGTCCAGACCTTTTGAAAAATAATTTGCCAAGCGGAACTTTTTCTCCTTTATCAGAATCAAAAGCGCTTTGCAGAGTGTTTTAAAGTGTTTTGTACAAAATATATTTACACTTGAAAAATTAATATAATGAAAATTTTTTTTCAGACTTGTGCGTAAGTCAAAAAATAAAGTCATTTTTAAGTCATTTTTTGGTTAAGTCAAAGATTTGACTTGACTTAAGATTTTTTTTTTTAAAGTTAAGTCATTTGACTTGACTTGACTTAGAATGACTTGAATTTCAAAAAATTTAATTTGTGTTTTCGAAGGAATTTGATAAAAAAATCTTCTAATTAATTTTCTAATATTTACAACATTAAAATTTAAAGAATCATAATTAGGATTGGATGCTTGTTACCCGTTTTATATTGACTTTCCCAAAAAAAATTCAAGTCATTATAAGTCAAGTCAAGTCAAATGACTTAACTTTAAAAAAAAAAATCTTAAGTCAAGTCCGTGACTTGACTTTGACTTTGACTTAGTGACTTACGCACAAGTCTGTTTTTTTTTTAATATAAAAATTGATGTTTATTAAAATTGAAGTTTTTAGAAAAAAATATATAAAAAAAAAAAGGTATTTAAAAATATATAAAAAAAGGTATTTTATAATATTTAATGCGGATTACACGAGGTGCTGTTTTTTCGCTTTTTTGACGGGTGCTGTTTTTAAAGAATACCGCTTGACTCGATCAGAATTTACTTAATAAATAAATAAATAAAAATGTTTCAAAAAATATAAGCCAAAATAAAATTATTTTGTAATTAAAATTAATTATTTATATGATTTTTTTGATTTTAGTTTTGATGGAAAAAAAAAATTTGAAAAAAGATTCAATTTTAGGAACAACAAGCAAAAGAAGTCCTAAAAAGAGTCGAAAAAAACCCTCCGGTTTTTGAGTGTCAAATAAAAATTTAATCAAATTCGTGTAACTCAGCCAAATAACAAAACCAAAATTTATAAATTAATAAAACTTTGACCTTGTATAATTAAGTATACACTCACTAAGAACACACGCAAAAACTTACTAATTATTATATTTAATATTCTTTATTATCATTTTTTTTAATGCGGTATTATTAATCGATCTCTTACATTACTTAAACGATCACTTAATAAAATATATTATTTTATTTTTTCTATCTATAATATTATTTATTCGATTAATTTGATTAATTAGCTGTCTCTAATAATAAATATTTATGTATCCTGAGTTTTTTTGTCACTAAATTTACTGAAGATGAGTATGATTATGATGAATATAGCTCTTAACTTAATTAATGAAAAGTTGAAATTATCTCTTGATTTAATTTAATTATCTCCTGTGAGAGTTTTTTTTGTGGATATTTAAAGATGATCTAATGTGATCTAAGTTTTATCAAAGTATTGAAATGTCTGATAGTGAGTATCGAGTAGTTGATGACTATGTAACTTCTGAATCAGAATCTGAAGACGAGGTTCAAGAGTCCAATAAAAAGAAAAGAACCAGGAAGAACTGGATCTATGAGAGAACATTCGACGATCAAGAAGCATCCAAAGACTGGTTAGATAATGAAAAGATTTGGTCTTCTCTGAAAAGTAGTGAAACTGAGGCCGGTTTAAGAGTTGATTATCGATGCAACCTAGTTAAGAGAAAAGGACCTCAATGCGAAAGATAACAGAAGTAAGGGAAGAAACTCCACAAGAAACAGTTATACCAACAAAAAAGAACAAAAAAACAATTGATAAGGAAGCTGAAAAAGTAGTGCAAGCATCATCCAGCAGTGATATAAGTAAGAAAGTAGAAGCTCCTCTAAAGAGAGGTAGAGGTAGACCAAGAAAAAACTTATAAGATATTATTTTATTTGAAATTTTTTGAAATTTTTTATAGTTCTTTTTTTTTTAAATCAATTTAATAAATAAAAATAAGAGATACTTTAAGTAAAATTAGTTGCTGTTTTATTTAATTTAGGAGACAGATTAATAAATATAAGTTAAGGGTATTTAGTAAAATAAGAGATAGAAAAATATTAGTAATCGATTAAATACCACCCTTTTTCAATTAGAAATTTTTAATTGATGATTTAGAAGATGATGATTTAAAAGAATTTAAATGCAGCAATTTATTAAAATTGCTTTCAATAGTATTGGCTACCTTTAAAACCTACACCCGGTTGTTTTTTTCATTTTTTAATTATTTTCTTTAACTAAATAAATTTTTCTACAACCCAAAAACATTTTTAATTTTCTGATAGAGAATTTAATTCTCTTCAAGTCTGTCTAGTTTTCAGGCTCTAGAGCTTTTGAAATTTATGAAAAAATTTCACTTTTCTCCAATTTTCGGGTGCCTCTCCTGTATATTTTTGTTAAAAAATTAGAATTTTTATAGTTTTTCTAGGGTTTTTGAGGGCAAAAAACACGAATATGCGGTTGGTTTTGGCAAAAAATTAAAAATTAACATAATTGACTAAGGGACCCTAAATGTACATGTTGATATTCAGTGTAAATGAGTAGAAATATAAATTTTTTGTTGAAAAAAGACTATTTTTTATGAAAGCTGACATGCTCTTTTACAAATGACAAGCCTTGTGCTTGAATTAAGAAAAAATAATTTAGTTGAAATAGAAAACAAAAATTAAATATAAGCTAGAAGCTTCAGTCTAAAAATAGTTTAAAAAAAAAATTAATTTGAAAAATTTGGTAAAAATTATTAAAGAATCAAATTCATTGATATCAATTTTTACCATATTATAATAAATTTTCCCTTATTTCATTCAAAAAAAAAAAAATTTGTCCTCAAACTTTATTTTGCATTAATTTTTTTGTATTTTTACAAAAACTAATAATATCTTCTACTTGTATTTAAGTAATTTAGATGAAACGATAACAAATACTTATAGGAAAAAAGAAAAATTTCAATTACACAAGTAGTATATATTATTAGTTTTTGTAATTTTGGATAACTCAAAATAGATTTTAAATATGTCTGAAAAATTTTCAAAATAAACATTTTGGATGAATCAATTAAAGATCAATGAGAGAAAAAAGATTTTTTTTTTAATTTAAAATATTAAACATTTAATGGTCAATTAAAAAAAGAAACAAAAAAGTTTTTTTCATCATTTTCTGTGAGTTTTTAATTGATTAAATTTTGATTATGTAATTTTGATCATGAATTTTAAATTGTCTTTGTTTTCTTTAAAATAATCAAAAGAATTAAATCAAGATACTAAAAATATAAAGCTTTAATTTTATTACATAACAAAAATACAAGTCCATTTTTTTCTCACAGTTAGGAAAAATTTCTCATCAGATCAGTTTTGGCATTCATAAGAATTTTAAAAGCCTCAGTGCTATCAGGATGAATATTTTTGTCAGGATGCAAAAGTTTAGCCAATCTTCTAAATGAATTGTTGATCTCTTCTTTGCTGCAGCCCATTTTCAGACCCAAGCGCTCAAAGTTGTCTTTGGAGTTTTTCAACCGCTGAATGGCCTCTATTTGGTCTTTGCTCAAAATAGTGTTTGTCTGCTTTATTTTGCCGCCATTCTCAAAAGTGCTGACAATTTCAGTGAGAAGTGTTTCGAACATTTCATTGATGCCGGCGCCAGAACTTGCCGAAGTCTCAAAATAGTGAAAGCCTTTGGACAAAGCCCAAATTCTGGCGTCTCCCTCATCAACAACTCTCTTTCCTCTGTCTATCTTGTTTCCACAAACAACAAAGGCAATGTTCTCTATAGATTCACTGTTAGTTTTAAGCTCCTGTTTTATTTCTCCTATCCAATTTTCCAAGCTTTCAAAGCTCTTTTTGTCGGTGACGTCAAACACTAGAATAGCACCTTGGGTGTCTTTGTAAAATTCGTTTCTTATTTGGTCGAAAAGTGCATGGCCAGACATGTCAAATATGTTGACTTTGAGCTCCAGGTTGTTCAGATTAACTTTGGTTACACCATAGTCGATGCCAATTGTTTGCAAATACTTGGCGACAAACCGCTTCTCGCAATATCTTTTTATGATGCAACTTTTTCCCACTTCGCTGTTGCCAATACTTATGACTTTGATTCTCAGGGACTTTTTTACTTTGGACATTTGTTTCTCGGGTGGTTTAGCATTTATAATGAGCGAAATAGAAGAGGCGAATTTCAAGAATATGCATTAAGTGTTAACCGCTGTTGTCATGGTTACTAAAATATGCACGATTTGTTTATTGGATTAATTACAAATGGATAATGTTTGCCGAATACAATTCAGCGATCAAAGCCATGGTGAACTTAAAAGGTAATTTGGATCAGAATTTGAAAAGTTTTTATTTTTAAATAAAGTGTTGATAAAAGAATATTTTTAAATCACGGTATCATAATTTCTTTTAATTTTTATTGATTTATAGAATATTTCATAATGTTTTTTTTGTAAAAATGAATTTTTTTTTTATTTTTGATTAGAGAGAATATCAGAAACCATGAAAAAAAAGTAGCTAAAATAAGTTGAACAATGGCTTTTCAAATAGAAATTGAAATTATATGTTAAAAAATCATGTAACATTATTTTTGAAAAAAGATTTATTATGACAATGTAAAAAAAGAGAAAAAATTTCTCTGGTAATTTTACGTGAATTTTCTTTGTAATAAAAAAATGAATTTACGTAATTTTCAGAGTTGTATAAAAGTAACAAGTCAAGTGCAAGTCAGACTTTGACTTGTTACAAAAATTTTTGAAAAAAGTCAGAATTTTTACTTATTTTAAGAATAGAATTAAAATATTTAAAAAAAATAATAAGTATTGAATTTTTTTATCCAGGAAAAAATAAAATTATATGTTTAAATTTCTTTTTCAATTTAAATATTGAGACATGATTTTTTAAACAATTCACATAATTGTGATATTCTTTTTAAGTGAATTTATTAACGTAAATTACACACAAATTTACATTTTGATCACAAAAATATTAAGTGTACTCTTTGTGATCAAAAATTGATCACCAAAATTTTTTTTTGATCACATGAAATTTTTTTTGTTGAAATCAAAAATTTTTTTCATTCTAGAAATTTCAAAATTTTAAAATTATGTTAATATTGAATGAATTAAAAGAAACAAAAAAAAATTGCAACTCACCATAATAAACTATAAAATTTGAAATATATATAAGATTTAAAAACCGTAAAAGAAAAGGTAGTTTTTACAAAGAAATTGCTTTGGCCCCAGTAGAATCGTCCGATGTAGCTAAATTAGCTGCAAAAAAAGCATTAAGCAAACAGTCAAAACCGGTGCATTTGTGGTGAATTTATGAAAAATGAAAAGGGTGTTAAACTGCACATGTCAGAAAAACACAAAGAATAATTAAGATTTCGTCTTATTTTATTTTGAAAATCGAGACTTAGAATTTTTTTTTTAAATTGCTAATAAAGTTTGATATATTTTAAAAAATTTTTCTGATCACCAAAAAAAATTTATTTTTCATAAATTAGAGGCTTTTTTGATCACGAAATATGTAATAATTGATCACTGATCACATTCTGGACATGACCCTTATTTTCTTCTGCTAGCAATTTTTTTTTATCTGATTGTAAAATTATGTTTATGATAGTACAATTTTTTCTTTTGATACCAAAAATAAAAGTATAAAAAAAAAACCGAAAATATTTTGATAAAATTTTATTCATATTAAGTTTGAAAGGAAGAAAATAGAAACTAGAAATGTTTTAAAAATTTTAAAAAAAACAAGTCATGATTTTGACTTGTTACAAAAATTTTTGAAAAAAGTCAGAATTTTTACTTATTTTAAGAATAGAATTAAAATATTTAAAAAAAATAATAAGTATTGAATTTTTTTATCCAGGAAAAAATAAAATTATTTGTTTAAATTTCTTTTTCAATTTAAATATTGAGACATGATTTTTTAAACAATTCACATAATTGTGATATTCTTTTTAAGTGAATTTATTAATAAAAAACAAAAATATTTGTGCTTAAAAAAATTTTAGAAATAAATTAAACAAGATACAAAAAATATAAAAAATCAAGATATAAAAAAATCTATGACTTGTAATTTTCCTATTTTTGTAACAAATCAAAGCCATGACTTGTATTTTTTTGAATTTTTATTACTAGTCAAGACTTGCTATTTTCAAAAAATATTTTTCAAGTCCAAGACATACTTTGACATGTTCTTGACTTGTTAAGACTTTTTTTTAAAAAAAATTACGAAAAGGCAAAAAGAAATTGCGCTTTTGGCGTTCAATTTCATTTCAATTTTTTGGACATTTTTTTTTTTACACAAATTTACATAAAATCTGATAAATTTACGTTTTTTACAATATTTTACGTAAAATTTAGTAAATTTAATATTTTTTTCGTAAATTATCGTAAATTACTAAATCCGGAACACCACTGTAAATTTACGTAAAATTATCAGAAATCCACTTGTCAAATCGGCACTGTATCTCAAATGAGAGATGGGATCTAAAACCCAAAATATTAGGAAATATTTTTGCTAATATTTTTTTGAATTTTAACGCGTCATACCTACGTGTTTAAACTCATCTGCAAATGAGTTAAAACGCGTTACTCTATGCATTTTTTGAAAAATTTTTCCCATTTAAAAACGTGACGCCCTTTTTGCGTCTAAACGCAATTAAATCAAAAAGTAAAATCGCATTTAAACTTGATTATTTTTTTTGTAAAGTTCACGAAATTCAAAACTTTAGTGCTATCTGAATTTCACATTTTTGACTCAAAATTCGTAATCCACGCCCTCAAAAACCTCAGAAAAAAATTTTTTTGAAGGGGACAAAAAAAAAATTTTCTACACCCAGGGTTCCAAAAATAGCAAACTTTTTAAAAAGTTGTTGTTCTTTAAGATTCAAAATCTCAAAGATAAAACTTAAATATAATAAAAAAGTATATATGTTCTGAAGAGCTGAAGAGCATTAAATTCTCTACATGCTAATGTAATTTAGAAAAAAAAAGGGTGTGGCGGTTTTTTGTTGGCTAAAAAAAGGAAAAAAATGTATTATTTCTGGTTTAAATCGTATCTCCTCCGAGGGATCAATTATGACCCAACTTTTTTTTTTTTTAAAAATCTAGACAAAATTCTGAACAAATCTATGGTTTTACTTTTTTACCTTACTTCTTTATTTTTCTTAAAAAATCTCTTCAAATCATGTGATTTTTAAAAAATTTGTACATTAATATTCTATTGATATTTTTTTTCTAAATTTTAGTAAAACTTACCTAAGTATAAATAAAATTTCGTGAAATATGCCTAAAAAATCGAAATATAATCAATCTTGTGTTAGTAACTCAGGAGTTTTCGGCCATTTATCTACAGTCACCATCTCTTCTTCTGCGAAAAAGTCTTCATTTTCCGATTCATTAGATTAACACAAGATTGATTATATTTCGATTTTTTAGGAATATTTCCTTTATTTTTTTCTAAATTACATTAGCATGTAGAGAATTTTATGCTCTATCAGAATAAATATACTTTTTTAGTATATTTAAGTTTTATCTTTGAGATTTTGAGTCTTAAAGAACAACAACTTTTTATAAAGTTTGCTATTTTTGGAACCCTGGGTGTAAAAAATTTTTTTTAGCCCCCCCCCCAGAAAAATTTTTTTATAGGTTTTCGAGGGCGTAGATTACGAATTTTGAGTTAATAATGTGAAATTCAGATAGCACTAAAGTTTTGAATTACGTGAACTTTAATGTTAATTTAAATTTTTTAGACATACTGTACAAAGCTTGTATTATTAATATATTTTAACCTTTTTCTTTTCAAAAAAAGAGAAGAGAAGATGTCTTAATCATCATGTCTTCTTACGATAATGTGTTTTCTTTTTATTTAAGTTTTAAATCCCTTCTCCAAATATGTTCCTTCATACACGATGTTAATTTACGTGCCTCTGCATAGGCGATGAAGTCGTCCCTCTTTGAGTGTGATGATATATTAATTAGCATTACCAGATACATTTTGTAGAACAAATTTATTTCAAGGACATGAACCACCCCAAAATTAAATTTTGTTACTTTATCTAAGACTATTGAGTGTGCTAATTTAAGTGTTCCAAATTTAAATTTTTTGAATTATTAAACTATTAAAAATATTAAAAATGAATTTAGTTCAAAAAACTGAGATTTTTGTATACCGTCTCAAGTATTTCGCACATTAGTGTTCATTTTTACTATTTTTATCAGAAAATTTTAAATTTTAAGCTTGAAACACTTAAATTAGGGCAAAATGTAATTTATTGTACATTTTTATATTTTTACATTTTTGAGTGAAGAAAAAAAAATCTCAAAATCAAAAAATCTCAAAAAAATTTTCATTCAAGAAAAGTAATAATAAATTCGCTGTTAATTAATTGGGATTTTCAAAAAATTATCCTTGGTTTTTACATTTAAATTTTTCTAAAACTCCTTTTCAAGTAATTGCGAATTTATTGTTACTTTTCTTGAATGAAAATTTTTTGAGATTTTTTTTCTTCTCTCAAAAATGTAAAAATGTAAAAATGTAAAAATATAAAAATTTACAATAAATTACATTTAGCCTAAATTAGCATACTCGATAGTCTTAAACAGACTTGTTTATAAGTCACAGTTTTGAGTCTAAATCATAAAAATTTAAGTAAAAGTTATGACTTGCACCAAAATTTTTATCAATATCTGCTTCATTTGGACCAGTTGAAAGAATTTTTTCATAATCTGGTTACATTAACAGACCACATAGATCAAGATTAACAGCCAGGAATTTGGAAGCAACTACTTTATTCGTATCAAATATGGATTTATTAAATCATTGACTTGACTTAAGACTTGTGCATAAAAACAAGTCTCCCCTAACTATTATTTTAAATAAAAAAATAAATATAAAAAAACAAGTATGGTCTTAAATAAAGAAACAAAGAAAAAAAAATGAGACTTGATGGCATAAAATTAATAACTTTTTTTAAAAATTTCGAAAATAAATCTTTAAACTTTACATTTGCATTTCTAGACGGAATTGGCTGATTAAATACAGACATAACGAACTTTCAGAATTTCTGGTCATATTATATGGTTGTAAGGTGAAAACAGGGTCAGGAAGTCAGAAATGCTAAAATAAGGTATTTTAGGTTTTTCACTTCTACCAGCTTTCCAATATATAATCAAGTCAAATCGACTATTGAGTTATATTTCCTAGCTCTTTAGCTAACTATAGAGGGGTCTGTGATACATAAAATTATTCAGATCCTGAGATACAGGGCTTCAAGTACAAAATACTTTAAAAAGCGTCTAACTTTGCCTGTTATTTTCCAAAGGTAAGAAATTTTCAAAATTATAAAACTTGGTGATCTTATGTATTTTTGCGTCTGTTGTAATTCTATGATATCTGTTTTGTTATATTCATCAGAGTTGTTTAAAAGTCACAAGTCAAGTCCAAGTCCGGACTATTTTTTTCTTAAGTCTGAGTCAAAGACTTTTATTTTATTTTTGAAAAAAAAAGTCCAAGTAAATTTCAAAGTCCGGACTTGGAGAAAAAAGAAATGGAAGAGGACTTTTTTTAAAAAATAAAACAAAAGTCTTTGGCTCGGACTTGAGAAAAAAAAAAGTACGGACTTGGACTTGACTTGAGACTTTTAAACAACTCTGATATTTCTTTTAAAAAAATTAATTTGGGACTTTTAAAAATTTAAAAATTAATTATACAATTTTTCAAAAAATAAATCTAAAAAAAACTTGCATTTTGGATATTTGATGAAAATAAAATGTGTGGCCTTGAAGCTAAAAATAATAAAAAAAATCTTGTTTAATTCACTTATTTATTTAAAAATCTCAGCTTAGCTACAAAAGAATTAAGTTTTAATTTATATTTAAATTAGTTTTAAATTAATTTAGATCAAAAAAATTTATTTAGGAATCCAAATATAAAAAAAAAATTTAAAAACTAAGTCTAGTTGCATACAAAAAAAGAGGCTTTTAAAAATTCAGTATGGTCAATATCTAGATTGATTTACTTGTAAATAAAAAAAATTCTATTCAAAATTGTACAATTTTACAAAGAAATGATACAAAAAAATTTTGTAATTAATTTTTAGTTGCTAGCTTGGCTCTTTGCGCTCTAGTTAGCACTCTTTGTCCCGAGACTCTCTTCGCCTCTTGATTAGATTCTTGAGTTACCTCTTTTGCCTTTCGACCTCTTCTTCCTTTTGTCAACGTATTCTTATTTTCCCCATCTTCACTACCAATTTCATCGCTCTGTTTTGCCTTTCGTCCTCGTTTGCTCTTCAACAAGACCACTTCTTTTGGCTTCACAACTTCTTGCTCTTCAATTTGATCCTCTTCTTTCTTTTCATCCATTCCATTTTCTTTTTTTTCTTCCATTTCTATTCTTTCTTCCATTTCATTTCTTTCTTCCATTTCTTTTCTCTCTTCCATTTCTTTTGCTTTCATCTCTTCCATTTCTTTTGCTTTCATCTCTTTCATTTCTTTTACTTTCATCTCTTCCATTTCTTTTACTTTCATCTCTTCCATTTCTTTTGCTTTCATCTCTTCCATTTCTTTTGCTTTCATCTCTTCCATTTCTTTTTTTTCTTCCATTTCTTTTCTTTCTTCCATTTCTTTTAATTTTTTCTCTTCCATTTCTTTTGCTTTCCTCTCTTCCATTTCTTTCCTCTCTTCCATTTCTTTTAATTTTTTCTCTTCCATTTCTTTTTTCTTTTCCATTTCTTTCCTCTCTTCCATTTCTTTTAATTTTTTCTCTTCCATTTCTTTTTTCTCTTCCATTTCTTTCCTCTCTTCCATTTCTTTTAATTTTTTCTCTTCCATTTCTTTTTTCTCTTCCATTTCTTTTGCTTTCATCTCTTCCATTTCTTTCCTCTCTTCCATTTCTTTCCTCTCTTCCATTTCTTTTACTTTCTTCTGTTCCATTTCTTTTTCTTGTCTTTTAGTCTCAATCTCTAGCTCCATCTCTTCTTTATCATCTTTAATTTTTTCTTCTTTCTTTTCCTCTCTCTCTCCTTGCTTCACTGTCTCTTTCAATGACAAATCATCACTTTCATTTTTGATCGAATCATTAAAATCAGTTTGTATAGAAATTTCTTTGCATTCATAGACCTCATTTTCATCCATGTCAATATTAGTGTTCTCTTCATTGGCCAACTTCTTTTCGTCATCTTCAGTCACCTCAAACGGAATGGTATAGTCTGGATTTTTTGACTCTTTCAGAGCCTCATCTTCCAACACATTATTCACACTTTCTTCTTCAATTGATTCACATTTCTCTTCTATATTAACTCGCTTTTCTTTTACTCCATCTTCTATCTTTGCTTCAAATGATGATTGCACTTGACTATCCTCTTCAACCATTTCATTCTTCTCTTCAGACACCTTCATATCTTTGAGGTCAGATTTAAGAACTGATTCAATTTTTTCAGTGTCTAAATTTAGATGCACGGGCTGTGCAGAGCCGTGTGATGGACCATTTACATTGACCACTATTTCTAGCTTGAACGATTTAGTTTCGCTCTCACTCTTATTTTTGTCTTTGAGCAAATATTTCAGCAAATTGTTGGGATCAATAGTTCTAACTTTGAGGTCTTGTTCGCTCAGTTTTTCCTCTTCCTCTTCAATTTTGTCTCTGTTGAGCAAATGTTGGAGCAGCTTGGGAGTCATGAGTACACAGCCGGATTCCATTTCATTCAAAAAACTCAATCGACTAGCCGACTGATTAAGTAGCTTGATTGACCTGCGCTTAATTGACTTGGCACAGTCGACAGTTCGTGATAGCTTTTTCTGATCAAGTAGAGTTGGCCGACGTGCAGGTGTATGAATGTTAGAAGGGTTGTTGAGTCGGGAATTGAAGCTTGGCTTGAAAGTTGATGGGGTCTTGGGCAAAGGAGCTTTTTGAGTGTTTAGAGTGGGGCCGGTCTTGGCAGAAGGGAATCTGTTTGATGAAGGTGTTGTGGGAAGTCGATGGATTAGTGTTTTTGGCAATTGATTAGTTGATTTGTTCATGGAGCTGTTGAAAGAGCGGGCCGAGTTGGTGGCCGACATGAAGCGGCTTGTTGGAGTGTTCAGCGATGGAGTTTTGGGGGTGAATTTATTCGAGAATCTAGACTGGCTGTTCATGGGTATTTTGGAGCTTGAGCGAGGTGTTTGAGACAATTGGGGAACCCGGGATTTGAGTGAAGGGGTTTTTTGGCTGAAGGTTGGCACTTCTGCAGGGTTCCTAGATACTGAGCTCATTTTTTGGCGAAAATATTTTTTGTTGACAATAATAAATTGTTTATTTTTGTACTACTGACTGAAAAAAATCGTTTTTTGAAAAAGGCGGTTGAATGCAATTCAACGGTTATAGTATTTTATTATTATAATTAGGCATTCATTTTAGTCAAGTAGTTTAAAAAGGTCAAGGATGAATCCAATTTTTTTGTTCAATATTAACTTAACTAAAAGTCAATGGTTGCAAAAATGAAAACTAATGTGGTCAGAGCAAACAGGTCCGTTTGGCGAGCGGTTTTTTGCTGTCATTAGTTCGGCCAAAAATTATGACTTTGCCATTTTTAGCCTTTTCAAAAATATTCTCAAAAGGTATTCAGGCATGGACGTTAATAATGGCCCACTCTTTTTTAATAAAAACAACATCTTTTTTTTTAAACCAATTATCTTTTATTTATTTTTTTTTCTTTCATAATAAAAAATATCTAATCTAATAAAACATAGATAAAAATAATAAGAAATATATAATTTTAATAAAAAAATACTCAAAAAAGAAGATAATTAATTATTTCTAACATTTGTTTTTGCAATACCAATATCTTCTTTTAAGCATTGGAATGTTGCATTTTGGACAATTTTGTTGATCTACACTTTCTGATGATTGACTTTTGGCTTTCTGTTTTTTTGTAACTTGGAGAACAAGCTCATCATCGTTAGCATTTTCTCCTTGTTGTTTATTGTATGCATTAGCTGTTTCTGATTGTGGACCTCTTTTTTTATTGCGTTCAATTGGTAAATCCATTCCAATAGAGTCAAAGCTGCATAATTACATATAGCTTTATAAGAAATAATTGACAATCAAAAATTTGTGAGTAATAAATGATGTTCAATTATAAATTTAGATAATTTTTAATAAAAAAGAAGCTCACTTATTAAAATAAGTGTTAATTTATTAATTATATTGTTTGATTATTGATTAAAATGTATTTTTATTAGAAGAAAGGATTCTTAATATATTTGTTAATCATCAATTAAATTAGATGTTGTGTTTAATAAAAAAGAGTGGATTTTATTATTTTTAATAATATTTTTATTAATAACGAAGGTATTAAAATTAATTGCTCTTCAGGCATGGCCTATATTTCTTTCGTCAGCTAATTTTCAGCTAATCTTCCTTTTACCAGTTGATTGATGATGCCCGAGACGATTTTATTAGAAAATAAATCTATAAAAAATTAGTGCGAAGAATTTGGAGGTCAGTTGATGCTTATTATAAAGGATCAACTTATGGTGAAGTCCAAAAGGCACATTTTTCAGGTAAAACTAAGGCAACTCATCAACAACATTTAAAAATAACAAATTCATTGCTATAATTAATTGAATGTATTTTTTTGGGTAATAATTGAAAAATTTTCAAAATTTTTTTTTTTTCAAAAAATGGACTCTTTTTGAGCGATTATAAAAATTTTTAAACTAAATAAATAAAAAAAGTAAAACCATCATTTTGTTCAGAATTTTGTCTAGTTTCAGAATTTGTATAAAAATATATAGGTTAAGAGGTTTGCAAAAAAGTAAATCCCGAAAAAGTTAAAAAATGTCAAAATTTTTCCGATTTTTTTCCGAAAAAATTTTCAATTCTTTTTTTTTCAAGATAACCAGCTCAGAATATAGAGCATTTAATTCTCTATCAGAAAATGTGTCGATCGAGTAGATTCGATTGATTAAATTCTGAGATAAAAAAGCTTAAATAAGATATACTTTATATATGGCTGTAAAGATTCGGTAAATTATAGATTTTCCCCGTTTTAATTTTTCCCCCTTTAAAATTTTCCCTGTAAAATTTTCCCCTTTTTTATTTTTCCCTCTTTTTATTTTCCCTGTGTAAAATTTTCCCCGTGTAAAATTTTCCCCTGTATAATTCTTCCCCTAATAGGAGGAGTTGTTGATTAGCCAATCAAAAATTAATTAATTAAAATAAAAAAAAAATTGTCATTGATATTTTATTGATAAAAAAAAGTAATAAAAATTAATTAAAGAAAAAAGATAAAAACGGAAAGAAATTACAAGCTTCGCATCGCCAACGAACGCTACCATTTGTATTGTTTTCTTTTCGATGAAATTTGTAATTTTTAAAAATCAGAAGATGTTTAGAAGGGTCTAAGTATTCTACTCTTTCCATTTTTAATTTTTTTTAAGTATTTTCAGTAATGTTCATGGCATTTATTATTTAAGTTTAATTCATCAAAGTATTTTTTTTTTTCATTTCAATCAATTATCATTTAGGTATTAAGCCGGAACATTTTGATTAAGATCAATTATTAAGCGTTCTTTAAGGTAAAGGAAATGGAGTATTAGAAAGATAAAAGATTAACTCAAAATTTAATTTTCTATTATTAATCTGCTTATTAATTCAATTAACTTTTGATTGGCTAAAATAAAAAAAAAAAAAACGGGGAAAAATTTACACAGGGAATTTTAAACGGAGAGAAATTTTTACAGGGGGAAAATTTATATAGGGGAATATTTATATCGGGGAATTTATTAAACGGGGAAAATATTAAGGGGGAAAAATTTAACGGGGAAAAACTATACAGAATCAAAGATTCAGACCCCCCTAACCAAAAAAAAAAATTTTTGACCCCCCCTAAAATTTTGGCTAAACTTAGGTTTTCATATACGTAGAATCCAAAAATGAGGTCGAAATCCATATCTGGAGATAGTGTGGAAGTTTTGCATCGCGCGAACTTTATATTCTAATTAATTTTTCTAACTTCTAATTTATTTTTTCCCAGCGAAAATTTTTTTTTTACCAGAAAATTTATTCATGTAAGCGGTTGTTGAACTATTTACTAATGTTCCATTTTCCTCAAGGTTGTGAAAATCGGTTTCCAAGTGGTTCTGAGCTTTTACCATGTGAACAAGTGCCTGAACGGGCAAACTTTCGCAATATTCCATGGACATTGGTAATGAATAGAAACTCATTGTGGACTTTTACTTATCGCTGCTACCAAGATGTAAGGCGGGTTAATGAATGATAAAAAAAATATACTTTTGAATATTTTATTAAGTAATTGTTGAGCTCTAACAATTTATATAGTTAGTGTAATAACTAAAATATCTCTCAAAGCACAAAGAATGGAATCATTATTTATACCCATGAGTTCGTGTCAAGAACACGGGCTTATAATTATGACAAGATGTGAGCTATTATATAAATGTTTATATCAGCATCTAGAAGCGTCTATCTTCTGAGATACGTGACAAGTATATTAATTCTTACTTATCATTGCGCATCAGCTGATGATCAAGTGATACGTAGAGTGTATTACATTCATTTATATTCTCATTATTTTTTCTTAATGTTAATTTTTTTCCACTGTATTTTATTCCAACAAAATTTACACAGAACCTTTTATAAAAACACCAGACTTTACGATTGCTCACCAATGAAATATTTCAAAAAAAAAAAATTAAGCTTAATTATTTGGATTCTTTGTTTTACTTTGCCACTCCGAAAATCAATCTACAATGTTGTACTTTAAACCGCAGAAGTGGTAATATTACAACATTTTACGTAATTCTACATCAAAAAATGTAAGATTACATAAAATTACATCAAATTTAGAATGTAATTATTAAGCTTACGAAAAATGATGTAATATTACGTAAAATTACGTCATTTCAAGTAAAACACAACCAAAATGCTTATAGCCAAAAAATTGTAATTTTTGAGACAAAAAATTTGATTTTTAATTAATTTTTTAGATTTTAAAAAATTTTTCTCAACTTGAAATTCTAAATTTTTTTACATCTTATTACATAATTTTACAAGTAATATTGTTAAAAAATTAAATAAAACGTAATTTTTTGTAATAAAAGGTAATTTGAGTAAAAAAAAATTTTGCTCAAAAAAAAGCTGCTGTCGATTGAGAAAATCGCCCATTATTACAGATTTAACTAGATAAAATTAAATGACTTGTATGGTGTCTTAGATACAAAGACTGTGATTTTTCTAATTTCATTTTTTACTGTAAGAAACGTCACTTTACCATTTGACATTACAAGCTACATATCCCGAAAGTAAACCATCTACCGAAAAATTCGCTTCAAAAATTAATATCTGGAGTGGGATATCATTCAATGGTGCTATGAGTTCAATTTAATTTTTTGAATAAAAAATTTAAAGTTAATATTGGAACTTATTCAAAAATAACATGAATGCTAAAATGTATAATATTAGCAGACTTTTTGGTGCCTTTTCGCGTATTACATTTTGATTATGGCTTAAAAAAAAACTAAAAAAAAAACTAACTTGCGATTTAAATCAATTTTGAAAGATAGATCACCCGATTTGAACCCGATTGAGAAACTGAGCTAAAACAATTTCCAAGGAAATCGAAGTGCAATAATGAGTCAGAATCTGTAAAGTAAATTTGCGAGTTTCAGGGATCTATTACATTAAAAAAAATCCATTTGAAAGAAAAATTAAAAAAATTTTCAAAGAAATTTTCTTAAAAAATTTTAAATATCTTATTTATTTATTTATTTATTTGTTTATCTGTATCAAGCTCTTTAAGATTAAAAAAAAAATAAAAAAAAATATTTTAGAATAAAAATAAATAAAAAAGAATAAAATTTAAAAAAAAATGAGCTAAATAAATAAAAGAGAAAGTTAAAAAAGGTATGACCAATTAAATACTAGAAATTTCAAATTTATATTATTAATTTTCAATTTTTAAAATTTGTAAAAAATTTAATTTAATTTAACACTAAAAGGTCCAAGGGGTTTTTTCCACCCTTTTTGACACTTCTTTTGCAATTTTTTCAATATATCAAATAATTTATGAAATTTTTTTTTCCATCAAATCTAAAATAAATCTGAAATTTAAAAATTTGAAAAGAGTCTAGAGGGTTTTTTGAACCCACCAGAAATATTTTTTTTTTGTAAAATAAATTGAAGACCAAGACAAAATTGAAGATTAATGATTAAATTGCAAAATCTTCTTGAATTAAATATTTCCTTTTATAAATTACACTTTTTTGAACCACATTTCGACTAAAGACACCTTCCAAGCGCTTGAACTTTCTAGAAATGCGGATGGTACCCAATCACTAGTCTTTGATGATGATGATAATGATTATAAGGAAAATGACGACTTTGATAATTATTTTGAAGATGAAATCAACTCTAGAAAGGCCAAATTTTTTTATACAATAAAAGTCCAAAGAAGCTGACCAAACTTTTTTTGACTTCATAACACATACAGAACCTTATCTAACCTTTGTCCCAATTGAAATCACTAAACTCCAATAAGCTATTAAAAATATTAAAGATACTGCAGCACCAAATATGATTCACAACCTTTCTTTAAAAAATATCCCAAAAAAACTCTTACCGAAATATTAAATTTTTTGATCTAAGTCTCAGCAAAGGAGTACATTTTACGGGTTCAAAAAACCCACTAGACTCTTTTCAAATTTTTATATTTTAGATTTGATTTG
The DNA here is from genome assembly GCA_010279815.1 of Brachionus plicatilis. Lineage (NCBI taxonomy): Eukaryota > Metazoa > Rotifera > Eurotatoria > Ploima > Brachionidae > Brachionus > Brachionus plicatilis. The sequence goes on from QEOQ01000221.1 coordinate 115,600, forward strand.
ATGGAAAAAAATGTCATAAATTATTTGATATATTGAAAAAAAAGCAAAAGAAGTGTCAAAAAGGGTGGAAAAAACCCCTTGGACCTTTTAGTGTTAAATTAAATTAAATTTTTTACAAATTTTAAAAATCGAAAATAATTTAATAATTAATAATATAAATTTGAAATTTCTAGTATTTAATTGGGCTTAAGTGAAGAAAATTTTGCTTAAAAAGTTCAGAAAAAAATTGAACTGAACCTATTTGGAACATGCTTTTTAAAATATTTTAAGTTACAAACTCTTTTAATTTTCAGCTTTAGTTTACAAGATTTGGTAAAATGAGCATAGATTTAGGCGTTTACTTTGGTGGCAGTTCAATGAGCATAGCCTTCTCAAAAGATGACAAACTTTCAATAATAGTCAACGAGTCCGGCGATCGTTCAACGCCGTCTATTTTAGCCATTGAGGAAAATGAATTTTCAGTTGGTTTGCCTGCCAAACAGAATAGAATTAGAAACTCGAAAAATACTATACTACACTCAAAGCAGTTCATATGCAAAAACAGCAGTCAAATCGATCAATCGATCAAACAAAAAATCGACTGTGAAGTAATTAGATAAATTTAAAAAAACAAAATTTAATTTAAATTAACAAAGTTTAAAGATTTGAATGAAAAAGAGGTTGTTTTTGAGGTTGAAAAAAATTCCCAACCGTACCAACTAAGTCTGACCGAAGCCATAGAACGGCAAATTAAATATCTAAATAGTACGAAAAAGTTTTTGTTATCAATTAAATTTTGACATTTTTTTTAAGATTTGGCCAAGACAAATCTTGGCGTTAAAGAGTGCCGAGCTGTTTTATCAATCCCGCTAAATTTCACCAAAGAACAGACAGAATTTTTGAAAAATTGTGCCGAAAAAAGCGGCTTCCAAGTCCTGAGAATGATTCGGAACCCATTTGCAGCATGCATGGCCTACGAACTTGATGATGACAACTCGAATGATTCGTGAGTACAAAAAAATATATTTTTTTTTCTTTAAACTAATTTAAAATTTATTAAATATAAATTTAAAAATTTAATAGTTAATTTTTAGTATTCATCCAAATTAAACTTTGTACAAGAATTATTTTAGTTTACCAAATGGGCGGAAATTCAATAGAATTAACGCTAATCAGTTTATCAAATGGACTGTATCGATTGATCGACTCAGTTGATCTAAAATCCGGAGGTGACCAGTTCACTGAAATAATCACCGAAATTTTAATTGAAGAATTTAAAAAGTATAATAAAATTTAAAAAAAAAAAATTTTTTTTTATTTTTTTTTTTAAGAAAGAACAAAGCTGATCCCAGAGGAAATAAGCGAAGTATGTTCAAGCTGAAGTCAAATGCCGAAGAGTTGAAGCACATTCTGTCCACTATGGAAAGAGCTCATTGCTCAATCGATGCCTTGTACGATGGAATTGACTTCGACTATCACTTGACCAGACAGCGCTTCGAAAGCGCTTGTACCAAAGTATACCAGCAAATACTTCAGCCAATTGATGACTTGCTCAAAAGAAATAATTTAAATGAGGAAAATATAGATAAGGTTGTATTGTGCGGAGCTGGCACTAAAATGTGCAGGCTTCAAACGCTTCTGAAGCAAAAATTTGGTGAGAGCAAACTGTTGAATTATTTGTCTCCAGATGAAGTAATAGCTCTGGGAAATGCCAAGCAATGTGCCATCTTGTTCAACAGCAAATTGAAAAAGTCAAGTGAAAATGATAGATTTTTTAAGAGTTTGTCTAGTCCGGTTTACTTACAAGTCGGAGATAGTCCTGATAGAATTTTGATAGCCAAGAAAAATACTCCGCTGCCATTAAAGCGAAACTTGAATTTAGAATTCGATTTAGCAGCGCCCAGATTGGTATTCCTGGAAGCTGATGATAAAATTTTGGCAACTGTAAGAAATCACTGTAATAACAATGGAGTAAAAGATAATTTTTTATTTTTTTTAAGATAAAGCTGGAAAGTTTTAAGAGTAAAGAAATTGGAATTTTGTTTCAAATTAAATTGTAATTTTATTTAAAGATGAAAATTTTTTTAGAATTAATTCCATTTTTTTTTTAAAGAAATGAAACAATTGAAATTTCGGTAACAGAGACCAATAGTAACGAAAGAATATCGCTGTTTTTAAATTCAGAGGAAAATCCTGAATAATAATATAATTTTTAGCTTTTTTTTTCTTGAATAAATAATATTATTCAAGCAAATATTTTTATTTGTATATAATTTACATATCAAACAATAAATTTAGGTATTTTTTTAAACTAATGCTATTAAAGACTACTGGATACCAGGTGAGATCCCATGAGGGTACAAGTGAATTTTTTGAGATAAAAGTTGCTTTTCTTTGGAAATATAATTTTTGAGTCTAATTATTAGATTTGAAGAATTTATAAGCAGTTAAAAATTGCTTATAGAGAAAAAAATAAAAGACATGTCAGCTAATATTTAATCAAAAGAACTCTCTAAAATAAATTATATAAAGGCAATTCATTAACTTAGAATAAGAAATTAATATCAAATTTAGGAAAGTTGATGAGGTCGAAATTTTTTATTTTTTTAATTATCTGAATTTTTCTTGTAAAGTTCAACTAAAATTGTTCTGAATTTCTTGTCACTTTTTATTCAATTTAAATCAAACTTTAATAGCTCAGTCGATATTTATTTTTTTAGTTTTAGACCATCTTGATTTATTTTGAACACCGGGTCACTAAATATTTATTTTTTTTTAAATCTTAGGTAAAAATAGTTTTTCAAATTAGTGCCCCATTTTTTGTAAATAAATATATCATGGAGAAGTTTGCGAGGTTTTTTGGTAGACTGTAGATTTGTCAATCAAACATAGTGAATTTGGTATAAGACGAAATTTTTAAAAGTCAAAATTTCCTTAAAATCATTAATTTGTCTTTTTGAGATGAAATTTTGAGTTAATTGTCAGCGAAATTTCCTTTCATCACACACTTGATTCTTTATATGATAAAAATTAAAAATGAGTATATTTTTTGTTAGCAGATAAATATTTTTTTAGTGTATAATTTAATTCATAAAAAAGAGATAAAAAATAAATATAAGTGTATAAACATTTTTCTTCAGAATATATTTATTTTTTTAGAAGAGACAATTAATTAAAACAATTACAAAATTAAATTACAAAAAAAATACAAACAAAGTAATTAACACACGACTTGATCTTGAACTGCTACTAGACTTGAAGCCAAAACAAGTTGATTTTGATTAGAAACATTAACGATTGAATAATTTACTATTTGAATCGTACTTACAAACTCTTGTAGAATTATCTACCTTTGAAAATAATTATTAATTTTAGTTTATATTTATCCCCTACAAAAATAATTTATCCACTTATTTTTTTATCTCCTTTTTATTAAAAAAATTATACACTAAAAATATATTTATCTCCTAACGAAAAACTAAGCCAATTAAAAATTAATGTCCTCTTAACTTCGGTTATCTTTTATTTGTTGGAACATTTTATAAAATAAAAATCTAAATAATTTTTTAGAAATAATTATTTTATGTTTTTGTAAAAATTTTGATAATTGTTTATTTTGAAATTGAATGAAAGCAATCAGTTTTTAAAAGTTCCAGTTAAGCAATTTTATCCCAGTTTTATTTAATTTTCCCAGATTAGGGACTTTTTTGTTCGAGTTTCCTAGAAAAAGAGCATTGTTTTATGATTTTCTCTCTTGGAAAATTTCTTTTTTTATGTTTAATTTCTATAGATTTTTGATAGATTTTACCACTTCCCCATATTTTTTTTAATCAAATTAGATTTTAAAAAAAATTACTCTCAAACTAAATAAAAATAAATTTTAACAAAAAAAATCCCAAATCAGGGAATATTAAATAAAGCTGTGACATACAAAAAAAAATTAATTTATAAAATTTTGTTTTCAAAATAGGTATAAGCTTTCATTTGAATTTATCTTGAATTTTCCATTCTAAAATTGAAAAGTAAAGTTTTATTAACACCTATCATATTATATATTAGAAAAAACATCAGAGGTATTATAATTTTTTTTTTAACTAAGGATATGAGGAGATATTAACTAACAGACCTGAGAGAAAAAATCGAAAAAAACAGATTGTAAACTTTTCGTTTTTTTAAATTCACAAAAATATTAATTGATACTAAAGTATAATTTATTTAAAAAAAAAATTGTCAGCGATTTATAAAAATATTTTGTTCTTATTTAAGAACATGCAAATAATGAGTGTGAAAGAAAAAAAAATATTGACAAAAATGAAATTCAAAATAACCAAAATAATGGATCAAGATATTTTTTTTAAAAATAAAAGAAATTCAAAATATTAAAATAATTTTTCATTTTTATCTGTATTGGAACAATAATAAACTCTTTTATTCAATTAAAGTTTGAAAGCAAAGTTTAAATTTTCAATTTTTTGTTAAATTTATTCAATAAAATGCTTATATTTGATTAATTTATGAATTTAAATTTGAAAAAAAAAATAACCTCTTGAAGAAATATCAGCTACGGAAATAAAATTTTTCACAAAAATAAATGATTAAAAATAAGCGTTTTTAATTTCACTAAAATATTTTTAAAAATTTTACAACTATTAATTAGATCTAGACATTTTCATTGGAATCATTATCATTCTGTCTTAGACCATCACTAAAAGAATTTTATTTTATTTATGATAGTTCTAATTAATTAGTGAAAATAAAAAATTTATTCTTTTTGCTCAAAATTTTATGGTCCTAAAAGTCAAAAATTCAAAAAAGTGAGTTCAAAAATTTGTTCGGAATTTTTTTTTCAGTTTTTGATTCTGCAAAAAATACAAATACAAAAAATGAAATACCAAAATGAAAATGTTTACGAAATCATATATTTTTTAATCTTAAAGGATACAACTAATAATTTCGGTGCTAATCTTCGAGGCGGGGGTAGCCAAAGAAATTATTCTTTTACCCCCCTAGAAAATTATATCTAATTTAAATGAGAATTTCCACCATTTTCGCTGTTGATGTGATATGGTTTCCGCTCTAGATGATTCAAATTCACAATCTTCATAATAATTATTTAGGTATCTTTTGAAAAAAAAATTTTTTTCTAATTTACTTTTTCTGATCAAGCAATAAAATGATGTATCACTGAAAAAATTAATTAATTTTAAATTTAAAATCTTTAGATAATTTGATAAAAAGTGCTTCTTTTACAATAAATTATATTTTCATAAATAATTACCGAAATTAAACAAACAAAATTTCCTTAAATTTTTAAAATAATTAAATTTAACATTTAAAAGTAGATCTTTACAACAAATGACTAACCTCGTGTTCAAATAAAACAAATTCAACAAAAGAAAGCTTGAGCAAAAAAACTAATTCAATTTATAATTATCACTTGTAAATAAATAGCTCAAATTTTGACGTGATTCAAATCAATAAAGCAAATAATTTGTTTAAAGAACGTGGCTTAAGTGAGAAAATTTCAATTATTTAATAGAAAACAAAAAGCCTAGATTAGTTAATAAAATTCACTTTTCAAATGACAATTTAAAATAGTTTAAATTTTTTCTATATTTTTTTTGTACTCTCTTATTCTAATTTTATTTTTACTTCTCCTGAAGGAGATTAATTAAATTCAAATAAATAAAACAACAAAAATTCATTTAATGTTCCATTTTATTTGTCATTTATAAAAGGTAAATTTTTGTTTCATTTAGCAGCTTAATACCTTTATGTTTGTAAATCTGATTAAGCAATTATTTATGAAAAAAAAAAATCTTAAACTCGTTCCTTGGAGCTTTGCTTTGCAAAATAATATTTGTCTTTAAAATAAAATTACTTTTCTGAATCCAGAACTCAGACAAATTTGCCCAAAATTTTAATTTTCAAAAATTCAAAACAAATAGCAGTCTTTTAATAAAAAATAGAATTAATTTTTTTTTTCATAAACCCCTGTTTGAAAAGGATTAAATTCGTGAAACTTTTAATAGATAAAGATAGCGGGAAGCAAACAGTCCTAAGTCCGCTATTTTGTGCCAAACAAATAAATGAATGATGGATACAGGCCACATCCAAATGGTTGCTTGGTCTTTCAAAATTTAGCAAAGTGATCAATACTGGACAGCTTAATTAAATTTAAACAGCTAAGACAAACATTTCATTTTCTACTGCTGGTCCAATTTGACATCTTTTAATATGCAAATTAAGAGACAAAAATCGGTAGACTATGTACACATTTTGTTTGTTAAAGGACAAAGTACCAATAGCGGACTGTTTACATTGAAGTGCAACCAAGCGGAATAATTTTGTTAGCTGAATATTTAGCCTAAATTGACAGTATGTTGACGTCTTTCATTGAGACGAAATGTCTTATAAACTTTTGCTTCTCAAAACTTTAAATATTTACACAAATCTTTGAGCTACAAATTGAATTTTGTCATCATGTCCACAAACACCTTCATTCAAATTCAAATGAACTGTTAAAATTTTTTTAAATAAACTTTTCAAAACGTCAATTGAATCCGAGGTCGAATATTTGACTTTTGAGGTGCCAGGCTGATTTAAAATTAGACCGACCTCGATTTAAAAAGTATTTTTAGATCAAAAGATAGCTGCATCTTTAAATAAACAGTCTAAAAAAAAACTAAAATTTATTACATAAGAACTAATTCTTAAAATATGCACAGAAGTCTTTTAAAGTAATAAAAAAAAAAACTTTTTTTTTTAAATTTTATTTTTTAATAGATTCATAAATTTAATGTAAATAAAAGTCGCATTTTCTTAAGTTGTTTTGCAAAAAAAGAAAATTTTTTAATTTTTTAGTGTCAATCAAGTTGAGAGTGTTGTTTTTTTGGAATGATCAAAAATCTCAATTAGATTACTAGCAATGTCTAAGAGTATTTTTGGCAAAAAAATAATCTCTTGCGGTAACCATGAACACGCAGAGACAGAGACAAAAATAAAAAGGTTTACTTAGAGTGACAAATTGTGTAATTAAAGAATAATTTATGACTTGTTATAAATATTTCTAAACGAGCTATAAAATGTTTGAAGGACATGGCCCGAGTGAGAAAATTCGCTTTTTCAAGTACTCGCCTAAAATATCAAAATAATAAATATGCTTTTTATTAACATCTTGGGGTCCAGGCGAGTGAATAATTTAATTGCTTTATTTTGAATAGAAAGGTAAATTTCAAGTTAGCTTTCAAGAATTGTTCACATTTAAAAAAGTGGTTTAAATATTTAGATTTTTAACAAAAAAAATCCAGTTGGCTTTAGAATGATTTAATATTCAGACAGTATCAAGCAGGTAATTTGAAAATTATGCAATCAAAATGAGTCACCATTTAAAATTAAAATTAAAACTTTTTTTTTTTAATTTATAAAAAGAAAGGGAGTTAATTTAAAAATTACCCATTTTAATTTTTTTCCTATAAATGAAATTTAAATTTTAAAAACAGCCAAGTTCTCTAAAGGTAAGAATTTATCTCTCTTTAAGGAGGTTTTTTTTTCTAAATTCACAAAGGTAGCAATTTGATTTTACAACTGAATTGACTATTTTTTTAAGAATTTTTTAAATAGATTCATAATTTTTACATTTGGCCCATATTAAAATCGCATTTTCTGATTACATTAAATGTAATTCATTTTTGAACTTTCAATAATTACGCTGCTATAAAATACTTAATTGTTTTAATGATTTTTTTTTTCATTTAAAAAAAATTATTTAAATTAAGAAATTATTTATTTGAGCTTTAAAAATGTTCAGCAAAAAAACATCGGGTCTTGTCTCTGGAAGAATATTTATTTTTTAAGGGAAAACTTTTCAGTTAAAATTTGTGTTTTTTTTTGATTTTAGAAATTAAGAATAATTATTAAATAATAAAATTAATAATTAAAAAAAAAATATTGTTTTAAACAAGCTAAAATAATTTAAATAATTAAATTTTTTAATTTGATTTTTTAAATATTAAATATCAGTAATTTACATTCGATTTTTCGATTAAAAAATTGAAAAAAATTAATCAAATTATTTATTTGAGCTTTAAAAATGTTCAGTAAAAAAACATCAGGTCTTGTCTTCTTTACCAGCAGTCTTTTATCTGGAAGAATATTATTTCTTAAAGGAGAACTTTTCAGTTAAAATTTGTGTTTGTTTTTGATTTTAAAAATTAAAAATAATCACTAAATTCAAGTTATTTTATAAAATATCAGAAAATTTTTACCCAGAAGCAGGGTATAACATAAAATTAATAATTAAAAAAAAATATTTTTTTAAATAATTTTAGTTATTAAATTTTTTATTTTCTAAAAATAAAAATTAGTAATTTACATTCGATCCTTCCATTAAAAAATAAATAAAAATTTTGAAAAAAATTCCAATTTTTAATAGAATGAAAAAAAATGTAGTATTTTTCAACAAAATCATTATTCAAAGCGGAAAATATGAAAAGCCAAATTTTTCAGAAAATTGACAGCTAAAGAGCAAACTGGGTCATTTTGGCAACAATTACTTCCTTCAAGACCTAATTTCGAAAAAAGTAATCCAGCAAACACTAGCGATAAAATTGGGACGCATATCCCGATAATTTTGTAATGAGATATATCATTACAACTTAATCAAAGATAAATAACTTAATTAAAAACTTAAAGTAATTTTTTTGCTAAATATTTGGCGATTATTTAATCTAAGTAAGTTTTAGGCAAAATATTTCACCTTATTTAGTAATCCAGCGACAAATATGCGCTTCAAAAAACAATCACCTATCACTTGGGGGGTATTAGACTAAGTATCTTATTATAAAACAGTTTTAATTGCAAGTTTATTTATAAATAACTGGAATATCAAGGTGTTTTTGTTTTGTTTTTGTGATACAAATATTTTGTCGAGAAAAGATAGATTTTTCAAAATATTTTCTAGCTATTAATTTAAATCTAATTAGAAAAAAGTATTTAAAGTGGCCGATTTGATAGGTACTCGAATAGTCGAGCGCTTTTAAAGTTATTATTTTTGACCGCTTCAAATTTTAATGCAATTTTAAATGGTCTTAAATTGTTTCAATTGCGTTTCAGACAAATAGGATTAAGCTCGGTCATTAACAATTAATTTAATAACTATTTTGGTCTAGAGTTTAAATGCTGTAATAAATAAAATTTAAACATTTTTTTCACTCATTGCACTGACCCTTTTTGTTTTAACTAAATAAAATTTGTGAAAAAAAAAAAAAAAAACTTAATTTTTAAATTTATTAATTTTAGATCTGTGACAAATGCATTTAAATTAAAAATCTCATTTCAAAATGACCACTAAACTAGGCTTTTTCTCGCTGCTACTTTTGCTGATTTTATTTTCTGATTGTGTTCACGGATTTACAAATATGTTCGGCGAGTTGTTCAGCGATCTGCGCTTTGGTAAGATTTTGGGTCTGAACAAAAAAATATGAAATTCTTATCTGTGTGGTTTTTAAGGCACGCTTGAAAGTGACATTCTGGGCCAGGCTTTTCCAGGCAAGCTAAAGTGTGCCCAAGGCTCTTTTCCCTTCAATGGCTCTTGTTATTTTATATCGAATAAGAAATACATAGAAAAGGACTCAAATGAGGTGATTAACTATTTGGTGCACATGATAGAAAAAAAAAGTGGTCTTCAGTCAAATATTGGCATTGGTATGGACAAGTCGGATCTTCCCGAAAAAGCCCGCTTCGAAGAAGCAAAGTTTTACTGTGACCGATTGGAACTGTACTCTTCGTTGATCCAATTCAATGAGAGCAATGCTGAATTTGATTTTATTTCCAATTTACTTAAAAATTTTACTTCTTCTCAAAGTGGAAAATATTATGAGCAAAAATATTGGATCGGACTGGTTTATAGTATTTTTTTTTATTTTTTAAAAAATAAAAAAAATTTTTTTTTAATTTTTATTAGACACAACTTTGAAATGGATAAATGGAATGGATTTTAAAAATGCTGACTTGGAGGATTTGGTCAAGCCTTCCAATGACAAATACCGAAGATGCGCCTATTTAAATGTCCGAGACAATGGCGACTTGATTATCGAATGGGCTAATTGTATCAATGATCAACACAATTACATTTGTAAATATGGTAAGTTAATGATGAATAATTTTCAAAATATTTAAATTTGGCAAAGAATCTAATAATTAAGTTTAATTTTGATTATTTAAAGTTTTTTTGGAGCTTTTTTTTTATATTGTCCCTTATAGGCCATCATTTCGGTGCTAATTGATTTAATTTTTTTGAGATTAGTTTTTGATTATTTTATGAAAAAAAAGTGAAATTTTTATTCTAGATCATAAATTAGTTCTGTAAATTTTATCAAAAATTTTTTTTTTTACAAAAAAAATTTTTAATTTCTCTTCTTCCTTATTCGAATGTTGTCTTAAGTCATTCGGTTACTTTTATTTTTCAGAATTTGGTGCTGTTACCTGTGTAAAATAAAAGAAGAAAAAAAATTATAATTCTTGCCTTACGGCAACGGCCCATTTTTTTTCAAAAAAGTACAACAAATAACAATAACATGATTTTTAAGAAATTTAAGTTTATTTAAGAAATTTGAATTTTTGAACAGATAAAAAGTGCTAAAAATATAAATTAAATTAGCTTTTTTATTTGAGAAGATTAAAGGAAGAGGTAAATACAAGAAAAAACAATATAGACAAAAGAAAAAATAGTATCTTATTTTTGTATTGTTAATTTACAAAGATATAACCGAAGCGTAATTAAAAATAAAAATGAATTAATATTTATACATTAATTTTTAACCCTAGAAAGCCCGGTGTATATGAAAAAAAAATGTAATTTCCTTTTTTTAACAAATAAGAATAATTATATTTAATAACTCAATAATTTTCTTTGAAATTTCAGAAAAAAAACTGTATTAATCTCAAAAATATTAAGATTTTAATTTTAAAAATCTGGGTCTAAAAAAGTTATCAATTGATCTAGTTTCAAAAAGTATGAATCACTTTAGCTTTATCAAAAGATGGAAAACAAAGATAGATAAAAAAATATAGAATCTAAAATAAAGAAAAAAAATATAAAATTGTAACTTAAGAAAATAAAACATAGAAATAAAAAATTAATATAGATATTTAAATATTTAAATAGATAGAATTTTTTTGAGTGTTTTATTTAACAATTATAAGTGACTTTATTAAGCTATTTATATTATTTTAAATACGGATAATTCTTCTAGCAAAAGAAGTATAAAGCAATGTATTAAATTTGAATTATTTTTAAATGGTATCATTAATTTATTGGACGATAAGGTAAAAGAATAATTATTCAAATAAAAAAAATTATTTTAATCAATTAATTTATTTCTATATTTTTTTTCTATCATCAGACACTTCTATAAAAAAAAATTCTATTTTTTGAACGATGACCAAAAAAATTATACGACGTTTGCTAATTCTTTTACTAAAATTACTGATTTCCAAAAAAGTGCAAAACATTTTTATTGAGACCAAATAAAATTAACTTCCCTCAACTGCCGCTTCATCCATAGTTGTATCGTCTAGTCTTAATGTATTTTCAAAATTTTCGCAAATGATTGACAAGAAAGCTTTGTCCAAATCTTGATTTGTCGAACCAGACCTACAATTTTACTGAATTACCAATTGCTGCTTTCACTTCGTTGCTACCACTTGTGAGGCTAGTGGATAGTTAAAGTGGATCTTTGTTTTAATATTCTTTTAAATTAAATCAAATCAATAAAAATGTAGCGATCATTTATAACCATTCGCCTTAATTAATATTTAAGATTAAAAGTTAAGTAATAGAATATTAAAATTCATAAATAAAATAAAGGAGTGTCTATTGCAACACTATGTGTCAATAGTATAGGCTATTGACAAATGATATGATTTTTTATCTAAGATTTTTTTAAAATTTTTATCATATAAAGGAGTTTTTAATTGAAATATAAAAAAATAAATTTTTAAGTCAAAAGAAAACCAAATATTTTATAATAATTTATTTTATGGATCGCGTATGCTTTGAAACAGGACTTTGTGTATCGACCAAAAAGTTTTTCAACCTTTTCTCTTGGTCAATAAACTCTTGCTACCAGGCAAACATCTTATCGCTGTTTAGCGTTTATTGGATTAGATAAAAATATCCCAAATTCGCAATTTTGAAGATTTATTACAGAGTTTTGCAGAATCAGTATATTGGTGGTACAGGAATATATCTATTAAATAAATATATATTCTTTTAATCTTTTTTATTCACAGTTAAATGCATTTATTTAGCAAATTTTTAGTTGAAGACATTCAATTTTCAAAAATATTCTAATCAACTTATTTAAAATAATACTATTTTCTATATTTTTTTTTTGATAGGAAGAATTTTGTGAAGAAACAATTTCAAATATCTGATTTCTAAATTTATAAAAAATATTATTTAAATTGAAAATAAAAATTGAAATTATCAAACTTTTCTCCGAATGAGAAAAAATTATTCTGAAATTAATTATAAATTTTTTATTGAATCTTTCAGAGTTTAAATAAATTTCAAAGCTAATCAACGGGCTCTAATAGGAATAAATAATTATTGTAAAATGTTAAAAATTTTAAATTTTTACTGTTGTAAAAATGATACACAAAGTCCTGTTTCAAAGCGTACGCGATCCAAAAAATAAATTATTATTAAATATTCGGTTTTCTTTTGACTTAAAAATTTATATTTTTATATTTCAATTAAAAACTCCTTTATGTAATAAAAATTTTAAAAAAATCTTAGATAAAAAATCATATCATGTGTCAATAGCCTATACTATTGACACATAGTGTTGCAATAGAGTCGCCCATAAAATAATATAATAAAAAACAGATAGCATATTATTCAACTTAAATAATCAAAAACATTATAGAATGTTGCATGACTGCGAGTCATATCACATCTTTAAAACTTTAATTTGATTTAAAATAAAAATCTATTTTTGTAAGTCATGGACCGGTGCTACAACAACTCATTCTGTGGTAGAAATGGTGCATGCGTCAATATACCCTCTCGGCAAACATTTGAGTGTCGGTGCCGCATATTTTACGATGGAGAGCGGTGCGAAAAATGGAGCAACCAAGGCGTCCAAATGATAATCGCAGTAACAATAGTGATAAGTGCCGTTCTCTTTCTCCTAATCAGCAGCGTACACTCGCGCATCAACAACAAAATACTTGAGCGCAAAGAAAGAAAACTTCACTTTGCCAAAAACTACCAACTTTATGTGAAGCAAGACAAGCGAAAGAGCAAATCTTTCCTCAATCGAAAAAGCATTCGATATTCACTCCAGCTGATTGAGAAAAATTTCCTCTCCATCATCGCTGATTTGATCAGAAAAAAAATAAAACTGGTCACCATATTGGTGCTCAGCTTGGTGGTGTCTGTGGGCGTACTGCTAGGCATCAGCTTCACCCGCTACAGCATAATCTTGAACAGAATTGAAAGGTACAAGGCGAGCTCGAGCACCGAGCCACAAAAATCAATAGACAAGGACAACATATCTCATATGACAACTTTTTTCTCCTTCGATCTGTGCAAAGTGATGAGAAGTCAATTTCTAGAAGACTTTATCCTCATAGTCATATCCCTGAGCCTAACAGGCATCATTTACTTTTGGAACGCCTTCAAATGCAACCGCAACCATGAACACTTTTGCAGATTTTCCAAATCTCGCGCGCCCCACTCTCACCAACACTCTGGACTCTCTCTAGACCATAATGAACCAAACACACCACCAACTGCACCCCTGTCAAAGCTCATACAATTGAACAAACTCAAAAATTTCACAATCTGTGGCTTTCGGTGTTCATGCGGCATCGATTTTCCGGTGCCAATGAACCCGTTCAGCAAACGGAACCGCTTTTTGACCGGAGTCATCTACGCGGCCTACACCTACAACATCCTCAAAATATTCGAGTTTCTTCTGGTGGGAGAAGCGCCCGCAAGGGCTCTCAGTCACGGCAAACAATTCCTCAAAGGCATCAACATCACCATGAGCTCGAATGTGTCTGCCATCAGCTCTCAACTAAACAACACCTTTCACAATGCAACAAACTCATTCAGCTCAATAGCAGAACAAGGCATTTTGATGGAACTGATCAAGCAGATATGTGTGGTCATCATTATTGGCTTGAGGTACTACCCAGTCCTGTTGTGCATCGATTTGAAGAGAAAAAGCAAATTTTGCTACCTGCTCTGTACCATCTATGTCCTGTTTCTGCTAATCTATTATGTGTACATGAACACCTTTTGTCTTTTGTCTGCCTACTCGACCATAAAACATGCGTACAGAGTGATAAATGCAGAGAGACGTTTGCCAACAGGGCTCAATGACATCCAATTTCCGCGTCTTCTCAAAATGAACAATCAAACATTGACCACGACCAAGTCTGGCATCAAAAGTCTTCGCGCTTTCTCTCTGCTTGATTTAAAGCGCACCACTTCCACCACTTTCACCACTGGCACCACCACTAGTTCTCAATTTGACATAAAAAAAAATCTCACCACTCTGGTAGGTGACCATTTGTTTATGAAAAATTTTATGTTCGAAAAATTTTTGTTCTACACAGTTTTGTGTTTGATTTCGTTCTATATGATGACTGAGTTTGGTATTTTGGTGATGAGGTGTATGAGAAAAAAAAGAGAAAAGCTTAGAAAAAAGTATGGATGCAGGTGTTGTAAGAAAAATTTGGACGGTGAGACGCCGGAGTCAGATGATGAGGAAGATGGTGAAGTGGTGTCCAGGCTGCAGAGTGCGGAAAAGGTGGACAATGAGCTGAAGTACAGCCGAGAGCTTTTGGTCAGGCCCAAGCCAATTCCCTATTTTCGCCATCTCTTCGGAAGATATGTTTACAATAATAGGAAATTTTTTCGCTTCTCCAAAGAATTTGTCAACACAAATTTAATAGCTTTTATTCTTCTCTACTACATCACTTGTCTCATAATCAGAAAGTCTAACTTGATTGTCAGTTTGAGCAGCAATTTGTTTATAATCATGATTAACTTCATATTCAAGCTCGGCTTAGCCACAGAAATGAGCTACATGGTGCCGAGCAATGCGCAGATAAATGATCTGATCAGCTCGTTGTACGACAATATCAGCTCGTATATAATACTAGCTTGTTGTTTCACTACTGGGGTCTATGTGGTTCAGCTATTTCTTGGAATTAGGAGCTACCATCAACATGTGCTCAATGGTTATAGAGGAGTGTATGAAGACATTCCGTCGCCAAAAAAATTCTCCAATGTAAAACTGGCATCCAGCTCTCTTCATTACAGGTAAAAAAATTATTTTCAAGAACTACAGTACAATTTAAAAAAATTAACTTCCTCAACTCTTCTCTACTTTTTCTTTCCCAACTGGAATAGTTGAAGAAGATTTGAGGAAGAGTTGAAAAACAAAATGGGTACAAGTAAAAATTGTAAAAATTTCTTAACTTTGGCAACATACTGAATATATTGAGGGTACATGATATTTTTCAGAATTTATCAAATTATTTAGTTACAGTACAATTTGAATTAACTCTTCCTTTTCTCTACTTTTTCTTTCTCAACTGGAATAGTTGAAGAAGATTTGAGGAAGAGTTGAAGAACAAAATGCGTACAAGTAAAAGTTGAAAAAATTTCTTAACTTTGGCAACATATTGAATCTATTGAGGGTACATGATATTTTTGAGAATTTATCAAATTATTTAGTTACAGTACAATTTGAATTAACTCTTCCTTTTCTCTACTTTTTCTTTCTCAACTGGAATAGTTGAAGAAGATTTGAGGAAGAGTTGAAAAACAAAATGCGTACAAGTAAAAATTGTAAAAATTTCTTAACTTTGGTAACATACTGAATATATTGAGGGTACATGATATTTTTCAGAATTTATCAAATTATTTAGTTACAGTACAAATTTTTACAGTTTTTACTTGAAGTTGCCACTTCTGGCTTTATAAAAAAAAAAATTTTTTTTTTGCCTTCCAAGGCTTTTTAATTAAAAATCTTTAACCTTTTTTTTTTAAAAACCTTTTTTTACAAAATTCAGATTTTTCATCAACATTCATGCTGTGATATTCTAAATTTTCTAATTATTGGTCTTTTCGGAAAAAATTTTTTTCATTGTACAACCAAAACAGCCTTCTCTGGCTCAAAAAATTGCTAAAAATCAACTTAGATGTCAATTGGCTGATTTTTAATTTTGTCTATTAAAATTATGTTTAATTTTAAATTTAATAAATCTTCAATGCCTTTTTAGGCTTTGATAATGTGTGAAATTTTTTCGAAATAAATTAATTTTAATGAAATATATAATGAAAAAAGTATTTAAGTTTTTTTTTTCCTTCAAATGTATTTTCGTTTGTATTCTCATGCGATTCTCGTTTATTTAATTATTTTTATCGAGCATAAGCTACATCAGATTAAAATATTAAATTTTAAGGCTGGGATGTTATGAATGGAACCTTGATTAAATTTAGCCGCGGCTGTACGGCATTTTTTTGAATTTTGTTTAAAAACTGACTTATTGACTCCTCAAATCAAGAAAGTGACAAAAATTTTTGAGATTAAAATTCGTTACCAAAAAAGTCTATTTCGATTTTTCTATTTTAATTTTTTTCTTTTAACTATTTTTTTTCATTAAATTCAATTTCACTTTACTGCATTTTATTTTTTATCTGAAAAAGCCTTAATGAACCGATAATACTTAGCCTAGAAATGATCTAAACTTACATCTGAAATTTGCACTTTGGAAATTGTTACCTCAAAAAAAGTAAAATATATCACAAACTTTTTAAGAAAAGCCCAAGTCCGGGCTTTAAAATTTTTATATAAATTTTTTGATATGAAGCCTGATCTAGCAAATTTAAAAAAAAAAGTCCGGACTTGGACTTTTTTTTGGGACTTTTAAACAACTCTGCTTTTTTCTTATAGAGTTAATAACATGGTTTCTATGTAATAACAATTAAAATTAAGTTAGATAGAAAAAACCTTGAATATGGGATATTTTCTTAAAATAAAGCTTAAATTTAGCTTTTTCTTTAACAAAAAAATGGTCTTTACTATCATAAAAAAAGCTTGAATTTTACTTATTTTTTATTTCGAAATAAACTTACGATTTTTTTAATTTTTAGTTTTTTAGCTAATTTTATCAGTTATTAAATTTAAGAATTTATAAAAAGTTATTTAAATAAAAACTTAATTAAAGAAATTGTTTTACTTAGTCCATCTATAGAACAATTTTTTTCTTATTCCATTTAAATAACTAAATTTTAATATGTCTTTTTTTAATTTCAGTATATTTAAATTTAAATTTCTTTGTATTCATTTTTTTACATTTTATTCGGATGGAGCTGTACATTAAACAATTAATAATCATTGTGCTTTTTTTTAATTCTAATTTTCTGTTTTATCATTATTATCAATTAGAATTTGAATTAAATTTCGTAGAATGAGAGACATATTTTTTAATTCAAGATTTTGGAAATGATCATTTAAAAGAGTTTGAATTCACAAATTTTTTAATATTACTTAAAAAAAGAGTCCAAGTCTGGACTTTTTTTTTAATTTGCTAGATCAGACTTCATATAAAAAAATTTATAAACTCTTGGGTTGTCTAATGCAAAAGATTTGCTAATTTTCTTGCAATTTTAGCATAAAAGTCTTCACAATTCTTCTTCAGGATTCAAAACTTTAAAGCCCGGACTAGGACTTTTTTAAAAAAAAAATCTAAAGTCTTTGCTCGGACTTTGAAAAAAAAAAAAGGTCCGGACTTGGACTTGACTTGAGACTTGTGACTTTTAGGGGTTTTATTTTATTTTATTTAATTCGAGTAAAACACCAAAAGGCGACGTAAAAATTGATATAAAAAAAAAGAAAAAAAAAATGTTCAAAATTTACATAAAGATAAAAAATATTTAATAGCAGAGTAATTATTGGTTTTCTTGCATCTTTTCTGGTTTCAAGAGCGCAATAAGAGAACTTTTAACTGCTTGACCTAGTTTTAGTAAATCTCTTATCCTTTTTACCATATCAGATTCTGATTGCATTTCAAATATGGAAAAGTAAATCATTGGTAAAAAACGGGCTAATCTGAGTATGGTATCGATACCAGTGCCTTGAATTCCAATTATACTTTCAATGTTTTTAATAAAGGATTTACAGTTAAAATCATTTGGTAAGCTGCTTCTAGTCGCCAATAGTTGATTTAGAAAGGTGTAAGTCAACGAGTTCTCACATAATCTTATTAATAGACCACACTTGGCGCGAATTATTCGAGATTCAATTGTGTCAATTCCTAAGGCGTTTGCAAATGCAGTGCTCTTTGAATGTCTTGGAGGTCCAAACATACTTTTAAGAATGTTTGATTCAATTACTTGAATCTTCCTGGTTTCTGTCTGATTAATGGCTAGAGCATCCATTCCATAAAGGAGCACTGGTCTTACATAAGTTTGGTACATCTGAGCCTTTATATTAAAATCTAGGCCGGTGCTAATGACGCTTCCTTTCAATTTAAGCGCTGCAATGTTTGATGCAGTTTGTTTGCATTTGATGTGAGTGTGATTTGTTATCATCTTGTTAAAGGAGACACCCAGGTACTTCATTTGATCTACTCTTGTCAGTTCGCGCTTTTCCATTTTTAAACAGTGCCTTTTTTTTGAGTTTAAGCCAAAAATCATGATTACAGTTTTTTTTCTGGATTAAATTTGATTTGCGCAAGACGACAAAATTCCTCAGTCTTATCAATTAACTTTTGAAGTCCTGCCTCAGTGTCGCTAATCAAGATGATGTCATCGGCGTACAGAATGATGTCAACTCGTATCGATCCAACTTTAACCCCTTTATTCAATGTTTCAATTTGTGGGACTAAGTCTTCAACATATATTGAGAACAACCTAGGAGAGAGTGGCCCACCCTGCTTGACACCAACAGAGGTCCTAAATTTATCAGTTCTATCGCCATCATTCTCAACAATTGCTAGTGATTGCGCATAGTATCTCATTAGTGTTAGCACAATATGACAAGGTAGTTTCACTATTAGTTTTTCCCACAGAAAGCATCTAATGACTTTATCGGAATCCTTCGACGCATCAATAGCGCAAACAAATGTCTTTCTTTTCTCACATCGTCTTAACAAGATCGTTTCGCGAAGCATCGTAATAGCGTGTGCACACGAACTCTTTTTTTTAAAACCAAACTGCTTTGCACTATCACAATGAAACCTGTTAATTTCCAGCAGAATTATCTTCTCATATATAATTGATAGTGGGTCCGAGAGCATAATTGGCCTGAGATTGGACACATTAATTTCTTTTTTATTGTCTTTTAAAAGTGGTTTTATAATTCCAATATTGAACTTTGAGGGCATTACTTGGTTCTGTACACATGTCTTTAGTAGGCTCCAGACTAGCCCGATTAATTCCTCACATATTCCGTACTTAAATATTTCTAGTGTAACATTTGATGTCCCAGTGGCCTTTCCATTTGAGAGATTCTTGATAACATTTTTGTACGTCATCCTTGGTACAGTTGAAATTAAGTTTTACTCCAGCGTGTTTCTGTTTAAAATCTTCGACTCGTTTTGTCACCTATTTCTCGCGATCCTCATCTGATAGTAATTTGTCGTTAAAGAGTTGCTCATACTCTTTTTTCAATCGTTCTTTTAACATTAAGCTTACTTTTAGCAATTGCGATATTTTCCCTCTTTTTTTGTCGGAAAGCTTTTTTGTAATCTTTTAGCTCTTGTCTTGCTCTTTCGTCTTTGAATGAGCTTTGACGATAGCTCAAATAAGCTTTTCGCATTGAGACGTTGATTAGTGCTAAGTCTGGATCCCACCAATCTTTCTTTTTGCTATGTTTTGATTTACATTTTCTGCTTTCTTGTATGCCCAGCACTTTATCGCAAGCCTTCGTCATCGAGTCGAGTAGCATCTCTAAACAGGTTTCAAGATTCTTTTCGATTTCACTTGGATCTGCTTTGTCAGATAAGAGCAATGAAATTGGAATTTTCCTTATATAGGCACAAAGTTGAATCTCGTATTCGATTCGGAAACCAAGATTATTCCATTTTGGGCGTTTTTTTCCTTCTTTTTTATGCAATCTGCCAATTTCGTTCGAAAACAATTGGCTTTGTTCGCTTCTTTCTTGCTCAAAGCACACTTTAATAGGAGAATGGTCACTAAGATTTATTTTGTCTTCTATTATGTCTACGTAAATTGAAGGAATCCTGCAGTTTTTAGATAGAATAACACGGTCAATCCAAGATTCACCAAGTGGTGATCGAAATGTTGACGTTTTTTTTTGTGTGAACACGATGTCAGCAAACATAAAACCTTCCTGCTCAATTCTTAATAGAGTTTCTCGGTCACTTGAGCACTTGAGACTTTTAGGGGTTGTGAAGTTGGTTTCAATTCGATCATTTCAATTCAGAAAAACTTGAATAACTTTTTTACTAAAAGAGAAATTTTAGTTCTGTAAAATGCTCAATTATAGGCAAATTTGCTTAATTCAGTAAAATAAGTCTGCAAAATACTCTGCAATTTTATGCATTTTGCACGCAATTAAAAAGTATTCAAATCAATTGTGCACTTACTTTGTAGAGTTTTTGCAGACATATATTTTCGGAATAAGCAACGTTGCTTAAACATTAAGCATTTTACAGAACTAAATTATTCCTTATAGTAAAAAAGTTATGCAAATTTTTCTTAATTGAAACGATCGAATTGAAATGAACTTCACAGCCCCTGACTTTTAAACAACTCTGAAAATTAGTATTAAATGAAAAATGTAATAAAAGTGGTCTCAAAATTGACTCAAAAATTTAAAAAAAAATAAATTTTTTTTTGTTCATAAAATTGACTATGTAAATTTTAATGGTCAATTTAAAGATCATGTTTTCATATTTTTTACTGATGATTTTTTAAAGTAAATTTGGTGATGAGGTGGTAAAACTTTTAACCAGACACAATTTTTTCAAAATAAAAAATTAAATATTCAAATACTTGTCTTTATTAAAATTAAATTAATCAAAAAAAAATAATAATTTTTTTTTCAAGTGGCTATGCAATTGGTTATTTACTTTGGGGCTATCTAATTTTGTTCGAAGTGTCACTTGTGTCAGTCATAATAGTAAAATTTCTGATACGATTCTACTTCCTAGCCGAAAACATAGCCAAAATTGTTCTGCCTCTTCTCACAATTTATCTTCTCAAACGCATACTCATTTGGTACTTGTGCCGCTATTTTGTGACCAAAGATGACCCGACACACAAACGATTTGTTCTCAAAAATCGCAAATTTTACTTCATCCTCAACCATTTCAACTTTTTCTTCGACTGCTTCTTGGGCTCCTTTGTGTGCTTTATGCGCATGACCAAGTCAAGTTTAGCGGCGCTATTTTTCATGCCACGGTTGGACTACAGCATTTTTGGCCGCTTTCTGGAGCGAAAAGACATGGGTTTTATCAGCTATGTGTCTTTTATTCACATGGAAGTAAATCAAACTCATCCAGTAAAGCTGGCATTTTGTGAATTGCTGCGCAGGAGTTTACTTCAAATGTGCCACAAGGAACCAAGCTCAAAGAAAATTAGAAATAAATGGTTTGTTTTCTACACTCTGATAAAAAATCCGAGTCTGAGGCGCTTGAGAAAAGGCTTTTTATTCAAACAAAGTTTGGTGCCCAAAGTAGAGACCTTTGAGCATTTTGTGCGAAGACAAAAAAGAAAAATTTTTGACGAAAAAATCAAACGGCGCAGCAAATCTGTGCCGTGTATCACTGAAGAGATACTGGAGGAAGAGAAGAGCATTCTGAATTGCCGAGTTCCGCCAACGCCGCCCAAGCGAAACAGATTCATCAACTACAACAAAGATGCCAATTTAAATTCCACCATTTCAACAGAGAACACCACCATTAGCTTGAGTTCGCCGAACAGAAACTATCAGCCAGTATTTTCCAGCTCGCCGATAGCCTCTCAGTATAAATTTTCAAACAGAATAATTTGATATCTTAAGGTCTAGTTTTTTTTTGTTCAAGTACAGTTTGTTTTGTGTGTTTTGTAAATATTTTTTTTAAAAGTTTTCTTATCATTCCGTGTTTATTTAAATAAATTTTTTACTAATCACTTTTTTTCTATGATTAATTTCACCAATATAAAAATAAAATGTGCCACATAGAGAAATTAAAAAATGGAATTTTTTTTTGGAATTTTAATTTTGATAAATTTTCAATTTGATGCAACTGATTGTTCAAAATTAGATTTTAAAAATGCGTTCAATGAAATTTATGAAGCTGCTACAGGTAACAAAAAATAACTCTGAAAATTTTTGAGATTTTTTTAAAATCATTTTAATTTTTGAATTGAATTCAAGTAATTTTAAATTGCTGAAAATGACTAAGAAATTTTAAGTCAGGATTGTAAAGTTAGAACCAAAAGAAATAAATCAAAAACCACGAACTACAGTGCTTAGACTAGGTAAATTCTAAACCGGCCAAAAAATTGCCAATTATTATTTTATTTCTTCAGTTTTTAATAAAATTTCTAATTTTTTTTAATTTAAAAAAAATAAACAAAAAAATTTAAGCTATTTCTAACATAATCATCTAATTTTTTACATTATTTTTTGAAAATTTGGGTAATTTTTTGGCAAGAATATGGAAGTTTTTCCAAGAAAAATTAAGATTATTAAGATTTGACTATTTTAAATAATTGATTTTATTTAAATGCTTTTTGATATGATTTTATTTTTTGTGTTTTAATTACAAAATGTATCCAATTTTGAAATAACATTGAAAAAGTGCGATGTTTAAAATATTTTTTCAGTTTCAAATAAAAAATTATTTTAAGTTAATTTAATAAGTATGAAAAACTTTGTTTTTTTTTTAATTTTCACTTTGGGCTTGTGATATGATGATCCTTAAGATAATATTTTTAGTTTAAAAAAGTTTTTTACGCTCTGTTTTCCATTTTTTATAAATTAAGTTTTTAATTTAAAAAAAAAAAAACGCTTGAAGAGTGAAAAATTAATTTTAATTTTCTATATTTTTGATCATTTATATATAAAGACTAATATTTAAGTAGAAAGTGCATTTGGGTATTTGAGATCGTTGAAAGGGTAATACCAGGTTAACCAGATCAGAGCAAATGCTATTTCTCTGATCAGGTTGACCTAAGCTCCTTCAAATTATAAAAAAACAAAAAAATTATTTACTTCACAATTGTTTATTTTTATATCAGTTTCGAGAATTAGGCATTCTATTAAATAGCTTTATTAAATTTGTTCACATTATTCTATTTTTCACCTTTACATGAACAAAAAAATTAGTTGAACTAACAGTTCACAAAACCCAACAACAAAATTGAATTTTTCTTTTCAATTTAGCTAAATTTTAGTTTTCCAGCATACCTTTTTTTCGTTTTCATTATTAATGTTTTTCAATTTCTTACTTAATTATTAAGATTTGGTTGAATTTTTGGAATTGTGAATTTTGGAACAAAGGACTAGGTTTATAAAATTTTTAATTTTAATAAATCTATGCATTTAGGTATAAAATTTGCTCTGCAAAATGTGTTTGCTTACACGAAAAAAAAAAACAGATTTAAAATTAAGTTCTTTAAAAATATCATTTTTAATAAAATTTTGTCAACAAAATTGTAAAAAATTCTGAAAAAAAGCATAAATTTACTTTAAAAACTAATTCAGATATAACAAATCTGATTTTATTTTCTGATTCCCCAGGATCAATAACATATAATTGAAATTTTATAATGGAAAAAGGCAAAAAAACCAGGGTGTATTGTCGAGGAGCCAAATAAGTTGTTTTTTCTATTTTTAATGGCAAAATCATATTATTTAATTAATAAAAACTAATTAATAGATTCAAAAATATAATAAGCTTTAGGGTCTATCTGGAAAGTTATGAGTGTGTTTTTGGGATGTTTTTTTTCTTTGGAAATTTAAAGGTGTTGAAAATTTTTTTTTATATTAAAGATAATTAAGAATAAATGTATCAGAAAAAATTTTCACTAGAAAAAATTTTTGGTGATTTACACCCGGTGTTGTTTTTTTCGCAATTTTTATGGGTGAATGTTTTAGACATAACCAGTATTAGCTCGATACAGATAAACAAATTAATAAATAAACTACTTAAAAAATAAAAAAAATTTTCAATATTTTTTTCAAATTTTCAAATGGAAATTAGACTCATTCCAGATTCACTTAAGAGTTTTATTTCAATTATGAAAATGCTTGCAAAATTAACTTAAGATTATTTTTTTATTTGAAACTTAAAAAAATATTTGAAACATCGCACTTTTTCAATATCAAAAAAATTAAGCCATATTTTTGATATTTATTTCACACTTAAAGTCTTTCCAAGATATTGGGATTATTTTTTTTTATTTCATGTTATCCGGCTCCAAAGTTTAGACAATTTCCTACTTACCTTTACTTATAAAGTGTGAAAAGAACTCCTAAAATATGCTTTAAAATACCTGAAATTGAAGGTGCAGAAACACCAAAAATTGATTTTAAATAGGCTTGTTACAACATTTACCTGTCTTCACATAGCGATTTTTTTACAACTTTCACTTACGGGGGAAAATTCTTTATTTCATTTAAAAAAGACTGCTATTCGGTCTTTCTCTCACCCTGCACATCAATTCTTTCTTGACCACATGGACGATTTAATAATAGCAAATTCAGGTAGGGAAAAGCTCTAAAACATTTATTTGAGCTCTTAGCAAAGCGAGAGAGTGCAGAATGGGTCTTAACAAGAGAAGTCCCTTTGAAAACCCGATACGGACTTTAACTTTTTAGGGACATCTTCTAATATGCACAGCATCTCAGGGAAACATAAAATTTCGTCAGGAAAATGAATGAAATTTTTTAAGGCAATGATCAAGGAGGAAGAGCGCTTAAGTATATATGCAATTGTATACATTTGGGGTACGTCGACCATCAATCAGGTAGAGATTTCTCACAACCAGATAAAACGCAATCAATTTTGTACAAACTTAGCTTAAAAATCTTACTTAAACTTACTCTTGCAAAAACTTCTATACTCTTACCAAAAATTACCAAAATTTACAAATAATGCAAAAAATAGATGATTTTGTAAGAAATAATTTAAATTTTTTTGATTTTTTTTAAATCAAAAAATATAAAATTTTATAAAAAATCAGAATTGTTTAAAAGTCACAAGTCTCAAGTAAGGTCCAAGTCCGGACTTTTTTTAAAATTTTTTTTAATGACTTAGACTTTATTTTGGGACTTTTAAACAACTTTGTTAAAAATTGAAAAAAAATGAAAAATAAAAACAATTTTTTGGCCTGAAGATTATTGTTTCCGATGTGTAAAACCTTGCACTTATCATCATTTAACATTTTTTGGTCCAGTTATTTCCTAAAAATGATACTTTGACTGAAAAATCTGAAATTCAAAAAATAAAATTCAAGTTGTTTTTTTTAATTAAAATTTTATCTACATTTTTAATTGATTTATTTAAGGTGCAACATCTAAATATAATGAGACTGTAGGTAAATTATTCGAAAAATTTCAAAAATTTTATTTAAATAAAAATGTAATTTTTAAGAGTGTCAAACTGCTTTTGTAAGCAATAGCTATGAGCCTTCAAAAGCTTTAATGTCCTTAAAAAATTATCATGTATTTCGATATAAAGACTCTTGCTATTTTGCGTCAAAATTCGAGCTGAAATTTCATCAATCGACAAACGAATGCCGAAAGAGAAATAACTCTGATTTATTTTACATAAATAATGACCAAGAAATCGACCATATCTGGCATATTGAAAATAAAATTTCAATTTTTTTAAACCAAAGATTGATAGATAAAGAAAACGATGGAACGCCAGACGAAAAACACTATCACATCGGCTTAAGATTTAATTCACAAAATAACCACTGGTTTTGGTCGAATGGATTAGAATTTAACCAAAATTTTAACCAAAAAATTAAAAATGATATCTCCAAAATTGGCCAGGGTTTTTCAGCTTATTTTTTGTTTGTTACTGGAAAGACAACTACACTCGCAGTTTCACCAAGAAATAGTTCCAGAAAAAATTTCATTTGTCGTCTAAGTAAAAATTGAATTTTTTTTTTCCAAATAAAAAATATTTATTTATTTTTTTAGTAATAGATCATTGTTTTAATAATAAAAAATGTGGTCCCAATGGGTCGTGTCAAAATGATTATTTTAACAAAGGATACAAGTGTTCATGCGATTTATTCAGTGACGGAGATCATTGTGAATTTTGTACAAAATTTTTTTTTAAATATTTTAAAAATAAATTTTATTTTTTTCAAGGGTCCATTCAGAGTGTTCAAATATTAATTTGCTTCTTAGTTTTTGTTGCAGTCTTTATTGTCAAATTAGTGGTAAAAATAAGTAAAAAAATACAAAACAAAAGGAAAATATCAGTGTAATTAGTTTAAACTTATAAAAATAAATTTATTTTTTATTTTTTTTAAAGATACAATCAAAAATTTAATTTGGACAAATATCAAAAAAAAAGCAAAAATAATAATTTTTTCTTATTAATCGTGCTATTCACTTCAGTATTTTTGTTATTTTTATTTTTCTCAATTTATTTTAAATTTGAGCAAAATGCTCAAAATGTTAACAAAATATGTTCATGGATTATTCTTTATGATCAAAAGACAATTTTTATTCCCATATTTTTAACATTAGTTCTTTACTTGAACAAAAATAGCTCGGTTTTTGAGACACCATTGGATCCGTTCAGCAAACAGGATCGTTTTATAACAAGTCTTGTATTTCTGGACTATTTTTATCGAATTTTAAAATTATTCAATTTATCCAATATTTTTCCAAGCTCGATAATCATCAGTCGAACAGAAAATGTTTTAAATTTTAACTTTTCAAATTACACATTTTTTAGAGAAATTTTATATAAAATTTTTGATGTAATTCAAATTGGAATTGATTTCTTTCCAATTCTACTCTGTCTTGAATTAAAATCTAAATGCTTTTTCAACTATTTTATTTGTTTTATCTACTTGGTCCTGAAATTTACTCAAATGTTTTTCAAAGAAATTATTTGCAGTCAAATGGCATCTTTTGATCTGGAACTTTGGACCCATCAATTCTTAATTTTTCTAGCAGCCATAATTTTTATGTTGAAAATTTTTAAACTAAAAAATATTAAAAAATCACCTTCAAATGAATTTTTGTACACAAAACAAATTCTCTGCAAACAAAAGAGTTCACCAATTTTTTCCAATTTTTATCAATACAACAAATTCTATCGGTTTCCTAAACAATTTATAATAACAAACAGCATAGCTTTATTTCTTATAAACCATGCCAGTTACAAATTGTACAAAAATTCCCAGACTTTCATAGCTACATGTGTTAAATTTGTCAATATTGGGCTTTTGTTTTTAAGTGGCGAAAAACATTTAAAACCTGACTTAAATTTGATAAATTTAATTGAAAATTTGAGTAAAATTTTCCACCAAATAATAACCACTTCAATAATAATCGCTTATCTAATAAGTTTAGGACAAATTTTTTTGGAAATTCGAGCTTACAAAAGTCGAGTATTAAGAGCTTATGGAGGAATACATGAAAAAGTACTTGGTCCAAATCAGCTGGCAAATTCAAAAATAATCTCGGCTTCAATCCATTTTAGTGGCTACAAAATTGCCTATTGCTTATGGGGCTACTCTAATTTGTTATTTTTCACCATGTTATGTGCTATTATAATCAGATTTCTTGTTAGTTTTAAGACTTTTTTAATTTTAATTGTAAAATTAATTCTACCTTGTACAATTTTCTATTTTTTTAAAAAATTCATGATAAGAAGTTTGGCCTCGTTGATTCTCACAGACCAAAAAGAAAATTTAAATCTTAGAAATGAAAAAATTTATTTTTTCACAAATTATCTAGGCTTTTTTTTTCACTGTTTTTTTACTTGGTTTATGTGTGTTGTGCGTTTTTTTTTGTCATTTTTTGGCTGTCTAATTTTTGCCTTCAGATTAGATAATAGTGTTTACAGTCGTAAAATGGAGAAAATAGACCCAGGTTTTATTAGCTATGCATCGTTTGTACACATGGAAGTTTACATGAGTCATCCTATCAAGCTTGCTTTTTGCCAAATTGTTGGAGTAAACTCGAAGAAGGGAAAAGTTTTGAAATTCAGAAACAAATGGTTTTTATTTTATACTTTAATAAAAAATCCACAATTGAAAAATTACCGCAAAAAATGCAACATGAAAAATTCAAATATACAAAGAAACTTTTTGGTTTTTACTCAAAAAGCTGATTATGAGCCGGGCAGTGAATTTTTAATATGAATTTTCAAAGTATCAAATATGAAATTGCAATTTAATTGAATTAAAAAAAAAATCTGTTTTTTGTACAAATAAATTTAAAATTGAATCTAAAAATTTTAATTTTCTTATTACCTTGGCTAGGAGTAAAATTCGCTCTAAAAATAGACCTAAAAATTATTGTATATTAACTTTTTAAAAAATTTAATTAATAAGGATTAACGACAAATTAATCATTTAATATAAAAAAAGAGTTTTCAGCCTTTTTTTTGATATTTCTAAAGCCTTTGATAGGGTTTGGCATGAAGGTTTTTAAATTGATTAAAATAAATCCACCTCATTACTCGACTATCTGGATTAGATCCTTTTTAGACTCTAGGACATTTAAGGTAAATGTGAATGACATTCTTCATTTATAACAAAAAGGGGAACCTAGAAAATAAGATTAATACAGTGGTGATTTCATAACAATATTTTACGAAAAATTACGTAAAATACCGTAAATTAACCAAATTTTACCATATTTTACGTAAATTAACGTAAAATCCGAAAAGTGAAAAAGAAGTATTTTACGAAAAATTACGTAAATTTTCATGATTTTGGGATAATTTTGGTAAAATTAAAAACGGGAAATTCAAAATTCAAAATTTTTTGAAAAAATGTCTTTTTTTTCCAAAAATTGAAAATTTAAGACAGTTTTTTTTTTCATAAATTGGTCAAAAAAATAGTTATTTTTAAATTGTTGTTAAAAAAGCTTTCCTAAATTTTCGATTTTCGGAAAAAAAAGACATTTTTTCAAAAAATTTTGAATTTTGAATTTGCCGTTTTTAATTTTACCAAATTTTACTAAAATTATCCCAAAATCATGAAAATTTACGTAATTTTTCGTAAAATACTTCTTTTTCACTTTTCGGATTTTACGTTAATATACGTAAAATGTGGTAAAATTTGGTTAATTTACGGTATTTTACGTAATTTTTCGTAAAATATTGTTATGAAATCACCACTGTAAATACATCAACGAACTAGAACAATGGCTTATTAAATGGAAAATGAAGATATCAGTTGAAAAGTCGTGTTCAGTAGTCTTTTCTAGGTACAAAAAAGAGAATGATAATCTAAACTTAAAAATATATGGAAACAGAATAGTGAGCCAAAAAGAAATCAAGTTTCTTGGTATTAAATTTGATTCTAAGTTAAACTTTAATATACTGGTAGACGAAATTAAAGAACGCTGCAATAAAAGACTAAATATTATTAAGATATTGTCAAACAAAAAATGGGGTCTTAATCAAAACACACTAGGAAATTTATATAAATCTTTAGTCGGATCAATCTTAGACTATTCTTTTCCTTGGTTAAATTCATTTTCAGAAAATAATATCAAAAAACTACAAGCAATTCAGAATACAGCAGTCAGGTCTATTCATAAGTTTAAATATGATACTCCCTCCAACATCGTGCATCATGAGGCTTTTAATAAACTAAAATTACTAACAGTCTCGAATCGGCTTTTTGAATTGAGTGAGAGATATGTTGGGACAGGACTGAGTCATTATATTCCATTGGTTGAAAGACTGGTGAAGGAATACAAAGAAGGTTTCGAATCAAGATATATTGAATACCCTACTCCATTGTGCAATTGCTACCTTACTATTTCTTCTAATTTATCTGAAACTTGAACTATGCAAACATGTGCCACATGCAACAATCTATTCCAATTTATGTCTTTTCAACTTTCATTTTTTTAGCTTATTTACTTTATTTTGATTCTTTTTTTTACCTCATTTTATTAACTTTAATTTTATTTTTATTTTATTTCATTTTTATTTTATTTTTTTTTATTTTTTTTTTAACTTGTTCTGAAGGAGCTCGGTACAGAAAACAAATAAATAAATAAATAAAAAATTAGGACATCTACCTGATAAACAAGTAAAAAACGAAGATAAGGATTAATGTAATCAAAATAACAGAAATTAAGTTTATTTTAGGGAATAGTACATATGTTTGCAAAAATTATGTTTGCAGACAAAAATAAGTTCGCACATATATGCGCAGCAAAAGTTACAAGAATTAGAATTCAGTAAACTTCGTACCGGTAAATTTTATAGTAAAGCTACAGATAAGGAAATTCGAATTTATCATATGTGCACTACATTTGACAAAGATGATATTTAAGGTTTCTTAAGTGGTATGGCTCAAAATTTATGTGAATAAGGCTCTAAATAAATAATAATAGTCTTCCTTAAGTTTTTTTTTCAAATTTTTTTTCTAAATTAAATTTTTGTAATTTTTGATGTTTTTTTTATTCAATAAAATTTATCAAAAATCAAAGTATTTTGCTAATTTTTTAATGTTAAAATATCTTATTTGAACATTTTTTGCGAACATATTTCTGTGAACATAGTTCGACTGTTGCGAACATACGTATTGCTGCCTTATTTTAAGATACATATTTGTTTCAATTAGATCAAATTAGCTTTCAAAGAAATAAAATAGTTACTAACTAAATCATATTAGACATTATTTAATTTAATTGTACTAACAAAAAATAATTGACACTTACATCAGTATTTTTGTTTTTTTAAAATATTATTTGCGAATCTAAATCTTAAAAGTAAACAAATCAAAAACTTAACCACTAAAATAAAATCGTATTTTGAATCTAAATCATCAAAGAAGGGCTGATACAAAAGCAAGAAATACCGTTTGTCAAGTGGAAATGTTTAACAGCTGCTTGGCATCTTCCTCTTTGAAAGTTCTTTCTTGTGAAAATGACTCCGCCAGATATGTCTTTGACAATTTGAATATAAATCAAATAATTCCATTTTGACACCAGGTAATAATTTCATGAGTTTTTAATGCCGAATATTATTTTTAAATTGTTCCAATATTTAACCTGAATTTTTTCCTCAAAAAACTCAAAACATGTCTTTGCTCATGAACATTGCTTTTAGATTGCTATTGAAACTTTAATATCTCAAATGTTTTTTTAAAGAATAATTACAAATATTATATTGTGTTAAAAAAAAAATAAAATTTTCTGTAAAATTTATTTATAACAAATTATTTAATTATCTCTCACAATTTAAATCTCTGCATCAAATGGGTCTAGACTATTTAATTTTTACTTTGAACATTTATGACAATTCGACGAGATTTGCTCAAAAAGATTTCGTCTACAATCAAAATCAAAATTTCAATTATCTCAGCAAAACTTAAAACACTAATTCCAATAAAAAGACCTAATAGTCCACCAATACTTGAGACCAAATCTACAATATCCATTTTTTCCAACTCTTCAATACTCTCATACTCCAATGAATCATAAAAAACATTAACCTTGAATGAATTTTCCTTTACATAATCTAATGAATAATTTTTCGAAGAATTTTTCTTTTTCATTAATTCAACTAAACCATTGGCAACCAGATCAGTTGGGTAATCGGTAAGAGATACCGTATAGTCGTATTCTATTCTTTCACATTCCAAAGGACAATCTTTTTCGCATTTCTTACTCACATCTGAATTGGAAAAAAATTCGATAAACTGTAGCGATAAACATTTAAATTCATTTTTGGAATTACAAATCGGTGACAATTTAAAAAAGGGTTTATTTGGGTCTGAACACTTACATTCTGAAATAAGTCTACTCTGATAGCATACTTCAAAACAAAGATATTGGGAATAGGACTCTGCCTGAGTCTTGGTTGCTTGGTATATTTCAGAAGAGAAAAATTTTGAATGGTCTTCTAAGCAGTCGCTGTATGGATGGGGAATTTTTTTAATCATTCTTTTTCTAACATTGATGTTGGTTATATATTTAGATGCCACATTTATTCCACGCCACGGATTTACTCTGGTTTTTGGATCAAATAGTGAAATATGAATTCCTCTGGATTCACTCAAGTCTGTAAATTCGTCAATTGTTTTTGAAAGAAATTCCATTCTAAAGCCATAAATTGATCCCACATTTGTCTGCTTGGAGAATTCTTTCCGGCTTCCATTTCTGTATTTCCCAGTGTTGAATAAATAACAACTACCAAAATAGTTTTCCAAATACCAAATAAATTCCTCGGTTTCACAACTTTGAATTCCAAAAAAGCAGCTTACCATATATGAATCTAGATTGAAACCAAATGATTTTTTGGTTTCGTCAGAAACATTGTAATCAAATGATTTTAATCTAGCATAGTAGTTAAAATAGTCGATGTTTGAGCTCTCTTGATAAATTGACGAAACTATCTGAGAAAAAAAGCTTGAATTAAGAATATTTCCAATATTTGAAGAATTAACTAATTCAGTTTTAAAATTGTAGCCTTGAGGCGTCAGAAACATTTCGTTGTGGCATATTGATAAAGCCGGCAATTCCAAAGGCAGCTTAATCTTACGCCGTACAATAGTAGTAACCTCATATTTTGTATAATTAACCACGCTTTTTATGACAAAAAAGCAGCAAAATCCGATGCTCAAGAGAATACAAAGTGTCCAAATGATCTTCAGAATTGGTTTTTCATTTTTGAAGATTTTTGGAAATCCATGACTGCTTGAATCCAATATCCAATTTTTTAGCTTGTTCTTTAAATTTTTGTTTGAGCCTTGTGTAGAGCTGATCATTTTTTCTTATTGAAAAAAGATTTGATTTTTATTGATAAAAAAAATTTATTTAAATCGATAAAAAAATGTGAGGCACATTTTTATTTAAAAAGTGTAAATAAAAAGCTTTTTATTTTTTTTTAATTCTGTTTATTCTTTAAAAACAAATTTAGTTCGTGGCATAATTTAATTAATTTAACTATTTTTTTTTTAACTTTATTGTTGTGCTTAAAAAAAAAAAAGTTATGAGTTCTTTGGTTTGTTCCGATTTTACAGGATTTTTTTTAATGTAGAACTTAAGTTAAAATTTATTTTCTAAATAATGATACTGAAAAAATTTTTCTAGTTTAAAACTTTTTCTGATTAAAATTTTTAATGGTATTTAAAAAAGTCAATCTAGTTCAATTGACATTTAATAAATTAAGCTTGATATATTATAAATTTTTAAATTAATCGATCTTCATTTTGAGGCATAAAAAATCATCAAAAAATAATAAATGAAATTTTTTAAGTCATTTTGCTCTGTTTATTTTAATTTTTTTTTAACTTTGTGCTAATTTTATTTAACAATTTCAATCTTAAATTTTAAAATTAAATTCAGCATAAATTTCATTGAAAAATAATAAAATTAAGTAATTGAGAAAAGAAGTTTTCGATTTTTTTTTATTGATAAATTACAGGCAAGTTTAAAAAATCTAAGTTCAAGATCAAGTAAAAAAAATTTTAATAAACAAATTTTCCTTTTCAAAATGTATTTTGTTCACCAGTTTTTACATTTTACATTATTTAAAAATTACACTAATCTCTTTAGAATGAGATGCATTTTGACTCTTTAGAAATAATAATAATAATAAAAAGTAATTAGAAATTAAATTTAATGTCTTCAAAAAAAAATGAAAAGTAATTGACAAAAAAAGAAAAAATAACCGGAAATAAAAAAGATTCTTTTGAAACTGAAAATTTTATTTTTTTAAAATTTAATTTTTTGTAATATTTTTCATTTATTTTTTTGAAAATTATTCAAAAGAAGACCTGGAAAAAAATTATCGAAACCATAGTGAAAATGTTTTAATAACAATAAATTCGAATGTCATCTTATTTACTTTTCTGAAGGCAATAAACATAGAAACAATTGTTAATTTCCTTACTTTGACTTCAATCTACTTATTTTTAAATGGATAAATGTTTTGCAAGAATAAATCAATCTAAAGAAATGTTGCTTATTAAAATAAATCCTTTTAGACTCAGAATAGAAAGCTATTTTTTTTACTTAAAGCTTTTCTGAATTTGGTGTTAAAAGTGAAAGGAATGATATTTCCGCGGTAGTTGTATGCAGATTTAAAAAAATATAAAAAAATTTATTCCAAAAATATTTGTAGAAAAGATCGATCTTTTGATTTTATTACTTATTTAGAATTTTAATATTTGAAATTAATTTTTAAATTTAATTCTAATTTTGAATGCTAGATACAAATACTTTTGAAACAAAAAATTTCAAAATAAACTACAAAAAATCAATTTAAAAAAATTTAGATTTAAATATCGATTTTATCAATGGATTTAGAAAAAAATTTTTTTAATCTAAATATAAAGCATGTAACATTGAAATTATTTAAATAAATTTTATTATCTAAATAAAAACTCTTTGAATTTAAATGATATTTTGAATTGATCCTCAACTTCAAGATGCCTTTAATTTTCAATAAAAAAAAAGAGAAAAATTCAAACTAAATGATTTATTAAAACTTTTAAAAATATTTTTGCTTTGCAAAAAAAATATGGATCTGAAAATTTAAAAAAAAATTGGTGGTCAGTATTTTTGTTTAACCCATTTTTGTCAATTTCAACAAATAAACAATTTTAGATAAATAAAATAATAAATTTCTAAATTTT
This sequence comes from Brachionus plicatilis, assembly GCA_010279815.1. NCBI lineage: Eukaryota > Metazoa > Rotifera > Eurotatoria > Ploima > Brachionidae > Brachionus > Brachionus plicatilis. The sequence continues at coordinate 150,422 of QEOQ01000221.1, forward strand.
TGCAACAATCTGTATTATTTTAGCAGGTAAATTGTTAACTTACTAATGAATTTAGCGTTCAGCTAGTGAAGGTAAATTAGCTGGATGACGTTTAAAATTTTCCTCCAAAATAACACTGTTTAAAATTTAACTTTTCGTCCAAAAATACATGCATAGAAAATTTGAAAATTTTAACTTTATTAAAAAAAGAAAAAAAAATCTTAATACGTGTTCAACCTAATCGAAATTTAAAATAAAAAAAAATATACTTTTTTTTTCTTCAAAAAAATTCCTAATCTATTAATTTTAAGATGAAAATTCTCTCTTTAATTTGCTGCATTTTGCTCGGGACTGTGGCCCTCATCCAAGCGGACTCAAACGCTGACTTGATCAACGCCAAAGTCGACAGAACAATTGACTTAACATCGCACTTGGTTCGCATTACAAGTCTAATAACTGTGGAAAACAAAGCAACTAGTGGTTCACTCAAAAGCTATACATACACTGTGGAGCCAGCACACGCTAAAAGCGTTGCTTTTGTCGGAGCACATGTAATCTCTTTCTCTTCTCTATCTTCTCTGGTATAAAAACCCCTATTTTTTAGTCAGTCGAGGGCAAGAAACAAAAAGCAAAATTGAATGTAGTGGAAGTATCCAAAGATTCAGAGAGAGGTTCTTTGTACCGTGTTGATTTTTCTGAAGAGCTGTCAGCTGGCAAAAGCGCTCAAATCCAAGTTGAAGTTGTGCTCTTTGGTCTGGTCCGTCCTTATCCAGAGGAAATTTCCCAGCATGAAAAACAACTAGTTGTCTTCAAAGGAAACCATTTCTACTATTCATTGTATCCAACCAGGAGCCAGACTACCTCAGTGAATTTGGCCAGTGACAAGACTGAGAGCTATTCCCAGCTTAAGCCCACTTCCAAAAGCGATTCCACCATCACCTATGGTCCTTATGAAAGCAGCAAACCTTTTGAGCAAAATGAGCTGAGTGTTCACTTTGAGAACAGCTCTCCGTTCTTGACTGTGACCAACTTGCACAGAATCATCGAAGTTTCGCTGTGGGGAAACATTGCTGTCGAGGAGACCATTGATATGAGCCATACTGGCGCCAAATTGAAGGGTTCTTTCTCCAGATTTGACTACATGAGACGTCAGGGCGGACAGTCGTCAGTAAAGGCGTTCAAAACTCTTCTGCCCACAGCTGCAGCCGATGTCTATTACAGGGACGAAATTGGAAACATTTCCACCTCTAATTTGAGAGTGCCTAGCAAGTCTAAGGGAGAACCTGTCGAGTTAGAGCTCAGGCCCAGATTCCCGCTGTTCGGTGGATGGAAAACTCACTACACTGTTGGTTACAACTTGCCTGTTTACCAATACCTCCACAATTCAGGTAATGTATTTTTTTTGTTAAAAAAATTATGCGCTTTTTTTAGTTTTATTAATTAAAAAAAAAATTAAAAAAAAATATTTTCTTCAAAGTAAAATAAGGATTTTTTTTTTCATAAGTGATAACGTGAAATTTAAAAAAAGCTAATTTTCGTTCATCAATTCAGAGATTTAAATTTTTTGAAAAATATTTGGGTAGATTCTGCGCAAAATGTTAAATTTAAATTAAATGAGAGTATGGTCTGAATATTTTATTTTTTCTTGATGAAAAATTAAGTTTAGTATTTATCAGAAATGTTTATAAGTCCCAAAAAAACGTCCAAGTTGGGACTTAAAAAATTTTTTTCTTTTAAAGTCCAGACTTTTTTTTAAATTTGCTAGATCAGACTTCATATCGAAAAATTTATATACTCTTGGGTTGTCTAATGCAATAGATTTTCCATATATCGGAATTTTCTTGCAATTTTAGCATAAATGTCTTCACAATTCTTCTTCATTATTCAAAATTTTTAAGTCCGGACTTGGAATTTTTTTAAAAAAAAAAATTTAAATTCTTTGCTCGCACTTTGAAAAGAAAAAAAAAAAAAAGTCCGGACTTGGACTTGACTTGAAACTTGTGACTTTTAAACAACTCTAGTATTTAATAAGTGAAAAGACAGTTTTGAAACATTTTAAATCTGATCATTTAATTCTAAAATTTATTTTGAATATTTAAAGTAAAAATTAATTTTAGTCTCACTTTAAAAAAAAAAATTTGATTGTTTTATAATGAGTAGCCCTATTGATACATAATGTGTAAAATACAATAAATAAAAATTTTGAATTGAATTTCAAAAATATATTTTTAATACAAATTAATAACAAAAAATATAATTTTAAACCTAATTTAAGTCTAATCTAACAAAAAAAATATGGCAGTTTTTTTTCATTTAGATTTTTTTTCAATTTTTGTCTCATTAAGTCCAAAGAGAGGTTGTAATTCTGTTGATTTAAATGAAATCAAATAATTTACTTGGAAATTGATTTAGATTAAAGGCTAAATATCAATTGAACTAATTCTAATTCTAATTTATTTTTAGAATTTTTTTAATTAAAAAATGAGATTTTGCCAATTTTAGTGCATTTAAGTCTACGAAGGTCAAAAAATAACAAGTTAGAGTCTTCAAAAATTAATCAGTAGTATTATAAACTCTATTTTGCTAATTATTTTATTTTTTTCAATAATTCTTAATATTGTTGAAGAAAAAAAAAGGATCCAGAATTTTTTTAGCATCCTTGATTGGGAATTTTGGTCAAAAAAAAAATATTGAAAATGCCAAAGTTTAAGTTCTGACGGACCAAAACATGTTCTGTAAATTGTAGTAGCTGATACATCCTCTGTACCACAACTTAAAGTTGAGTTGGATTTTTAATATCATATGATATCCCAAATTCACAATGTTCTGAATTTTGCAGAATTTACAGAATCAGTATATTGGTGGTACAAGGAATATATCAGCTGCTACAATTAACAGAACATGTTTTGGTCCGTCAGAACTTAAGCTTTGGCATTTTCAATATTTTATTTATTGTACCAAATTTAGTAAATTTTTTGACTTTGACTTTTTATTTTTTGAAGATTAAACAACTATTAAAAAAAAAGCTTGAAACTGAAAAAAACTGATTTTGTTGAAATTATTGTGTAATTTAAATTTTCCTAAAGAAAATAGAAATTGTAAAAAACTGGAGAACTTTAAAATTAAAAATTTTAATACATATCTTACCACAGTTATCTAAAAGTCAAAAGTCTCAAGCCAAGTCCGAACTTTAATTTTTTTTCTTTAAAGATTGGACTTGCATTTGGCTTAAGACTTATAACTTTTAAACAACTCTGCTTTCAGTTGAGCTTCTTTTCAGAATTTAAAAAGATCAAAAATATAAGTTGATACTATTTTTTTAGATTAAATAAACTTAACAAAATCTTGAAAAGTTAAAAGATAACATTTGAAAAAAAATGTATTTAATTTAAAATTAAAAGAAAATAAGTGAATTTGTCATGATTTTTCAGAGTTGTGTTCAAGTCTGAAAGGCAATTTAAAGTTATTGACAAACTTTTTGTTCAAAAATGTTTCAAAATATTTTATAAATTTTAGTCAATTACTTTAAATTTATTTGATAGAATATTTTAAAAAAATTCTATTAATAAATAGCATAATTGTTTCATTGGGTTCACATCAAGAATATTTTTCTCTAATATTTTTTCTATATTATTTTTAATTGATTCAATCTTTTTTTTTTTGATAAATTACTAAATAATAAATTGTCCAGAAAAAAATCTATTCATAAACATATTTTTACATTTAAAACAAAATTGAAAAATTCAAACAGTAAATTTTGTTTTAGGTATTGCTTTTAGTCTTAAGGTAAAGAAAAATTAATACTGTAAACGTATTAAAAAGAATTAATACAGAGACTTTTTTGTGGGTTTAGCTAATAGAATGTCACATGATGTGTCCTAAAATTTTCATGTCTTAAATGATGATTTAAAGCATTCAGGGACGTAATACAGAACTATAATGTTGATGAATGCCGCTGATTAAGACATTTAAATTTTTTTGATTATTTTTTATCTAATTTAAATTTTTTTATAATTTTTATTTTAAGGTTCAAATTTTGCCTTGAAAGTAAAATTATTGGATCATGTGTATGACGACCAATTGATCGAGAATGCCGACATAAAGATCATTTTGCCAGAATATGCCAGCAATATTGAAGTTGTAGCTCCATACAAAGTTGATCGAAGACCTGACCAGAAACACTTTACATATTTGGATACAGTTGGTAGACCTGTTGTTGTAATTAACAAAAAATATGCAGTTGAAAATCACGTTCAAGATATTAAGGTACTATATTTTTCTTTTTGAGTTCTTAAAAGTGATGAGGTAAACATTCAAGGGACGTAATTCTAAGTTTAATTGTGCTGAGTAATGCTTCTGATTTAAGAACATTTATAAAGACCTGTGATGATTTTTTAGCATTCAAGGGACGTAATTCTTAGCTAAAATGCTGAGTGATGTCTCTGAGGTCAAATAAAACAATTCAAATTAAAAATTTAATTTTTTTTTTTTTCAGATTAAATTTACATACAATAAATTAATGTTGATTCAAAAACCTATTTTGGTAATAGTGTTCTTTTTCGTGTTATTCTTCGCTGCTATTTTGATATCAAAATTTGATTTTTCAATTGTTCCACAAGTTCAAGTAAGAGCTGTTTTTAAAACTTAAAATTTTTTGCTAACTTTTAAATTTTTTTTTAAAGGAACATGCCAAGAGCGATTAATTCAATTAAGTCAATGGTTAACTTTTAATTCCAGTTTCAATAGATTTTAGTCCTTTAAGGAAAGTTATATAATGTTGTTTTCTCTTTTTTTTTTTGAGTGTTTTTGAACAATCATCAATAGGTTAGCTCTTGCTCGTATAAACTAAAGTGGTTCTAAAATTGATTTAAACATTTACACAATAAGTAAATTAAACAAAACTATTTAATTTATTCATTTTTGGTTACGAAAAAGATTTTATTTCTTATTTTTTTTAAACACTAATTCAAATAAATGTTTTAAAAATCAAATTTTTTTCTTTTAAAAATTCAGAATAAAAATGTGAATGAACCTTTTTTTATCGAAACATTAAGAAAAATCTTTTAAATCGCTACAACAATTTGATTGAAAATACTTTTTAATTTTCAATTGTTTTTCAAAAAATGCTAACTGCCTGATATTTGCACAGATTTTTCAGACTTCCGAAGTAGGTGAAATAAAAGCTTTTCACTTTCTTCTATCTGCAGAACAAGCTTTTGACCATTAGAACAAAAGTATTAAAATTTTTTTTTCTTGTATTGGAAGTTTTGTATGAAATCATAATTCCTTTTTAGACACAAAAATATGTTTTTATTTTGTCACATGGCCATTTTTTTCTGGACGTAAGTAAACGTTGCCACAAAAATAGGAAATTCATCCAGCTATCAAAGACGTGCCACTGATTTTAATACTTAGACTCAAGGGGTTAAAATTATTAAGTATAATAAGATTACTCCAAAAAAAAAGGTTTAGAGTCTCATACATCTATCTACATCAACACCTTGGAAAACAATCATTTACCATCTGTTGAACTTCCATTTTAGCCAAATGACCTTTGGAATGCAAGATGGTGCTTCGGCTTCATACCACTCACTCAGTAAGCGACTGGTTCAAAGGAATAGAACATTTAGGTTCTGCCATGCTGTGTCTGTTCACCAGATCTCAACCCAATTGAGAACTTATGGTCATACATGGATGCCAAAATGGTAAACACTAAAGTAACGTCTATTGAGCATTTTAAAGAGGTTTTACAGAAAGAATATCAGAAAGAGATAATTGTATCCATTTTTTCCTTGGTATATTTTTTAGGGGTGTTTTTTTTCACTTAATTTTTTTATTTGGGTTTTATGTTTTTGGATTGATGATAAATATAAATTTTAAAAAAAGACGCTTTTTTTATTTTCTCTCCTATTATATACTTATAAACAAAACTTTTGCAACATACTGTATATATGGGAATATATCAAAAAATAGCGGACTAAATAATAGTCGTTTCAAATAATGGTAAATATCAAATAATATTTTTTAAATAATTGTTTTCAAATATTATTAATTCAATAGTTATTAACTCTGCCCATATGGCCGGTCCCAAGCCCGGATGAAAAAAGAGGAGGGGTGATGATGATGCAGGCGCATAGAGGCCGGGATGAGGAGGCTTGCAAGCTAGAGCTGATGATAGTCTGTTGGGTCCAAGAGCCTTAGTGAAAAAAGTAAAGTGTCTTTAGTTTGGATAAGCTTGTATCCAGATATAGATACGCTTGGTTTGTGGTTCCAAGCTAGTCTAAATAGTTGCCGAGTTCGCAGCCATTAAGTGCTCGGATGAATGGCGCTGTTTATGATGAACGTCCCCATATGTAACTTTGGCCGCTGACTGTTGAGTTGCAATCATACCGTTGCCGGTCCCAAGTCCGGATGAGAAAATGAGAGGGTAAGGACAAACAGTGTGACTTGACAGATAAACATACGAGAAAAAGTTTATTAAATATTTATTTTGAAAAAAAAAGATTCGGCTCAGACTCTTTTAAAATTAATTTAGCTAATTTAACAGGGTATATGGTTCGCCTTGTACGGTTTGTACGGTTTGTACGGTTCGGCTGAATCTTGAAGCGGATTTAGCAGTTGATTTTGGAGCCGATGTAGCTGGAGCAGTCAATTTTGTGATAGTTTGCTTGATGGTTTCGAACCGAATATATATAATTGATACAATATTTCAATTTTTTTTTTAAATTTTAATTTTAATTTTTAATTAGCGCTTTTTCAATTTAGATAAAGGTGCAATTCTTTATTTTTAATAGTATGAGAAAGACAGTTGTTCAGTCTCTTTCAATTAATTTTTTTATATTAAATGAGAAGCACCGCTCATTCTCGTATATATATCTTTTAACATGGCGAACGGCTTTTGATTTTTTTGTCAAATACAACCATGTTAAATTTTTGAAACTAATTTTATATATATATTATATTAATAAAGCTTATGATTGTATATTAAATCTGTTTATTCGAAATTAAAGTAAAAGTATCGTAATATAAATTAATTTAATTGATACTATAGGAAAAATGTTTTTATGTAAAGTAAAAAAAAAATAAAGTTATGTCATAGTTTACTAGAGAAAAAAATTAATTCTTTGATAAAGCACCATTGTTTGATTTAGCTGGGCTACCTTTTTTTTCAACATAAACAAATTCTCTCACATTATCGTCTGAGTAGTAGTTTAGTAACTTGCAAAGACAGATTAAATGCTTACATATGCCAAATTCAAGAAAATATAGGCAGCTGCAATAAGAGGGTTTCAACAATACATAATATTTGTTATCATTGTTGATAATTCTGTAAGCAGATAAAGAATCAATCATGCTAAAGTCCGACAGCATTAATTCATCTGCTTTAACGATCAAACTGTAATCAAATTTAACTTGAGATATACCTAAGTCATTTTATATAGTTTGATTTTAAATTAAAAAGCTTTTACTTTATATTAGCAAATATATCTTTAGAAAAAACAGCTTTACTTTATTGAAAAAAAAATCTTTATTTTAATTAGCCAGCCAAGTTTAATTAGTGATAAAAAAGTCTAGGCCATTTTATTTGGTGTAATTCAGACAAAACTAATTTAAAATAAAATGAAACAAAAAAAATTATCAGAAATTTATTATCTCTCAAGAAATATAAAACAACATTAAAAGTAAATTGAAAACCTTAACAAAGTGAATAATAAAAATTAATTATTATCAAAAAAAGAAAAAAAAAAGGTAAAAAAAGGCTCATTTTGAATTTTGTTGTTTTTTAGCAAATCTAATTGACAAAACTATTAAAATAAAACAAACTGTTTTGAAACCAACTCCCAAAACACCAAAACCAAAGGCAAACTTTTCATTATTGTACAATTTACAGACACTTTGATCATTGACGTCATCGTGCCAGTAGATACAAGTCGAATCGATGACTGAGCCAAATATGATCGGACCCGGAATGGTTCCGAACGCATTCATAAAAAACTGCTTAAAGCCCAAACCAATTGAGTTCATTTCTTCGTTGTCAATGCAGCCGATTGCGGCCTTTAAAAATGGCAGAAAAGTGAGCGCGTTCATTAACATGAGCAAAAATATGCACACATAGGAGACCACTAGTCTAAGTGAACATGACGAATCTGTGGGACACAGACCATTGATGAAATAGCTTGTAGAACTAGGCACCTGAGTGCAATTGTTGTAGACTTCTTTTTCTTTGTCAAAGTGAAAGCATCCAGCAAGACAGGCCGATTGAAAAAAGGTGTCATTGGAACCTTTCAAGCAGACTGGCTTGAACATTTTCTTGTTACAATTGCAGTCCTCGGCCACTGTGTATGCATGCTCATAATTGAGGCTTTCCTCAATCGAGACCATGTTGGGCTCCTTGCAGAAGATCATGAACCCTGCGTAGATAAAAATGTTCACAAACAAAACCATAGCTATAAACTTAAGACACTTGCGCGTGTCACTCTTGAACTTGTTCACAATCAGGCTGCTTACCAGACCTCCGATGATGAGCGGCGGCATGGACAGAATGCCAATGACCAAAGAAGCCGAGCCGGACGCCAGCCGGTACTGATACTCCAAAAAAAGGGCAGCAAAGGCCAAAAAGCTGTTCTGCAAGAGACCCTCGATGGCAGCACAGATTACCACCAAGATGTATGCCGGCTTTTTGAACAAACATAAAGTTTTTCTAAGTAGACTTTGTTTTTCCAAGGAAAGAATTGAGACCGACCTGGCCATGTCGTGGTTCACTCTGTCAATGGACAAAATTGATCCGGCATTGTTGAGCATAGTCAAAAATTGACCGTCTTCATAGTCTCTGTCTACCACTTCGATGTCGGTGTTTAAAGAATCAAAGGCTGGCTTGTCACTTTTTTTCTCAGTCCCATTCAGCTGGCTTAGATCGTTGAGTTTTTGGTGTGCATTTTGGTTGTGGATTTTTTGTGGAAAAAATGTAATCACTATGGCCATGAAGAATGCTACAATGCCGAATGCTAGAAATGGGATCCACCAGGCACCGATCCAGTTCGGATGTGACGGGTTAAGCCAGAATGGAAGCTCTTTCATCCGATCTATGTCTGTGTGAATTTTGAGACACCAACTGGTGATCATAAAGCCCACGCCAACCTAAATTAAATTTTTTGTTTTAAGTCATTGAGCGGAACGATATAAAATTATCAAAAATTTTTAAGTTTAAAATAAAAAAAATTTTGAATTTAAATTATTAAGTTGACACAAGATTTTCAAAAAATTTTAAAATTACGAATGATTTTCTTTTGGGTCTACCTAGTCCCTGCAAACAAAAAATTGTCACCCACAAATAAAAAAAATTCTAAGCACAAATTTTTTCATAGATTTTCAAAACTGTTGAACACAAAAAAAATTTTCAAATCAAAATTTTTTTAATATCTATTAAGAACTTCTACTAAATATTTTAGATTATAAAATGCTTATGATTTTACGAAATAAAAAAAATTTCCGAATTTTTGGAACTAAAAAATCCAAAAAAAATAAGGCAACTTGAAGTTCATGATCATTATCAAATGATCAAAATTTAATTAATTAAAATTTTAATAAAAATGATGAAACTAGATTTTTTTTAGTTTTTTTAGATTAAACATAAAATGTTTATTATTTTAATTAAAAGAAAACAAATTTTTTTTTCTAATTGACCTGTAATTGATTCTTCTAAAACTTTTATTTGAAAACTTTAAAGACAAGTTTAAAATCAACATTAAGGTATCCTAATTATGACTTTATTTAAATCAAAAACTAAAAATTTTGATTTGAAATTTACATTTGATCATGAACTTCAATTTATTTATAAAATCGATTTTATTTTAATTATTTTAATAATTAAATATTTAAATTTTTTACATATAATTTTATAAACACTATTTGAAAAAATTATATAACAAATTTATTAAATTTTTTTCACCATAAAAAAATTGTGTTATCCAGTTATTCAGTTAAATATGTAAAAATAATTTTTTTGAATTCGGCATAAAAAAATTTAATAAATTTGTTATATAATTTTTTCAAATAGTGTTTATAAAATTATATGTAAAAAATTTAAATATTTAATTATTAAAATAATTAAAATAAAATCGATTTTATAAATAAATTGAAGTTCATGATCAAATGTAAATTTCAAATCAAAATTTTTAGTTTTTGATTTAAATAACATAAAAAAATTGTGTTATCCAGTTATTCAGTTAAATATGTAAAAATAATTTTTTTGAATTCGGCACAAAAAAATTGTGTTATGATTTGTGTTAAAAAGTTTTTGGTTTGTGGTGAAAAGTTTTTAGTTTGTTACAACAGTTTTTTAATTGTGGGGAACCATTTTTCTCTTTTCTTTTATGTTATTTTTTAAAGGAAGCAATCTTAAAATTAGCTAAGAGTTATTATTTGTCTATCACAAGACTGTTAAATTTAAAATTTGAATCAAATAACTTTAATGAAATAAACAATTTTTTGGAAAAATATGCCCTTTTTTCTTTCCAGTTTAGAATATTTACAGTGCTGATTTGCTACATGGATTTTACTAGATTTTAGGTAAAATGACTTTTGTAAAATTTTAAATTTTTTTAATTTTTGCTTTTGAAAGGATTCAAAAATCAGCATTTTTAAATTTTGCTTTTTTTGATGAAAACGCATCTGGAAAATTATCAAAAATAAAGTAAAAATTAAATGGAGCTTTTTTATCATTTATTTCCAATTTTTTTGACAAAGTTTTGTATCTAAACAAAATGAATATTTAAATAATAACATTTTTTTTATTACATACCATCTTGTAGAGCAAAAAATTCTCCACTAGAAAATATTTTTTTTTCCTTTTAAAAAAAAATTTAATCTCGAGATTTTTTGGAAAATAACGAGATAACTCATTTACTTAAAATTTTGTTTAAAACTTATAATTTTTTTTTTTAAAGTAAGACTTATACATATACACATTTTGATGAAAAACTTCAAAAAACTTTATTTTTTACAATTTTTTCAAAAATGCCTCATTTTGAACACTTTTTTAAGAGAAATCAAAGAGAAAATAAAAAAAGTAAAACCTAAAATTTGTTCAGGATTTTATCTAGTTTCAGAATTTGTAAATTTCATTTGGGGTCAGTAGTCCCCTGGGATTAGATACAAAAAAAACAAAAAAATGGGTAAAATTTCGGCTTTTTTTGAAAAAATCTCGAGACTAAATTTTTTTTTTGATAGAAAAAAAAATTATTTTCTAGTGGAGAATTTTTTTCTCTACAAGATGGTATGTGATTTTTATATCTTTTGTATATGTTTGCTAAAGATATTTTCATCGGACCGAAGCATACTTTTGACAATTAAAAAACTCTTTGAGCCCCTGTAGCAGAAAAAATTTTTTTTCAACCGTGGACGTTTTGCATTTCCTGAACCTTACCATGTTTAATACATTTAGCAATCTGAATGTACTTAAGGCAAAACTTCGGATTAAAGGACCGTCGTCATTACCTCAGAATATTTGAAAGAATGATTACTTTTTCCTATAAATCTCTTTTTTCAAATAATTGTCTTAATAAAAAAAAAATTAAATATTTTAATATTTTAAATTTTTATATATTATCTTTATTTTGTAATAGATTTTAATTAATGAAGTGTTTAATCAGTCTTTTTAAACATGAACACTAGCCTGTTGATTAACTTTGAAATTAAGTTAATTTAAAAAAAAAAAGATTTTTAATTTTACTAAATCTAAAAATAGCTGACATCTAAATGACAGTACTTTATAACTCAGTTTTTTTGGCCTAGAACATTTTTGGATCTACAGATAAAATTAATACTAATGAATTATTCGTTATTCTATATTTTTATGAATTTTTCAAATAAATAATTTATTTGAAAAGTAATAAATAAAATCTAACAAAAAAGCTTTGATGTGAAACTCGATTTTTTTCTACTTCCGAACTCGATTTTTTCATATGTTTTTTGCTGAAGGAACATTTGCTGGCAAATTGAAGTTTCAGATCAAATTTTAAGATTAAACCGATCATTTAAAATTTCAAAACTTAATTAATCTAATGATTTTGATAATTTTTAAGAAGTAAATACTAAACATTACTAATTATAGTTCATTATCAAATAAACATCAAAATGGTTGATCTCTAATTTATTTGACAAAAACAGTTAATAATTTAAGTAATTCAGGTTAAGTTAATTCACAAATTCAAATTTATAACTTTTATATCCATTCATTCAAACTGAAAAAATTTTATTTTTCAACTTAAATAAATTTAAAATTTAAAAACAGTGAATTTTTTTGTCTTTAAAAGTAAATTTTCATTAAAATCAATTAAAATATTTAAACCTATTAAAGTTCAATAAAAAGGAACATTTTAAAATTTTAAATATGGAAATAAACTCAATAAAAATAATTTTTTTGGAAAAAATTGATTTTTCCTCTATTATTAAAAAATATATTACAATTTATATTTTGATCTTTTGATCTTGATCTCAAACTCAATTTGCCTTCAAAAACCACAATTCGACTCTCGGAAAGGCCAGTCTACCATCAAGATGTCCGGCTAAATATCAAGCCAATATTCAAAGCAACAAAAACTTCAAAATATGAAGGAAAACTGAATATTTGGGCTGGGATTTCTTTTAAGGGAGCAACCAATTTTGCTGTAAGATACAGAGTATGAAGAAAAGCTTTTACTTTAGAAATTTTTAAGATTTTTAAGATCAGAACTTTACCAGGAGATAATTTAAATTTAATCTTTAAAAAATATTAATATAAATTAAAGTGTTAATAGAAAAAAATGAAGATTGGTCGAATCATTGAATTATGTTGAAATGTGTATAATTGAACACTTTTTATTTTTGTGTATTTGTTTGTTGTTTAAAATTTACTTTTTTTTTACTTTTTTTTACTAAAAATTTCCACTATTAACACTAGAAGCACCAACGAGTCAAAATGATTCTTTTTTAGGTGTTTGGTCGCTAAAATCTAAGTATGTTTTTTTTTCAGCATTAAAAATAAGAATAATTTTCTAAATTCAAATAAAAAAAATTTGTTCAAATTCGTTTATGTGGTAATTATAAAGCGACAAATTTTTGTTCAAAATGTAAAAAAACACGGTGTAGATATTGTACAAAAGAAATAGAGAGTATTTGTAAAAATTGTGATTGACCATGGATATTTCATGGATATGGGTGTGCCTAACCACCGCACATAAAAAAAATTTTAACGCACATTCAAAAAATTCCGTCGCACAAATTTTTTTTTTTAAACAGACATTTACTGAACAACGCACTAAAAACTTTCTACCGCACATTTTTGAAATAACTTCAACGCACATGTACTAACATTATATAAAAATTTCAAATGCACATTAATTTTATTTTAACGCACATTTAGAAAAAAAATCTGTTTATTTAAAATTTAAAAAAAATGAATTTAAGGACTAAAGTAGCTAAAAGCTATTCAATTTTTAATAAATATCACCGATAAAATGTGTAACTGCAAATATTTTAGAAAAGATGCGATTTGTGGGCATTTATTAGGTTTAAACTCATTACTAAATAACGATAATTTTGTAAACAAGCCTAAAAAAGGGGCTCAAAAAAAGCTAAAAAATCCTTAATAAGAGATTAATTAAAAAATTATTATTTCAAACTTTTGTAATCTTTATTTAACTATTTAAAAAAAAACTTACTAACTTTACTCTTTATAAACTTTCATTTATTTTAATAAATATTTAAACACATAATTTTTTCGATTCAATTATTTTTGTGAGTTTACATATTAATGTGCGTTAAAATTTTTTTTTAAATATTTTTTATCTCGTTAGCGCACATTTAAGTGCGTTAGAAAGATGTGCGTTAAAATTGTGCGTTAATAAGTTGGTGTTTGTTAAAAAAAACAACATGTTTGCTAATAAGTTTTGTATGTGCGGTAAAAAAAAATAAATGTGCGCCCATATAACAAATCCTATTTTATAAGACCTAAGAAAAGACTAAAATTTATTAATTTCCTATTTTTATTCAATTAATTTAATGATTTAAATAAATTTGAACATAAAATATATGATTTATTCCTTAATTTTCATAACGAGTCAAAATGACTCGTTTCGGTGCTTCTAGGGTTAAATAAAATTTCACGTAAAATTACGTGAAAAAAAGTAATTTTTTTTTTTCGAATTCAGGACCAAAAAATTTCAAAATTCTCAAAAAAAATAGCATATTTTGGAATTTTTACTTTTTACAAAAATTTACGTAATTTCCGGTAATTTTACGTGAAATTACGTAAAATCCGGTAAATTTAATTTTTTTTTACTTTGGTAATTTTACGTAATTTTACGTAATTTCACGTAAAATTAAATTTTTTTAAATATTTTTCAAGTCAAAAATTTGTGTTAAACTTGTGACTTGAAAAACAAGTCTGGCTAAATGAGCACAAAAGTGAAATTTAAAAAATAATTATGAAACAAAACACTTACACCAAAAGCACCCATCACAAAATAAATGGATTCGTACACAGATGACAATTTTTTGCTCGGCGCAAAATCTTCAATATACGAAAAAGTAATTGTGGTCATGCTGGCACTGCTCAAACCATTGACTATGTTTGCTATGTAGAGCAAATACTTGATTTGAAAGCCGAATATGCTCGATGACGCAGTTTTTGTCTGGTCAACTGGACTTGCGGGGCTCGTGTAATTGCGCGGGAAGTAGACATCGGCCTGGTGGTTTTGAGTGCTGAGCGAATAGTTGCACAGCTCCACAATGTCATCACTGTTTATCACGTGACTAGAATTCGAGAACTTTTTTTGACTTGAATGGTCTGGCTTGATAAAGTGAGGCAGCACGTTTATCATGCATCCCACAAACAGCATTATCATGCCGAACGCGATCCATCTGGGCTTGGAGCCGCGTGCGGCTGCAAACGATATTAGTATCGAGCTGCACAGACTGCCGATGTCATACACACTCACGTAGACGCCTGTTTCGCGGCTACTCAAGTAGAACTCTTTTTGCAGTGACGATATGATCACGTTGTTGGTGCCGTTCATGAGAATGTTGTGCAGAAAGGCGCATAAACTCAGCCATGTTATTATAAATTTATCATTTATTTTAAAATCAAAAAGCATTTTAAATGTTTTAACAAAAATAAAAGATTGTGGAAAAAAAAAAAAAAAAACTTTTTATTTTATTCTCTCCAATTCAAGATAACTTCAAAGTCATTGTCAAAATGTTAATTAAGCAGTTTGGTTGTTCGAGTCCCTATTGATGTTGTAAATGAGTCGAGATTGTTTGTCTAAAAAATTTTAAAACTTTAGACTCGAGACTTGTTCAATTCCATTCATAGTTTTGATAAGAGTTGAAATTATTCTTTTTTTTTTTTTTTAAAGAAAATTAAAAAATTAAATGTTTTGATAAAAAAATCCGGTCACTTGACTTGGGTAACAATTTAACTTATTTAGAGTAAAGTAGATTTTTTTATTTGAAAATCAAGCCATTACTGTGCATTCATTAAGTTTCAATCGGACAAAATTTAAGACAACATGATAAAAATGATTATTTTGTTGCCTTAAATTTAATTCTTGTCAAAATCCTCAAAAATTCCTATTCAGCTATTTTATTTATTTATTTTGTTAGCTTATCTTTTTATATTAGACCAGTGTTCGATAAGAAATCGATATGTGATAAGAGAAAAAAAATTTTGGTAACCAAGTTTTTACAACCTTAAAAAATCTAAAAAAGTGATATTATTTTGTTTGTAAAATGTTTAATTTATTTACCTCGACTAAAATATTTGTTTAAATAGGCGATAAATGTCACTGCATTCCTGAAATATTTATTTTTCTAGCTAAACTGACTGATGATCGCACAGTTTTACTTTCAATTGCGCAGCTTTTTGTTCAAGAAAAATAAAAGATAAAGCTAAAAAAAATTTCTTTTATAATTTTCTTGTTTAAATAAAAAAAGAATGCTATTTAAAGCAATATTTTTAAAATTCTAAAATCTTCTCCGATCTAAATTTGGTTGACGAATGCAAATTTCTTCTAAGGCTAATTGAGTTTAGAATGCTAATTAGTAAGTAATTAATTAGATGTAAAGTGGCATCTAAATGAAAAAAGATTTTACTTTAAACCATATTTTTTGTTGCAAAATTAATTTTATTTCAAATAGGTGATCAAGTGTGCATCTGTTTGATAGAGAAAAATGATCACACTGAATGTCAAAGGATTTGATTGCGCTTTTAATTTTTAATTATAATATTTTAGAAATAAAATTTTGGCTTCAGGACTGGTTGTTTTAAATAAGCAAGAAAAAGAGAAATATCACACTTTTATCATCAAAAAATTTTTAAAGTTTTTTTTCACCCAAAATTGGATCATTTTTCAAGACATATTCAAAGTCTAGCATTTGTATGCATTCCTTAGCATCAAGCGATTCGCATTTAAAATTAAAATTATTTACTTGCTTTTTAAAAAATTTATTAATAAATGATTTTTTTGATTGCTTTTTTATATTTTTTGTCAAACTTTGTTTAATTTTTGAATAAAGCTCGAGTCTAGGCTTGCAAGTAAGCTATTATTAAGATTAAAAAATAGCTTTGCATTATTCAAAAATTTGAGCATAAATACTTTTAAAATGCTTGATAATCTAAGACATACGTTTTGATTGTCAAAATTTATTAAACAAATTACTAGGATATTATAATTTATCTAATAAAACAACTAAAAAAAAATTTTATTATTATTTATTTGTATATCTGTACCGAGCTAAAGCACCTTCAGATTAAATAAAAAAAAATAAAAAATTAAAATAAAGTTCAATAATAAAATAAAATAAAAATAAAAAATAAGAAAAAAATAAAGTTAAAATAATATAAGTTAAAAAATAGATAAATATTAAAATTAAAAGGCTAAAATTAATTACGCTAGTTAAAAAACTCAAAATGATAGGTTAATAAAAAAATTCGCTAAGTAGAAAATTAAATTTGCTAGGTAAGTAAAAAGCTCAGTAAGGAAGTATTTTTTGCTATGTATTTTTAATTAGTTTTTCTGTCTAAAAAACAAAAAATGCTAGGTAAATTAGGAAAAATGCCAGAGTGGTTTAAAAATCCCGAAATAAAGTCCATGTTAGGTCTTTTTTTTCTCCAAGATTCCAAGTCAAAGTCTTGTGACTTTTAAACAACTCTGAAAAATGCTTTAAAAAAAAAAATTCGTCAGGTAAAATAAAACAATAACTAGGCAAATTAAAAAAGTTTAAAAAAAATTTTAAGATTTAATTTCAATATTTGATATTAAGGTTAAAAAATTCAACTATTTTGGCTTTTACTTCGGGTGACATATTTTTTTCACTATTGTGTAAATGTGTATGCACATTGACTGATTCATAAACAGTTACTTTTAGACTTCGCTCAAATAATACAAATGTAATTTTTTTTCACATTGTTTTCCCTGATTTTTGATGATTTACATCGATAATAAACTTATTCACCATCAGCACAAGAAATTTTTTACCATTTCGCCCAAACTATCGAATCTATTGATTGAAGATTTTCTTTAATATATATTTATGTCGAAAGGATTTTATTTTCTTTACTATTTTTTCGACATCATTTTCACCATCACTAGTATCAATGTCACATATATGATCCGGTGAACCTCATTATTTTTTTAACTTTCACCTCTTGAAATCATTTTGTTTTTTTTTTGAATGATAATCAATTCACTCTTATTTATTTCATCGATTACTCAATTAATTTAATACCCAAAATCCATCTCTATTACTTCATTCCGGTTTTAATTAATCATTTTTATCATAAAACCTAGTGCTCTTGTTTTTTATTCTAGCACTTTTATTTTTTACAAAGCATTATTAATTTTAGCACTTAGCATTTCAAATAACTTACCTAGCATTTTTATTCTTAAACTTAGTTTTTTTTTAACTTAGCATTTTTAATTTTTTACCTAGCATTTAAATGCATGCAAAATTAAAATTAGATAAATTTTGATATAGAGTAACAGAATACATATTTTTAAATATTTGATGATTCAGGAAAAAAAGAAGAAATAGTAAGGTAGCAATTACACAATGGAGTTGGGTACTCGATATATCTTGATTCGAAACTTTTGTTATATTCTTTCACCAGTCTAACAGTTAATGGAAAAGAATGGCTCAGTCCTGCCTTAACATATCTCTCACTAAAACTCAAAAAGTCGATTTGAGACTGTTAGTAGTTTAAGTTTATTATATGCCTCATTGTGTAATATGTTGGAGGGAGTATCATATCTTAGTTTTAGTATAGAACGAACTGCTGAATTTTGGATTACTTCTAACCTTTTGATATTAGTTTCTGAAAGAGAGTTAAGACAAGGAAAAGAATAATCTAGAATAGATCCAATCAAAGACTTATAAAGCTTTCGATTTTATTCCCATAAATCCTTAAATTAAACACAGAACTTTCTTTGTTATTTTTAGGAAAAATTATTGAGCAAGACTTTTCAACCGAAATCTTGAAAAGCCACTGTTCTAATTTAACTAAGTACTTATTCATCTTACTTTCTATATTTCCATTTTTTTATTAATAAAAAATGTGACAAGATCGTCTGCAAAGAGAAGTGAATATTCTTTATTAGATTTATTTCTTTTAGAAATATCATTAATAAATATTCTAAATAATAAAGGACTAATAACTGGTCCTTGAGGAACGCCAGCAGATATTTTGAATTCATCACTAATGTGATCATTTATATTTACTTTAAATGTTCTACAGTTAAGAAATGATTTAATCCAATAAATTAAGAAGGCAGGTATATTTATTGATCAGCTTATAGATTATACCTTCAAGCCAAACTTTGTCGAAAGCTTTTGAAATGTCAAAAAATAAGCTAAAATGTTTCTCTTATAAAAACAGTTTCATTAAGCTACTTGTCGTGGAATATAGTGGGTCGTGGTCTGAAAACACAGCTAAAGTATCGGTTACCTCTACTCCGGTAGGAGCCTTTTTCTCTATAATTCGAATTGCGTATGCGTGTACTGTCCTAATTAGTTTATATTTGATTCTTAGCTTTTTTAAGATCTGATATTAGAACAGGATTCTCTTATATAGTTATTTAGAAACTATCAAATTTTTTGTCTTCTTTCTTTTATTCTGCCTTTCTTTTTCTTTTTTAAAAAAAGAAAAAAATTTATTTTTAATGATGTAATTTAAAATATGTTTGTTTGTTTTTATTATTGTTTTATTTTTTTTTTACCGGGCAGAAGGAGCTTCACTTCGAATGTGCAGTATGCGCTCTTTTCGAATGTTAGCTCGAAGCCTTTTTAAATTAATTTTTAAATAAAAATAACTATTAAAAAAAAAAAAAGCAACATACTTTTTTCTTTCTATTAAAAGATTCGACAACTTTTTGGATAAGGAAAACTAAATTATCTGCGGTTCTTCGATGTTTCCTTAAAACAAGATTGTTCCTGAATTAGCAAGGAATTTTTTTCCAAGAAATCATATAATCTTGAAAAAATAATACGTTCAAGCAGTTTACCTAGACAGCTTGTAATGCTTATTGGTCGATAATTAGATGGGTCTTGTGTATGAGAAGATTTCTTAGGTATCATTGTGATATTGGCACTTTTCCAAGCTTTCGCAACTGTACCTTCTTGGAGAGTAAGATTAAAAAGATCTATTATTTCTTTTAATAAATTTAAAGGGAGGTTTTTTAACATTAAATTTTGGATAAGGTCTGGTCCACAAGCTGCTTCTCCCTTTAATCTTTTTAATGCCATAATCATTTCATTAAGGGCATATGTTCGTTGAATATTGGCTGACTATTATTCTTCAAGTATTTTAAATTAAAATGAGTTATTTCTGTTTCTTTTTCAGTGTTTTCGAGGTCAAGTTAAGACTGAATGTTGTAAAATTTGTTCACCAAGTGGCAATGTGAAATTTTAGTACAAAAATTTCAGTACAAAAAGTAAAATCTAAATAATTTCTTTTCTAATTGTGCAAAAATGGTTCTGCAAAAAGTACAACATTGTGCAAATTTGTACAAACGAATTCCAAGCTCTACAAAAACTCTGCTATTTATTGCAGAGTTTAATAAATATTTTTTGATG